>VXBI01006653.1:26549-180383 GCA_013397375.1 Toxostoma redivivum | reverse complement strand
CCAAAAAAAAAAAAAAAAAAAAAAAGACTGGGGAAGATCAGAATCTTCAATTTGCCTTAGCTCCAAGCCTTCTTGAACAAGATTCCTACAAAGCTGCTCAGAAAATTTGAAATGTTGTGGGCTGGGAGCTGCTCTTTTGCTGAGGCTTAGCTGTCAAAATTAATTGGTACTTACTAGCATCCTCCTACATCCCTATCTCCAAAACATTTGATGGTGCTTAGTGCTACTGCAAAATGGTCCAGAGGAGCACCACAGGGACATTTTTTTTCTATTCTAACAGTTCACATTGCTATTTCTTCAGACTCGATGTTAGGACTAGTTTGTAGTGTATAGGCACAGAAAATACAGTAGCCTCTTACCACAACCCCAGATGTGACAAAGATCCTCTTATCACATCCTCTAAGTGGAAGAACCTCTCAACAGAAGTCCATCACAGCTTAACTAATGCTAGCTACCTCATTTTTTTGATGGGCTCCTACTGGGGATGAGCGGGTGCTACAAGAGAGCTGGAGAGGGACTTTTTACAAGGCCATGTGTGTCAGGACTGAAGGAATGGCTACAAACTGACAAAAATACATTTAGATTTGATATTAGGAAGAAATTCTGTACCCAGAGCGTAGTAAACAGGTGGAACAGGTTGCCTGGAGAAGTTATGGATGTTCTGTCTCTGAAAGTGTTCAAGGCCAGGTTGGATGGGGCTTTGAGCAACCTGTCTAGACAGGTGTCCTGCCCATGGCAGGAGGGTTGGAACTAGATGGTCTTAAGGTACCTCCTAACCCAAACTGTTCTGTGATTCTCTAGTATGTGCTGGATCTTGATCTTTCTGCACTGCCTGCCTCTCAGAAATTTTAATTTATAGATATTCCTGTGGCACGCGATCTTCAAGGTGAGAGTTAAATATTTGGTTTTCAGCTCTGTAAAAGCTATCTTTTTTGCAAAATCTGTGAAACAGAGGTAGCTCCAACTCTGAGGTAAAGGACAGAACATTGACAGAGCAGGACTTTACACTGTCAGATGGTGAAGAAACTCATATCCCTCCTGCCTCTCTTAAAGCATGTGGGGGACACTGAAGTCCTTTCAATTCCACTTCTACATCTGTTCTTAGTCAAAAATATAAACAGTAAAACTAAATTAAGAGAAATGGTGACAGTTTGGGGTGTACCAGTAGTAAGTATGAAGGGTGTTTCTTAATATTAGATGTTTTTCCACTCCAGAGCATAGAGAAAAGATGTAAATGTTTCAGAAGAAATCAAGTTTCTGTTCCTCTGTGTCTCCTGCTGGGTGCCAAATGTTATGGAAGTCTGCCTGAGGCTCACTAACACTAAAACTACTATCTATCTAAATCTGGGGCATCTGAAGTTGCATTCATATGTTCATTAGAGCTATTCTGGCAATAGAAAATGAAAGATTCTGAGGCTATATTACACCAGAGACAAGTACTTTTTCATTTCACAGTGCTGCTGTGGCTACATCAGCACGGCAGGTTGCCCATCTCATGTTAAATTGAACCAAAAACTGCTGCATACTATGACAACAAAATAACTCCCAGTACCCAGACTCTTCCATTTAAAACCACCTGGCTTATCTTCTCTGCACTCTCTCCCTGTAGAAGGCCATAATGTGAAGAAATAGCAGGATTTCCGTGCTATAGGAATTCCACTGGATTGCTAGCTATGACCTGATAATTGACACCTCAATTCTGGTTTTAGGGGTGGTCACACAACTAGTGCAGAAACAGTTAAATTGCTGTTAAGTTGCCAAAACATAATTCAGTATCATCCTTCAAAAGTGCATTTTGCCATGAAATTTGAAAACCCATGAAAAAGATCAAGTCTCCTTAGTGTGAAGCAATATAACTGAGGGGGGAAAAAGTGTCTGTGTGGGTTTACAAAGCAAATGAAAACTGAGAGGCAAAAAATGGCTACATCCAAAATAATAGATCCAGTAACCCAGCCTATCTCAGACAACTGCCTCAGCACATTGGCAATTTAGCTTTTGCCAAGTTTTCTGAAAAAGTAATTGTACATGGGAATCTGAAGAAGAGATTTTTGTGACTGGTTATAGAGAATTTCCTAGTGCTAAATACCTAATGCAAAGGGTAGCATGAAATAAAAAAAGAAAGTTCTCATTTCTACTGCAAGGCAAACCACAGAGGAAGGACTTGGTTAGTTGGTGATGACAGACATTGAGAAGGGAAGATAAGGAGTCAGATAGTGGGGGAAACTGGAGAGAGATGAAATGGAAGAGGAGAAGCTGATTATTACAGCCTGGGGAGTATGGGAGAAGAAAAGAGCAGCAGAAAGACTATCAGGTAGGCCTGTGTGTGTAGCATAGCCCAAAGCTGAAGGTGTCAGGTCATGTTGAGTTCAACACTGCCAGATCACTGTAGAATAGAAGGCTGGGTCTCAAGAAACAATACAGGAGAGTAACAGGGATGAGATGATGAAGGTGTTAAGGATGTATGTATCACCAGATGTATGAGGAGTGTGAGGCTGGAGAGAAGCCAGGACTGATAGCAAGGTGAGGAAGGGACAGGCCAGGCAAGAGCTGGGTGACAGGGGTATGGAATTTGCATTTAGCTTGATGTGAGAGAGGGAGAGATTGAATTGGAAAGGTTAAAACACAATCAGCCACAGAAGCATGATCCCAAAGGGGAAAGGAGAAGGACAGAACAAATAGAGAAATGAGAGAAGAAATAAATGCTGGGAACTGTATTGTGTATAATGAGAATGGTAAATTGCAGTTAGGAAAGGGGAACATGCTGAAAATCCTTGAGTGAACAGATCTGAGACATCTGATAGAAGGTTCTGCAACTGCAGCAATTTCCTGTGTTTTCCTATTTATAGGAATGACCCAGATAAAATTGCAGTGTTCCTCATCTTACTTTTCTAGTAAAATATTGACATATATTTTGTGTGTCAAGAGGATGTGCATGACTAAGAAAAATATTCCAAACAAAGAAATGGCATTAGATTATCCAGTCCTTGCTGCTTGTCTAGGTACTCAGTATTTCAGAGGTGGTGTCTATGAAAGAAATAGCCTTTTGTTTGGTGCAGGAGTAATATCTTGAATGGTGCTTGGAAAATATCATTCCTCACAATTACAGGGGCAACTTGCACAATAACTCATAAGAATCTCATACCTGCATGTGAACCAAACCTTTGCACCTGACTGATCACTACACAGCTCCAGTTTTCCTATGCATGAAATAATCTGGCATGAGTAGACTTATCCACTGGTGCATAGTACTGCACCAGTGAAAGACAGATTCCCACCTCCTAATTGCATGCACCCCCTAAATGCTCCTAGTAGAGCATTTCCCACTGTATGAACTTGTGCCAGTTGGAATTTTAAAGAGACTTCTGGGAACAGTAAATTTATATATGGTTTTTGCTTTCTAAAACAAGCAAACAATTCTCCAGGCATTAGCAAAACTGAGTTATAGAACAGGAAAAAGTTGAATGGTAAGACTTACATCTGCATTTCTTCCAGTGTTTGGTTTTGCCTCATTATAGGCAAAATGTAGCCACAAAAATGAAATGCAAATGAACACCATTAATATGCAAACCTAACCTTGTCCAAAAATGACACTGCAAGGAAGAAAACAAAAATCGAAGGTAGATCCCTCAAGTCACTGTGCATTCATGTTTTCAGATGGAGAATTTAGTCATCAAATGTGCTGTTTGTGGAGCATGCTCAAAACTGCTGCTCTTTTTGGAACCCTGGAGAAGCATGAGAGCATGGCAAGATCTCACTACAGCTATGAATCAATAGATCACAAACTTCACCAGACTGGACCCTTTTGAAGATCAGCAGACAACTGAATCTTCTGCTGCTCTTATTTAGTCTGGCGTGTCTTGTCTGAGACTGAGAAAGGAGATGACGGTTTTCTGAGATAAATCCTGACATGAGGCTACCCATTCATTCAGCTGTTTTGGGAAGCCTTTTGTTACAAACCTATGCTCTACATACATGGAGCTTGCCTGTCATCTTCTTCCCCCTTCAGAGGTAATTTTATAAGTTTCCTCTTAATACCATCAGCCTTTTGGGTGAGCTGGGACAGATGAACACCATTGAGGAGAGGGGACACTATCCTGTGTTTGTAAATTCTGCCATGACTCTTCTGTCACTTATTACCATGTCTGAATATTTGATTATACTTGATTAATGCTAGACAAAGAGGAATGCAGAGTGTATTGGTGACAAATCAAGAACTGAAACCACACCACCATCAGGCACAAAGTAATGTGTTTTAAAACTGCATCATTTTAAAGAATAGCCATGCTGAGTTTTTCTTACTTTTTCTTTCTTAATTAATTGAGGGTTCTTCTTTACAGTGGTATGTCTAAAATCTCTTAGCTTTGACTTAAATGAAATTTGAGATTTCTCAATACTCATTGAATTTCTGAGGAAGCCTTTAGGAATAATGAATAGTAAGGCTGACTCTGAAGTCAGCAGAACTTGTTACGACACATGAATGCCCTAGAGATCCAGTCTAAATTAGAGCAAAGTTCTGCTCCCAGCTGCAGTGGTATAAGTGTGGAGTAACAGACATAAAGATTTCCTCCACAAAAAATGAAAATATACACATACTGAAATGAGAAGATACATATGTCCAGGGTTTTTTCTGTGTTGCTCAGTAATAAAAAACAAACAAACAAACAAACAAAAAAACCCAAAAAAACCCCCAAACAAAACCTAGAGAAACTGGAATAAATAATACTGTTTCATAAAGCACTGACTAAATACTGTTTTGTAAAAGCACAGACTATTTTTCAATTAAAAATGGATTTAGATATTAGCCAATGATTTTGTCTAGATGAATATTACAATCTCAAGTGTATCCTTGAGCCAAAAGCTGTTACAGCTACTCAGGGTGTGCTCATCCCAGGAAATTTAGTGTAGTGAAGAGAACCAAACCAGTAAGTTCCACACATTGTGCAGCCCAGGATTCATTAGCTGGAGCATATTCTATGCCAACACTTGGCTGACATTGCTTTTAAGCTTGTTTTCTGCATAGTAGAAGATCTGGCACTTCTGGCTGTTGACTAGGCAGAGGGGATTTGAACTTGGATGTTTCTGTATCTCCCATACTATGTGTCTGCTTCACAACTTGCACATCCAAACCAAATTCAACTAATAGTTTTTGCTTGCTATCCTTCACTTCTGGTAACTGGCTTGGCAGTAGCTGTAGGTCATGGGTTCATACTCCTCTTTAATCTCCTTAGGAAAACCAGACACAGTGGGAAGTAACCTTTCCAATATTTATGAGTAGATGGCATGGATAGTTTCTTTGCAAAGGGTGCAGCAAACAAAATATCTGATGCCTTTTGTTCTTACTATTTTTAATCCTAGTTGTATATTTAACACAAAATGTGCTATATATTGTATATATTATATACATATATGCATATATATATGTAATATTTAGGTTGATTTTTGATTTTATTGCTGTCAAAGGCTTTAAAATTGGATATAATTATGTAATGTGAGGAATATACTGTATCCTTCTACATGAAAATCATCACTGCCCACCACAATATTACACAAAATTATATAATGCAATATAATATAATGCAATGCAATACAATACAATACTGACTCACTGTTGCTTGTTAACTTAGAAACTTCTCCAGAACAATTCAGATAGAGCAGGAATAAAAGCAGTGAAATATAGCTGTGGGTGAGTAACATGGAAGGTGAACAATCATTTGAGAGTAAGTAGAGCTACAAGTGGTTCTTAGAAGCCCCAAGGATTCCCGGCTGCCAGTTGTCAGAGCTGAAAACATGGATTGGACAGGATATGCAGAGTCAGCTAACGCCGTGCCAGTGCTCCTGGAAAAAGGAACCTGAGCACCAGTAGGAATGCAGCTGAAGGGCTGATAGAGTCCGTTTGGCTTCTGCTGGCTGCTTCATATCTCACTGATTTTTTCTTTCCATCCGATAATAACTTAATCTCTCTGTTTCCTTTGTGCATTATCCTGTACTTATATAACTCTATAACCAGGGCAGTTATAGCATCCAAAGTGGAATATCTGCCCCTTGGTCCCTTCCTGCAGCATTGCTGTTCTATGGTGAAGGCAGGGCTGGGTACTAGTCACTTGCAGAAGGGCTGCCAGCTTCAGACTCTTTCTTAGGTCTTCAAATACACACTTCAATCAAGCTACATAAACCAGACCCCTCTGAGATTACTGTCCAGCCTGCAGCTGAACTTATTTTTCCTTTTCTGCTTACTGAAAGGTGCAATTGGACGTCTCAGCCAGCCCAAAGGATAAAGTCTTTACCCCTTCCCTGTAGATTTTTTTTTTCTTTTTCTAAGGAGTAGCCAGGCACTTCTAGCTTTGTCAGGGAAGTGAATTACAGAGGCAATTCCTTTTATCCCTTCATTCTTTTCTCTTCCTGCCCCTCAAAACAAGAAACAAAATTATTCCTATTAAGGTAACAGCAGACAAAGCAGACCAAATTGCTTTACTGCAGTTGTTCAATGTACACTGCTCTGCGCAGAAATTGCCTGGTTTATGGTGTTGTTTGCTTTACATTGAGGGAAAGAATATATATTTCAGAGTAAGGTCTTACAAAAATGTAGACTTCTATGGCAGAGCTAAACTGTAAGCAGCTTGCTAAAAGCCATATATAAATGAACTCCATGACAGTTCATATTACAGTTATAAATATTAAAGGGATAGAAAAGGCCTCACCTGATACCCTGGCTCGTTTCTGCAAGTGTTACTTTGCATTCCTACAAGTCAAGTGAAAATTCCCAAATGCTGGCTGCCATCCAGTGATCTCTCCCCATGCCCTGGCCCACCACCTTGGCAGTGTTTGAAGCACAGTGGTGCACTGTAATTGGTGGTTTTTCTGAGCCCATGCAGATGGCCAGTGTCGTCAGGGAGCATTACTGGGGATGGCAGCAACTTCGAGCCTTGCTCCAAGGCTCTTGGCAGCGCAGGATACATGTGCCTGCTGCAGCCTATGCCTGCACCCCAGCCAGCCAGACACCCACCAGCCAGCCAGACACACTCCTGACAAACTGAATGTTGAAGAAATGGTGGCACCCAAGTCTGTGTCACCTCATCTGCGTGGCAAGGTCCTTGGAATAGGGATAAGAGAGCATTCTGGGAGAGGTTCACTTCTTGTTTCAATGTGACCTTCTGAACCTGCTTCAAAGTTGTCTGCAGCACAGCATCAGGTGTTCTGGCACCTGAAAAACATATGGCAGAGAGTCCACCAGGGCACGTGCAGTGGCACATACCTGGTGGTACTGACACTTCTGTGTCTCTTAGTTCCTCCCTGGTAGGGTCACCATGGGCATTGAGGGACATACTCATCCTTTGAAAAAGTCATTGGAGAGCAAAGATGTCCTTGAGATAATCTGAGTATCACCCTACTGTAACTACTCTCAGAGCAACAGAGGCCAGCAGTGAGGTGTCTGCACAGGCCACTATGCAACTCAGAGAAGAGAAAAGAGCCAGAGATCACCATCTGAAATATGTCTTTTGTCTCTCATCTCCCTCTCCTCTCTCTGGAACTTTCTACTTATTTCAAGATGTAGTGAGAATTCCAGATTGCTGCAGCTTTGTCCCCTTCTCATGAGCCTTGGGGACGCAGCATGGTCTTTTCTGTAACTTCAATCTCCCAAATTCAAAGCAGATTTTTTTTTTTTTTGTGATTTTATTTACTGATTGCACCACACACAGAAGATGAGAAATGCTCTGGATATGAGGTTGGAAAGGATTCCTCCCCTGAATATACATTGTGGAATGAAAAAAGCCTCCTCAGTGACTGAAGAGCAGCTTCCTTGGCCACAGCAAGAGGAGAACACAACTGTTTTGGGTTTTCCGAAGAAACTTCTGTTACCGCAACAGCCAGGACTTCTTAAGAAAGAGGTTGTTTCTGTGTCACAGGAAGAAAGGGTATTAAAATTTGTCATTAAGGTCAGGATAATAATCCAGGACAGAAGTTCTTAACATCTTGGGATTCATCACTAAGTAAACAAGAAGAAATGAGTCACCTGTAGCCCAAACTGTATGAAAAGAATCCCAGCCTCAAAAATTAATAAAAGCTTTTCCTCCTGCTCTGTAGTCCTGTGTCAGACACAAGGCTCTGTAGGATTCCATGCAACTTGTGAGTGGCAGAACTAAGGGGACTTGATTAAACCTGCAACACAGACACAAGCTAAAGAAGAAGGAGAAATGAATAGGATATTTTGATAGACATGGGGCAACTGTGTTCTCTCCTTCTGTTTGGAAGGTATTTTAGTTTGCCTGTGAAGCAAACAAGGCAGTATGTCTGAGATAAAAAATTCTTTTCCTGCTTCTTCAAAGTCAAAACTTGTTAATGTTTAGGAAAATAGAGGGAAAAATTAATGTGTACCTAGAAGAGCCATTATTTTTGATGGAAAATAGTTAAAAAAGCAATGTTTGTTTTAGGATTAGGAGTCAAAGGGTGTGTGTGCTGGCATACAGATAATCTCTGAGAATATCAGAGATGAAAAGAAGCCTTTCCTCACACCTGTGAGTTTTCACAGGGGAGCAGAGAGCACACAGCTCCCTGCCCCCACTTTCAGGCTGTGGCCAGTGACAGTGCAGTGTTTTACTTTCCATTGCTGGTAGCAACACCCCAACACAATTCTTCACCAGGCAGCCAGCAGGAAATACATCTTGGTTTGGTCTGACCACATTGCACACACAGTTAATCCCTGTAACTCCCAGCACAATTAAAAACTCTGATTTAGATCCTAGGAAGAAACTGCCTTGCTATTTTAATGACCCAATTATTTTTGCAGCTGTTCACCAAGACTTGGGCTCCAAACTCTTCTCTTCATGTCAGACAGATCTGCACAAGGGCAGGGACTGTCACTGCTGGCTGTGCAGGTGCCAGCAGTGGCACCTGCTAGACACCAATGCCATTTGCTGGCTGCTCCTCCAGGCAGGTGACAGAAATGAGCAGTTCAGCTGGGGACATGCTGTTGCAAGCTGTAGTCACTGCTTTCCAGACACCAGTTTGTTACAACTCTTATCTAAAAGTGCCCTACATCGGCAGGCATAGTCTAGGTCCAAGTGTGACTACAAAGCCCACATGCTGCCTGGGTGCTGGGGTAGAGCTGCAGTCCACCCTGTCCCTCCCCCAGTGGGTGTTTGGTCAGTGAACAAGCCTCAGCATGAGCCCGGTCAGCATTTCTGGAAGCAGATGGTCTTGGGATCAGAGAAAACTTTCTCACCTAACTTGCTGACTCAGGATGCTTCAAGGCAGTGATCTCATGTCCCTTTCCTCTAATACTTTCTCCCCTTTCAGGAAGCAACTGTTTATTGCTTGTTGGTTGGCAACTTGATTACATTGCTGGTTTTGAAATCAAAGGCATCAGTAGAAGTTATGCTCTGTCATTTCTGTGCTGACCTCCAAAATATTCTCAGCTATGGGCCATCTGCGATTGTAGTCTGGCAATCTAGTCAGGGATAACATTTCTATTCCCTAAGAATTCACAGCAATTTGACATTTATTTTCATTCTGAACTGGAATGAAAACTCAACACACTCAGACTTTCCCTGTCATTGAAATTCTTAGTGCTGCCTCAAGGAAAATCTTTTTTTAATCCATAACTGCAGCATTTGATAAGGTAGCAGTATTTGCCTTCAGTAATGCTGAAAAGTTGAAGTATAACATTGGAAAAAGTTTATGAAATATTAATATGTTAAATTTAGTTTAGTGATGCATTTAGATATATAGACTTCACAATGAAACACAAAAATATATCTAAATGAGAAATTAAAAATATTTTGAGTTCATCAAGAATATTTGGGAAAATAGAAAGAGCGGATTTGAATCTCATTTTGAAAATGTAGTGATATTTAACATATTTTTGTGGCATCATATTTTTGACAAGTGATCTTTTTCTGTCTTCTGTCCAAAATCTATGGCTGGCTCTAATAGTCAGATGGTGTCCTGGTTTAGCTAAATAAAATGTTTGCAGCACTGGGAAAATAAGTGGTGCTTGCAAGGCTATGAATTCTTCTCTCATAGCCAAGACCTTCGACACTAGAGTGAAACAATGTGTGGTAACATCAAGCCTATGTAATCTTTAGTCCATGGAAGTAGAAAAATAGCCTCTGGAAACAAATGCAGGTGTGGGAATGGTAACAGATTTTTTCCCTGCTGACCAGTACATCTCAAACTATCATTTCAATTAAGATAAAAATACTACAAATATTTGGTTAGAGTTCTAAATGGAAGTCACCTGTAAATTCACCATAACCCAAGAAATAATCCTGAGACCCTGTGTCCAGACTATCACTACAAAAATTGAAGGGTTTCCCTGCAGGTTCTGTTTTCCACCCCCCTTTCTCTTGTTTCCTTCTCCTTTGAAATGCTTCATTTTGCACGTTTCTCACTGTCAAATGTTTTAAATTGCTTCTGGCAGAAGCATTTTACAAGTGGGGAGGATGCCCCAGGCTTCTTCCTGGAAAATAGGAGACTCTGTGTGTGGGGAGGCTGACGCCAGCTATGTAAACCTTGTAGCTTTGCATAAAAAAAAGTATTTTTTGAGTAAACAATGGAATCCATTATTTACAGACTGTATTGTAAACATCTGTGGCAGAGAAGTCTTCTTATTGTATGCCTGTAATGACAAGGGCAAACCCAGCACAGGAAGAAGGAAGGACCAACCCACTTAACAGAATGAGACTTATTTGAATTCATTTTAAAGCCACCAACAAACAATCAATGGTTTAGCTGACACGGGACATAAGCAAATAAGAAATATTAGGATACCTACGTGACATTCTGGCTCCATCAAAACAAGCAGGATGTTTGAAATTGGCATTAGAGGTCAAGGTTCAGTTTCTAATATTTTTCCTAAAAAAACCCAAAAGCAAAAAAAAGCAACTAAAATTGCTCAGCTTATATAGTAAAAAGAGTGTTTAAACTATGGCTTTCTGTCCAATTGAAGTTTTAACACACATATTTTAGACACTTTGATAACTACAGAAAAAGATATGAATATTGTGCTGCCTCTAAAAAAGGAAATAAAACAATTCCTTTATGGACCTTGGCAAAGGACATTTCGACATTGTTACTGGCTGGCTGAGCTCTTGGCCTTAGGTCATCTGTTGTTTTAACTAGTCATTAGTGCTTTTGACTTCAGTTGTCATTATCTTGGAACTGTACTGAGGAGAGATTGTCCACCATTCTTTGCCATGTTGTACCTAAGGCAGTCTTCCAGGAAAACCCCACAGCCTCTCTGCTGTGCAGCTCATCCCAGCTCTGAGGCTCCAAAAAATGTTGGGGCAAATGTTTGCAGCCATTTTTTTACAGAAGACTGATTTTGTATCTTTTTTCCTTCCCCAAATACTCCCTACTTCAGCTGTTGAAAGCAGTCAGAATTAGAATTCAGATTTGGTTCTCTCCTTTTTTTATAAATTTCATTTCTATACGATTAATCAGATACAATAATCTGTTTTTACATTCTTGTATCATCAAACCTTTTCCTAATTTATGTTGGCTGTTGTAGCTGATCCATTTGCAGTCAAAGGTATGGGGTGCATCCCTCTGCCACAGCCTTCTTGTCTTTGCTCATGCTCCCTTGAGGCTGGCCAGATCACCAGACACTTTTCACTTTTCACAGGCTTTAGACAATGCAGATCTTGGTGGAGCTGGAGTTACTGTCACCAGCACAAGACGTAAAGACCTGAATGTGCTTCTGCAAAACTCAATCCCAACTAATGTTTTTAAGCTAGTTTTAGCTAAAAAAAAGGTTACCTTTCCCCATGCTCTAGGGAAATAAGTCACGGAACGTAGAATAAATGCTATTACTTACACGCTAATACCTTGCCTGTCCGTAGGAAGCTTGTAGGAGGCAATGGGAGGTAAATCTTCAAGAATACTTCAGACTACTCAGCTTTGCTTCAGTCAGAAAAACGTTAGTGATACTCTCTATATCAGCAGTTATTAAATGGTGCATGATCACTGACTAAAACAGTTGTACTTAAAGAAACTAAGTTAAGAATTTTCCTTCTTCTCATTGTGTAAAGCATTTGCACTTAAAGCTCATTAGTTACAAACTTGCAAACATCAGTGAATACATTTGAACAAGCTAAAAATTATGCTTCTATGTAAATTTCTTTTTATTTCCATCTTTCAGCCAGTAGGAAGTCTTCTCTGTGACATCAGTCAGAATGTTGCAAAAATGAAGACATTAAAGAACTTGGATTTTATTATTCACAGTGAGGCATACTGTGTCTTATGAAGAGTTCCTCTGTACAGGTCTCCAAAGGTAGGACTTACACAATAGCCTGTGAGATTTGTTTGCCCAATTTCTAATGATTTTTTTTTTCTTTCTTGCTGATTTTTTAAGGTAAAGATACTTAACAGAGTGGCTTGATTTACTAAACACAAATTATTTCATGGACAATTATGTATGGCACAAGTGAGCACACTTGCTCTATTCATTGGACTATGACACTTCTATCATACCAGAAGTGGATATTGCCTGGAGCTGTTAGCCAAGATCAACCTCTTCAGCAAAAAGGAATTTCTGTGTCTAACAAAACAATTATTCTAATTGTACAAAGCTAAAAACTGGTCAAGACATGGATTCAGAGAAGCTGGGGATGGTTTGCCCATTTATTTCCTTCCTGTAACAATGCAAGAGTGTTCGCTACACAGCAATTTATGTAATGCAGATTTTATGCAATCTAGCCTGATTTTAAACACCATAACTTTACAGTTTTCCATACTCTTTTCTTGGTATACTGTTCACAGTCTAACAGACTGTAAGAAATAATTGTTGCTTTTCAAGGTACAGTTTGTTTTTTTAGGTGTAAATCATGAGACTGCCTATACACCCCAATGATTCTGTCTCCTCTCACCTTATAGAACCCCTGGGACCTTTTGGGACAGCATCATTGACACCATTACATTCCTGCTAGACAGACTGTCTGGATGTAGCATTCTCAACTAGACCACAAATCATTGTTGGCAAATATGAAGGAAAAGAGGACAGGAAAAGATGAACTAGTTTAAAAATGCAAGCTTACATATCTTCTTTAATAGATTAAAATGTTACTTCTGTGACCCAGGTTATAATTTGCATGTTTTTAAGTTCAATTCTGGCTATAGTCAGGTAGACATTGACTGACCTAAAGCTATGTCAGCACCAGCAGAAAAGGCCCAACAGGTGACCATGGCAATGTCATCTGCTGCTCTCTTTTGCAGTGTTCCCAGCTGGTGACCCTTGCCCAGTGCCTAATCCCAAAGGTCCCATTTTCCTAAGCATCTATTTTAAAAATATTGTCGTAAAGGGATGGGACAAAAAATGTGGAATGTGTTCTGGACACCCATAGGAAAGGGAATTGTTTAGAAACTGCTGTGAATGCCAGCAAATCTGCAACACTGAACTTGAAAAGTCCAGTCCAGGTTTGTTACATCCTATAAGAACCTTTTTCAACAGAGTAAATGCAAAACAAAATTTAGTGGATGATATTTTTTCCTATTTTTTTTTCCTGAGTAGTTCTTAAATTATTTTACAAAGTCAAATAAAACTCATGTTAATGATGAAAAGCTTTAGGTTCCTGTGGCAACTTATATTTAATTGCCTTTATGAAGGAAAGGCAAAAAAATTTATAATTTTTCCAGAAGTATGGTGATTTTTTTTTTCACTCTTACAGCAGGAGTCATTTATATGCTAATGGTACGTAAATTGGCAAATCTCCTTCAAATATTAACATTAATGCATAACATCATGAACTTTATGTGAAAATTGAGGAACATGATGTTCTTTTGGCATTCTATATGTGTGCATTTCTCACCTTAAAATAAAAGCCACTAGTAGTGATAGTTTCAATCCAGTTTAACCCATTGTTTTCTTCAGCATAACCAAGTGATCTAGTCTTTTAAAGGAGCCTAGGACAGGCACTTGGCTTAGTCTAGCATAACAGTCTTGAAAAGGAAATAAATATAACACTGGCATTGTTAGGAAATGCAAGAGTAATGCAAGGTTTGTAGTGCAGAAGGGCAAGGAGGATTTTGCTTTAAGCATTTTGGAATCTTTAGAATCACAGGACTGATAAGGTTGGAAAAAGTCTCTAAGATCATCAAATCCAACCATTAACCTAATATTTGCATGTCCATGTTTTAATTATGTTTGTGAGGAGCACAAGCTTACTATGCTCTTACATATTATACAGTCACTGTGGTGAGGAAACTTTGACACAGACTACATCTAGCAGATGCATCATAGAATTAAATAAATTTGGGAGCTGAAAAGTGGGATGAGAAGCTCACATTTACTCTTGAAAGACAGTTTATACAAACCTGAAATCTGAGTGTGAGATATAATGAGGGGCATTTAAGGACAAAAGTCCACATTACAAAAAAGATGGGAGCAATGGAATTAGTGTCCTGCCTCACCTTTCAGCTCAGACCTGATGGAAAATGCCATTCCTCCTGTGTTTCATTAGTGCCTAAGGACAGACATTTTTCAGGCCCCTTCTCTGCAGCTGACTTACATCCTAGCTGCGTGGCTCTCATCCTTAATGTCAGATCCATAATAACATCATTAATAACATTAATTTATTATCCTATGGAAGTAAATTTCAATCCGGTAGAAGCAGCATCGGGAGGCATATGGCAAGTAGCCTGCAGCAAGCTAATCTGCTGACAAACCCCTCCTATCTCTCAGTGCTTTGACTTTGCCAGTGTCTTTCTTTTCATCCAGAGCTTCAGCATATCACTTCGATTACGCGTGTTTAGAGAAGGGTAGGCTTCTGTAACGTTTTCTCCGAAATTAAATCCCAGTGCTTTCATTCCAGAAGTGAAAATCCCTCCTAGAAATTCTTTCCAGCCTCTGAGTGCCCTTTATAGGCACCCTGCGGCTACAGCCCTATGGTAACACAGACCCCGTGCAGTTCCAGCTCAGCTGTTCAAACACGTGGATGACCTGGACAGTTAACACTCACTCAATCCTTTTATCTGTCCGGCTTCAGCTCTTTGGAAACAGCTCTTCAGTTTCTCCTCGTTTGTACCAGGGCAAGTTCGAACCAGCATCTCTTCAACAACACACCATCTCTGGGAAAACCACTTTTAATTGTTAAGGGAATGAAGCAAACAAGCAGCAAGTAATTGTTGACAGGTGTATATAATCCAAAAGTTTTAAGTTACTGGGCTGGAACAGAGCTGCCTGAAAGAGAGAGAGGAAAGAGCAGGGGTTTTGTTCTTTAAGTTCCAACATTAGAATATCTCAAGGGACAGGCATAGTCTCTTTAGAGCAAATATACTCCTTTTGCATTTTGAGCCCATCTGCAAATGATTCAGAATGTGTTTCAAAATTTGAAATTTTTAAAGCTTTCTTCATTCTCCAACTGTACAATATAAAGAATTTTTCAATGGTATCCTATTGAAAAATGTGACACTACACACACAGACTGATATCCATTTCACTTACTAATCCTTTGCAAAGGCAAAAGGGGATGAAATGAGAAACATGAGTCCAATTAACAGGATAGCTGGAACTGAACTTGCTCAGAAATCAAATCTCAGAAACAGAAAGAGAGACAAGAAGGAAAAACACCCCAAAGAATTGTTCTTTTCTGTTCAAAACAGCAACCTGAGCAATGAATTCAGATTTCAAAAACAATGTAGATCACACTTTTCACCTGTCTGTGCACTGCATATTGTCACTGTGTTTTTAGTGCATCATCTGCTGCCTGGAGCTTCATGAACTGGAGAGATGTGCTAAGATAACAAAACTCTGCTGTGACCTGTTTCATCACAGTCACATTTCTCCCCACATGTAGTTGCTTTTCAGTGGTTCGTAAAAGCAAATCATGCACATAGAGGTTAAAACTACATGATGATGTGTGACAAAAAGCACTGCATCAAGCCAAGCAATTCATAGTATCTGTGTTATTAGAAGCTTTGTGTCACTTTTTCCAGTCAGATGGTGCCTGATCTTATGTCCATCCAAGATTATGGCAAGATTCCCATTGCATCAGTGGATATGGGATCAGCCCAAAACTCACAACGAAAGGAAGCAAAGAAAGGAGATCGCAGGCATATACACAGCATGCAGAGTTTAGTCTCAGTGATTCACAGAAGTAGAGGTGCTGTGCTTCCTGGAATTAGTATTTTTCCTCAGCCATGAAGTCTTCAACATAAGAGGAGCAGAGGGAGGTGGGTCTGTCATCCAGCTCTACCTCGTGTGCCAAGGGGTTATAACCATTAGGAGGAGGCCTGGGCTGCAGCCTTGGCCCTGAGATACTGCACTCCAGTCTTCCATGGCAGAGATTCAGAGGGAAGGTGGGGAGGTGTAATCCCCCAATGTATGGGAAATCTTGCAGCTAGGCCACCTCCTGGAGATGATGGAAAGGGAATTTCAATTGCAGAGTCCAAGACCTTGAATTTTCTTAGGAAGAAAGGATGTGGACGAAATAGATACCATTAACATTTTTGGAGTCAGGGAGAGGGTGGCTTTGGACAAAATTCACAAGTTACATCCCAGATGAGGCCTTGGAGCACACATAGAGCCTGAAGATCCATTCTGAGGGAGGTATCAGCTTAGGGAGGTGGTTACTGAGAACAGGCACCTACAAAGTAAGTGTGGTCTTGTAAGTAGCAACGTTAGGTTTGTAAATCTCAGACTTGTCTGATGGCTCTCATCCTAGACATGAGCTTCTTCTAAACTGAATGTTCTCCTAAGAGTTGTCCAACTCTTAGGTGGCTTGGTGCTTCAGGGCAAACCTTTGAATGATTCTCAAAAGACAAACTGAAGACAGGTCTTACCCAATGTGGATTTATTATGCTCAAGCACATCTCAAATCCTCAAAGCAGCAAGTTTAGCCTTGTGATCCATCAGACTGTTCATTAGACAGTTTCCCTCTTCAAAACTCACAGGTGCATTTGTATGAGATGGAGGATGAGATCTTGCAGTAGCAGGAGCTGATATTTAGTGATAGATCTCAGATCAGCCTTGTGTTAATAATTTGTATAGATTCTCCATTCAAAAATGTTATTTTCCACTGTCTATGGAAACTCTGTGCCTATCTCCCAAGTCTGTAATTTCACCATCATTCTTTGAGTCACCAATCTTCTCAGTATTTTTACATTGTGAATACACTGCTCAGAGGTAGATCCAACCAGCAAAATGACTGGGGGTAAAAAAAAATAGACCTTTTTTTCTCTTCTCAAAATAGCCAAAATGGTATTTACTGCTGATTGTGTTGCTACTAATAGGAATAAAGAAAAGATATGCAAAAGAGCTACATTAGCATAGCCAGGTTGGCTTGAGATGTAGATATTCCTCACTCCATCCTATGCATAACTGACTGAGAGAGCTCTTAACTAAAGTCTCTTTATTCTTGTGCAAGCTGCTGTGAATATTGCCCAAGCTGCTACTGAAGATACAATCTGAGCACAGTGACTGCTGCATTCCCAGGAACAAAGACAAAGTTTTAAGATGATAAATTCACATGCTTTTATCTGAAGGCAGAATCTGACTTTCAATATCTTGATCATAGGTGACATATTAAAGAGAAAACATCAACATAACCTCAATTGCCCATTGTGACTTTGTGTACCTGGCAAGCAAAAACCTTACCCTTTCACCTGCCACTGAAAATGATTTGATATGGAAATTAGGCTGGAATTCCACAGGGCCATTGTCACAGTTATTCACACTGACTTCAATGACTACTGCCATAATAAACATCACTCAGGCACCAAGTGCCCCGTCCTGATGAATTGCTTCATTAACTAATAATTGCAGGACATTACCAGCTTGACCCTGTAGGGTGTGTGCTCTCTCCCCCCGAAAGTAGCTCTCAAGTAATTACCTGGCTACTAGTGAAGAAACCATTACTACTATTTTTAAAACTTTCTTCAGAAGTTCAGAAAGTTTCATGCAATGCACTTTTTTATTTGTTAAAATAAAATTCCTCCAGTTTTAATAGTAAGTGTTCAGAGTGCATGTGTGCGTGTGTGTTTCCCCATTCTGCTCTGGGGATGATAGATCTATATATACTGTGTAATACACTTTAGGATCATCTGAAGATTATTTTTTTCACGTGGACCAACATAAAGTTGGTTTAGTTGAAACGTAAACTATACTCTAAACATTTGCAAAAATATATATTCCTTTCAAAATACCAATAAGCATTAAGAGAATTAGAAATGTTCTAATCAAAGCAAAGCATTGGTCCCACAACACCAAAAAGTCCTTCTGGGACTGTAATCACAGTAACAGGGTCTGCAGTTCTTGCAGAGCTGGATGAATGGTTGGAAACCAGCATATCTAGAAAGTAAATCAGTCCACAGGTATTGCCCAGATATTCCAAACTGTCTTGGCTGACATACATGGAGTTCCTGTCCAAGGGTTAGAGAATAATTCAGAATTACTACCCTGAAGCCAAACCAGAACACAACACTGGACATATTGTTCTTCTTTAGTTTCCTCAGTACCCTGTATAGTCCCAGTCTGTCTGTCCTGACTCTTCCTGTTCCTGAATCATGCAGCTCCTCCAAGTCCCTAACAAAGGATGCTCAATGCAAATAAAAAGATAGGCAGATAATGATATCTTCTAAATATTTGCTATGGGTGGGATTTCCCCCACCATCTGATATAAGGGAAAACCAGATAAGGCACAGTCACCTAAACCAAATGTCTCCAGCAGATATACCACAGTCAGCAGATAGGCTCTGATTTAAAATATCAGAACTCAGTAAATATAATCAAAAGGGGATGAGTAAAGGGAAGCACCTGACAATAGTCACTGGATTTGATACCAGATCATGCACCTGGGATCTATTTCTGCTGTTGTAGGAGCTTCATGGAAAGTGCTTTAGTGCTTTAAGGATCATTCAAGTGCCACGTGATTGCTAAGAGAATCCAGGAAGGAGGGAGCTGAAGGATGGGGAGATTAATGGAGAGGTGAAATATGTGGTAGGCCCAAATACCTATCTCAGTATAAACACAGCTAGCATGAACCCCTTGACCTTTTGAATTGTCCACAATTGCTAGATGCTAAACACTTCTGGAAGCAGTACCATGCTGGTTTTGTTTTGTATAATTAAAGGAAGTTTGCATTCTAATTCCTTCATCTGTGATAGTGTCACAAACCGCTGAAACTCTAAGAACTAATTATGTTACGTGGAGGTATGACAGCTTCCTGATCTGGTAATTTAGTGCCTATAAGATACACATACATTTAAGTACCACATCTGAGGAACACCTCAGGCTGGAACGTCATCCTAAACTTGCTTAATTAGTCAATTGAAGTCATTCCATGTGTTTGACCCCACACTTCCTCAAGAGTTCCCATCATCGATCACAAGCAGGTAGTCACAGACACAGGAAGTAATCATTCTACCGAAACAAACCCAGCTTACAATTTGATCATTTCAGAGGTTACTTATGCCACACAGCACTGGAAAATTATAGCAAAAGCACACTGATAAAGAGATTCAAGCCATAAGTATTTTTAATTATCAGTTTAAAATAGATTTATTGTCTCTTAGTACTACTTTATGGCTCATGTTTTCATCTGCATAACTAACTTCCTGAAGTTGATTATGCTGTCATTTTTTTCCTCCCTAGGGCTGAGTTAGAGCAAATCAAAATAACTAGAGAAGTCCTCACAGTGTGCAACCCAATGAGTGGTTAACAGCTGAAGAGCATCAATTTGTCTGGGTCCTGCTGCACTCTAGAAACTGTACTGAAAACAAGCTCTTAACAAGATGATGTTGAATTTTCCCATGAGATTGCCTAATTTGTCTGGGTTGCTACTACACAGTCCAATACTATAGAAGCTGATGTATAGACTCATTTCCCTTTATGGCTTTCACCCTTTGTAGACTTCATTTAATACAATTTCATGGTCAAGCTGCACAGCCCTGTGGATCTTTCTGTACTTGTAGTAAATGTATTGGAGCCTCCAAATGTTGTAGGCCCTTTTCAGATTTCCATGGTGAGCCTAGTTATATGAGAGGCACATGAGCTTAGGACATCCAGATGGAAACACTCAGTTGCAGGTAGAAGAGATCAGGAGTAAAAAATACCTAAAAATAGTGTCTACATTTATAGTTGACCTGAAAAATAATGAGCTTTTGTCTTGTTTTCTCTCCTGTTAGGACTGTGCCCTCTTGGAAGTGGCTTCTTCTTTTAGCACTCAGGCTTTCTTTGGGTTCTATAGGGTTAAAGGCACCATAGAGCCAGTGGCAAATCTGATTTTAAGTTTGATGTGACCACAGCCCTGCTAATAACTCAATTAGCAGCCAGTATCAAAAGGTGAAAGAATAAAGCATGAGTAAAAAGAGCTGTTGCTTGCTTGACTTTGTATTAATTACTTTTCTGCCAAGAGCAAGTAACAACCTGCACTTGAACTTGAACATGGTTGGCAGTTCAATGCTGCTCCAGCCCACGGTGACTGGGAAGCTGTTTTTCTCCAGCAGAGGATGATTCCCTGGAAAAACACTTTGTGGCTTCATGCTCCAGTGCTGCTCCCAAGGGCTGAATGGTCACCGGAGCTACGTCAGTAGGCAGGAAGTGGGGAAGCCAAAGCACCCCAGGAGCAATTCAAATGCCTATGCAGAGGCCTCTGAGGTCATCTATGACCATGCCACTTCACCTTCTGCTGCTGCTTCAGAAGGGTCTGCTGTTGGACATGAGTCATGGTTGTCTCCTTGGTACTTTCAGGCCTGGACACCTGGATTGCTCTGCTCGTGTTGTGATTGTCCCAAAGGGGCAGAATTGTCTTTCTCACTGGCCTTCATCTCATATCTGTGTTCTTCCAAAAAATAAACCCAGCCAGATGCAAGGATCAGAACCCTGGTCCTTGCACCCTGGCATCTTCATTCTGAGATTATTCTCATCTTCATCACAAAACTCTTATTACCTACTTGGGTATTGCAACATTGTCTTTATATTTGATCTTTATACTCAACAGAGCAAGAACAGCTGTCTCTGTTTTTTGATGATGTACCTGGCATATGATTGGAAGTTTGAAATGCTGAACAAACAAAACTTGTCAATTCTGTGAAAAGGTTTGCTTGCTTAACACGGAGTATGGGAGCACAGCATTTTTGCACAAGAACATTGTAATTCCAATGAAAATTTCCCACTTCATAGGAAGAAAGAAGCAAAAAAAGTGGTTGTTTCAAAGTGAAATTGAGAAAGGAAAACATTTTCATTTCAGCTAACAATGTCAATTTATTATTTAAAGGACATGTTGTAACAGCATTCTTTCAGTCCAGACAAAACAGTTCTCTGTTTCTCTTCTAGTTTCTCCACTTTTCATATCTCTATCATTTGTCTAAAACCCAAATACCTAAAGACAACAACTGTGTAAAATTTATTAGGGAGCTTAGGGAGCCATTCTGGGTTTTGTTCATATTCCACTTTAACAGTGACTGAAACTGATGGGAATTTAACTAGTAATCTCAACAGGAACAAGATCATGTCCTTTTGGTGGAAATGTCATGACCTTCTTCCATAAACTTGCTCATGTAGAATTTGTTTTCTTTCAGACTGTGTATGCATATGAAACCTATTCCAAGAAAGAAAAGAGGGTAAGAGAGTTTCCTTTTCAGTAAAGGATCATCTAAGGAGTGTCTCTGTAAACTAATGTGGAATGGGATTCACTTAGGTTTCCAGGCTCCTGTAGCCTGAAATCTGGACCACAACAGCAATGTTCTCAGCACTAACAAGTATGGAGAAAATAAAGGTGTCAGTTTTGCAGTCTATATAGAGAAGCAGAAAACACGCTTGCATCTAAGGCATTCAAGGATTAAGGACATCTTTTGTATGTAATGGGTTTTTTTACAAATTCATAAATCCTGATTACTTTTAAAAATAAATTTGCCAGTTTTGATGATGTGACAAGCCTTAATAAGTTATTCTGAGCATTTCTGCAAAACCTATAGCTAGTTGCTGCATTACAGGTTAACAGTTGAATATCCCACATGCGAGAAACAGAAAGGCAGCTGCCACTTACCTGCCCTCCTTTCAAGGTAGCAAACCTGACTGGGACATGTTCCTGTTTGTGCCAGTACCTGCTACATACACACAGCACCACTGGAATTCCAAAGCTTTGATCTCAATATTTTACTTTCTGAGAGGAGGAGGTGTTCCAGATGTTACACCTGATATATCTGTGTGTAAACAAGGTAGCTTGAGGCACTTTCTGGAGTTTAAGAGCTGGCTGTGCTTTGCTTTCAAAATGTCTATGGCATAAAAGTGAAAGAAGAAGGGGATCTAAGGTGCTTAAGGTAGGTAGAAGACAACCAGGACCTTAGAGAATACCTGGCTTTGAAATGGAATAAGTTCATAATAACTAACTGAAAGGAGAATCACACAGAATCATTTAGCTTGGAAAAGACCTTTAAGATTGTGAAGTTTGACTGATTATCACTTTGTCAACTAGACCATAGCACCAAGTGCTACATCTTGCCATTTCTTAAACTATTCTAGGGATGGTGAATCTGCCACCTACCTGGCTGGCCTGTTCCAATACTTAACAACCCTTCCTTTCCATGAGAAAATTCTTCCTGATGTCCAACCGGAACCTTCCCTTGCACAGCTTGAGGCTATGGGAGAAGAGGCCAACTCCCACCTTGCTAGACCACCTTTCAGGTAGCTGCAAAGAGTGATAAGGTCTTCCCTCAAGAGAATAAACACCCCCTCAGCAGTTCCTCTCTAGATCCTTCATCAGCTTTGTTGCCCTTCTCTGGACATGCTCCAGGACCTCAATGTCTTCCTTGAGGAAAGGGGCCCAGAACTGGACTGAAGGAGAGAATCTGTTATGGGTTTCCATGTCTACGATTCTTCATGACCTTGTATGCTCCAGTTCCTATAGGTGTTACCTGAATGATGACTCACAAATGATGACTCTTCACTTCTGACCTTTTGCCTACTGCCCAGTCTCATATTTCTTGTTGTCAAGCAACATTTACTACAGGTGTCCAATGATAGAAGCAAAAAAATTCTACTTTTTCCTCCACAGCAGACCTAAAATGCATTTTCCTTAACAACTACATTTCTAGGTGCTTTGCATCATGTACTCTCATAGCTCCAGGCAGACTGCTTGCTTGGGGTCTTGGTTCTCCTGGCTGTTTCACCATTCATTTTCTCATTGTGGGTCCTTCCCTTCACTTTCTCATGAAGTAAGCCTCTTTCGTTTTACTGTTCAAATACTTTAAATCAGTTTTATTACACACACACACACACGGATGCCATGCAATACTTAACTTATTTGTAGTGAAACTGCTACTTTTGTCTTTGCACTCGTCTGAATTAGATTGTAAATGCCTTCAGTCAATTTTGACTTCAAGAACACTATTGCAAATTCAAATTTGCACAGTTACAACTCTGCTTTCCTTGACTGAGAAAATACATTTCCTGCTGAAACACAAGACTTTCTTCCCCTTGATTCACTACTTCGTATCTTCCTGTTTTCTTGGACATTACAGGAGTTCAGAGATGAGAAATTTTCTCTTAATCTGGTTCCTACATGTAAATTCCAGAAGAAAAATAACAGGTTTCTTTAGGGTACGGAAGTGTTTGGTTCAACGCCTCTTTTAGCAGCATGGGCAAGTCTATAACCTGTGTTGTTCTATGAACAATAATACATTAGTCACAGAAGACATCAACAGTTTCTTAAGGAACACATTTCCTTGGACTTCTAACATTAGCCCCTCCCTGTGCATTTTGCAACTATTTCCTCTTCCTTTACAGGGTGATTGACCCTTTGTACATTTTAGGTATTCTCATTAAGGGCATTATTGAACCCATATCTTAAATAATGTTAGAACAAAAGACTTCCCAAGAGATTCCAACTGTTCTGGCATGGAGCATGTGACACTAAGTAATTCTGCACTCTCTGCTTGGAGACAGTGTGCACCGTGCAAATGTCCGGCTGGCAGTTTTCAGAATGAGATACCAAATTACTACTCCAAATCAGCATAAAGTCTTCATTAATTTTCACTGAGATTAACTGACGTTTTAAAATGCCAAATCCAGAGAACTGTTCCAAGTCCCAGTGCATTCCATTTGCATTCTGTTCTTGCCAGCATAGGTGGCTCATGTGCTGACCCAGACAGTGCCCAGTACTGCAAGGTATCTTCCTGCATTATTGCAGGGGAAATTTGGGTTAAGTGGTGGAAGAGAGATTGCAGAACTACTGAAAATTAGCCTGGCATTAGTTTATGTGAAAGGGGGGCTGTGCCTAGAATAGTTTTTATTGACTTGAGGCCCATGCTAAATACCTCTCTTCCAAGGATTTCATCAGCTTGAGTCTGATTCACCATACACAGTAACAGCAAAAAGACCTCCCTTAAACACACTCACAGGGCAATAGCCATTTAGGGGGGTGTGTGTCTGTGTGTATGGAGAGAGTATAAAACAACTTGGAAAAACTGGGTATGTGGAAATAGCTTTCAGAGACAAAATTATTTACCATCATGCTCTACTTTCTGCCCTGTCTGTTGCAATGGACGATCTGTGCAGCTGTTAGGTCAGCAAAGACAATGATCTTTACCATTATATGTCTACTAATCTGGAGAACCATAAAAATAATTTAATTATAGCAGAAACTAAATCAAAATAAATCAAGAATTAATCTATGCTCTGCACTTCCCACTTCTCATTCTCTTGTCCTGGCTACACCTACTGTAAACAGAGTGTAAATAGCAATAATATTTATAGCAACAATAACACTGATTAAAATATGGAACAAGATGTTCAGGGGTGCCAAATCAGGTCATCCCTATGTCCACAGAGAAGTAGTTTATTGAAGACAAAGGAGGAAATACTCTTTCCTCAAAGACCATTCATGTCTACCCCTTAAAGCATAAGAGAAATACTTCCTCAGTGCATGTGCTAAGCAAGTGGATTACCTACTCTTGGCAGTGGTACATAAGGACCAACGGAGAACATCCTGTCTGGTACAACCTGTACTTGATGCTTATCCAAAGACTTATCTTCTGTAAAGATGAGACTGTGCATGTCTCTATTTCCATCTTTGCCCACATCAGGAGTGCGTGTTTGGAATGAGTCTCCCACAGACATCCCCACATGCTGCATGCTATCATATTCCATATCATCTTGGGTTGCATAAACTGGTCTCCTGAAGATGTACCCTGGCTGCCTGTGGATGTCCGTCTGTGTGACCAAAGCAGAGACAGTTATCTAGTGAAAAACTAGCACTTTTGATGTTTGGTCCTACTTTTGGCTGCTATGTGAGTCTAAAATAAGGCTGAGTGATTTGCCCTTTGGAAGCTCCTGGTCCTCTCAATTGACTATGCAGGCAGCTGAAGTTGCCTAGCTCAGATAAAGATGATTGACTTGACAGACATATAAAGCTAGGAAAGATAAATCTCACCCTAGGCATCTAATTCAAGGCAAAATGAAATGTTCTTCATTCTTTTAAACACAGTCACACAGCAGAGAGGCTTAATATATCTTCCTGTCCCTCATGGTTGTCTGACTCTTCTGGAAAAAAAAAATCTCCTCATGGGAAAAGAAATCACCACTCTAAAAGGTGGGGAATGGCAAGTTTCACATTTAAAACAGCTGGATATTTTTTGCATCAGGTCATGACAATGGGTAATGTTCATGCTGCAGACAAGTGGCACTGCTCACATGTCACCAGCCCCGACCTTTGGCCAGTGTGCATGGTGATGTAGACCTGTGGACTTGGAGCTTTGTTATCAGCAGCAAGCCAAAGCACAACACCCTTGTAAAACACCCCGCCATAAGAAACACATACAACAGCCCAGGCTTACAAGGGTTAAAAAACATTCCATGAGGGTGCAGGCAGGGCCACCAAGGAGTGCACTGTGGACACTCTGCCTGGCTCTGCAGGCTCTTTGGGGTAGTGCAGGCTGCCAGAGGCATGGCCAGTCAGGCACACTGGCTCCTGTTCCCTGCTCTGCTTCCGCAACAGCTTTACTTTGTCCACCTCCATAAGTTTTTCACTGTTCTGACTGTTTTGTACTATATTATTTTTAATGTTTTCTGTCACTGATAGGCAGGGAGGATTATGTCTATCAAAAGGAACAGGCAAGGCCGCAGCAATTTTCCGGGTTTTTTTGAGCATATACTCCTCAGATCAGTCAACTTACTGCAATTACTCTGTTACTGCAATTTCTCTTCTTTGCCATCTCCCTCTATGCTACTTTTATACTTTTGCTCAGCATTTATGATCATAACATCTAACTGTGCATAGAAAAAAAAGAGGAAAAGGAGTAAAAAGAAAAGCGATGCTTAAAATCTGACAAATTTGTAACATGTGAATTGACTTTAAAAAAATGTGTTGTTGCTTGAACCCGCTCTAGTCATGAGAACATCAGTTCTATTAGAGGACTCTTGGTCAAAACGATAGCCAAGATTTCCTGCTGTGGTTTGCTGTGTTAAAATAATAATATATGCATCAGGTCAACTTCTCATGTACTCCACTGTACTTTGGTTAGCAGCCTGTGGAAAAAACAAGGTGTAAGTCCCTTTCCAATGCTGAGTTTAAGGCTCTGATAGACTCTAATTTTCTAATTAATCTACAGAATATTTTCCTTGTTGACTTGTGGACTTTCCATGTATTGATGAAAGCTATGTCGTGGCACAAATGTTTTCAGTGGTTGGAATTGTTTCTCGCACATATCACCTGTGTTGACCACAGCCACAACCAGCAACTAAGTTCAAAAAACATATGGAGAGGAGACAGGGTTCATTTGTCTCACTTCTTCATAGGAAAAATACTTATTTCACAGAGCCCAGTAATCCTCTTCCTTTTTGCAGGAGAGTCAGAGAGTGAGAATGAGTTAGGCTATTTTCTAGAAGAGGAGTGGCCATCCATTCTGGTTTTGTGTTTCAGCTTCCTCACATGAACAATCTCTTTTATACAGCAGCTTTTTTCTTTGCTGCAGAGGTGCCACATGACGGGTGTATTATTGGTCATCTTTCTCTCTTTTTGTTTTTCTTTCTACTGTGTTTCCTGGCTTTTTTCTCTACCTTGAAAAGCATAAGTAGGAGTACCGCCCTGCTTTTTCCTTGGAAAAACTGAATTGTCCTGTGGTAAAGGCTAATGTTACAACACTGAAGAGGTTTATTATCCCTCTGGCGTCTGGCAGGGCAAAGACAGAATGGCAGGGAATGAGCAGAGATAAAGGAGAAAACAAGGGAGAAGTGGGAACACCTCTCACTGGAACATCTATTGTCCTTGAGGACTTTCAGCCACTACAGTCTGGCACTCACTGCAGCCTGGAAATGCCAAAAACCTCTTCTCTGGGACATTGACTCCCCATTGGCCAAAGTCCACCTGGAATGTAATTCTACTTCTTTCAGTGAATTACACTATATAAACTCAGCTATATGTTTTCCTGGGTGAGAGAGTAACCCATTAATAATGCTCACAAGCTAATGTTGCAATTTTTCTGGGAAAACTCAGTGATATGAAGAATGCTTTAGCTTTCAGCTGGCCTAAAACTATGCAACTGGCATAAAGCACACAGTCTAATTCACAGTTGTTCACAAGCAGAAACAAGGCAAATTAAAAGCAAGCAGTTACAAACAAGAGGATTGGTGTTCTACTCCATATGATTTTCTCTCATTACTTGTGCACCCTCCAGAGTTTATGGTCCAAAAGATAACTAAATCTTTTCAATATACTTCTAGTTACTAAACCTGTGCTTAGAACTTAATTTTGATAAAATACTGCACAACTTTGCAATAACTAGCTTCTGTGAACTCTGGGCTTTTATTTTTATTTTTTATATTTTTTTGCAATTGTAGATAAGTATTTGTTTTCTGGTTGCTCATCTAACCATGTAGTAAATTCAGCTGGTATTTTGATGGTTCATCTGTGGTGTGGATTTTTGGCAGTATGAGACTTATATAAGAGGCTGTTTTTCCAGCACTGAAACAAGAATGGCACCTGCTGAGGCATCCATGCCAGGAGCGTGTGCACTGCTCATCAGCAGCAATTCTCAGATAAAAAAATGGGTAAGAAAAGAAGCCACTGCTTTTGTGATGACATTTGCTTTGACTAATCAGCAGAATTTGAACCTGTGCCCTTCAGTGTCATAACACAGACTACTTAGGTAATGTCATTAACTGGCAGAGGGAAGGTGTTACACTTTTAAGGAGGCTGGAAAAGTCCACACTTGTTTTACAAACCTGTCAAACCAGAATATTGGGACATCATAAAAAGACACTGACAATTTCATTAAAGTGTTGCTTTGTGTTTAGACAATGAGAGTTTTAATGTATCTCAGGTTTGAAGAGGAAGAATGAGGTTTCCTTATAGGGAATAAAGGATACTTTTCCCCTCATATGGTCCCATTACTAAAGGAAAAGAGTGTCTGGCAGGAATAATCCTTGACTGAGTCTGAGGGAAAGTCTGCATTATGCAAGACTTTCAGGGAATGTGGAATTCCCACAAGAAGAGCACCCAGGCTCCCTCCCATACTGATGACTGGCTGCAATCCTCTGGTCATTATAATGAATAACTGAAAGACAAGCAGGCAAGTGCTCAAGAAAAAAAAAACCACAAAATTGGAGTGATGATTCACTCTCTTTCTCTTAAGCTAGGAGATTAAGACTTTCTGCAATTGCAGGCTGTAGACATCAAAGGGAAAAACCCCAACTGATTACTTCTATCAAACTTAGGCAATGTTTATTTAAATCCCCTTTAGGAATCAACTTGTAGTGCTGCAGAGTCCCAGGAGATTTTATTCCATGAGGAATTACAGCAGAGGCAATGGAGATGAAAAAGAAGTTGCATTCCATTTCAGTTATCATTAATGAACAACGGTACTCAAATGTGTTCTCTGATAAAGGCTTTTTTTGGCCAGAGCAGGGCTCAGAAGGGAAGCAAAGAACATGCCTCTCTTAGGTACATTGCAACTCTCTGCACAGTGGGGATTGAATTGAAGGAAATGCATAACCTAGCCAGCTCATGATAACAGCTTCCACCTAATCCCCAACCAACCATCCCCAGCCTCCAAGCCCTCACCGGGGAGTTTGGAAGCTGACTGATAGGTTTGCAGGAACTGCCTCCTATATCTTTCTGAGCATTTTACAGGGATTCTGGCTGCTGTTTCCCCAAAGAGGCTCTTTAGCTTTTCCTTTAATTGTTTGACAGTCCACTTTAAAAAAACAAAACAAAACAAAACAAAACAAACCCAAACAAAAAGTAGCACATGTCCAAAAGACAGCATTGCACCTACAGTCAAGGTAGATTAACATTGGAAGCTACAGGTAAATATGTCAATTGAAAGTTCTCAAGAAAACAGTTCCTAAACCGCAACAGCTGATAACAAATGCAGAACAATATAGCCATATAAAGAAGAAGGTTTGCTGACATAATTTCCAGAAAAATATCCTCATTGATGGAGTCTGCCAATAACAGGTGATATAAGAGCTGGCAGTGAATGAAGCCGTGAATGTGATGTCTGGCAGTATTTCTTGAGAGGTGTTCACAGTACAGCAGCTGGAGACTTATAGATCACCATTAAAAAGAGATGGCTGAGGATAAACCTGAGCAATCTGACTCCCATGGCCAACAGGAAATATCTACTGTGTATTTAGTTTCCCTGTTCTGTGTATCTGGCTTGGGTTGGATTGAGCATTTTAACTCATGTACAATGACCCTTTATTTGCTTCCTCTATCCCTCAGTGTCCACACAGAAAGGTGACATGAAGTAAAGTGGGGATAAAAAAATGTGCCTGTGTCCCAAGTTATTGCAGTACGTGGACAGTCATGTAAGTGCTAATGCATGGCCATGTGCACTAAGAACTGTAGCAGCTGCAGGGTGAAAGTACAACACTCTCTGCCATCCCTGGTGTGACCTACAGGTGG
Organism: Toxostoma redivivum; assembly: GCA_013397375.1. Lineage (NCBI taxonomy): Eukaryota > Metazoa > Chordata > Aves > Passeriformes > Mimidae > Toxostoma > Toxostoma redivivum. Next base: position 150,549 of record VXBI01006653.1, on the reverse strand, counting down.
GCAGCTGCTCGGGGGCATGGAGGATGTCACAGCTGCTTGTGGCTAAGAGAGCCTCACTCAGTGGTCCCCTGACAGCTGTTACCCAGCTGTGTTGCAAAGACACATCCTCAGCCTTGGGCAAACTCCATCCCTTCCTGTTGCCTGGTGTGCCCAGCTGCCTGAAACCTTGGAGCTGCAGGTTCTCTGCCAGGACACCGTTCAGACCAGCATATCTGCATCTGACTGGATGAGCCCATTGTCATCCTTTCTGCTTCTTGGCATGTGCTCTATCTTGTTCAGTGCTTGGCAGCTTTACTAGCTGTTCCTGACAGACCTGTCCCATGAACTGCACTGGGGAAAAGCTGTCCTTCACGGCAGTCCCACACAGCATGGACAGAGCCTGGCTCCTGCCAAACTTCCTGGTGTGCTCCATAAGGAGGGCTGAGAGGATCTGGGGCTGGTGCACAAACACGCCTTAAATGGATGTTTGGACCTTTGTCACACTTGCTGCTCCAGAAGAAGGAACAGGGCACTGAAATTAAATTCAGGCATTGTCAGACAGTTTCTCCTGAATCAGGGCTTTTACTCTCAGCATGGTATGTAATTCTGGCCTTATTGTCCAACAGAATTGAAAAGAAAACAAATATTTAGAAGGCTGCAGGGGAAGTAGAGAATGTCTTGAGAATTAAACGGACTGAAGGATAAGGATTCTCCATCAGTGAGTAAGCCAATATATCCTTAAGTTTAATGCTTAAAAAAAATTATGGATTTTATGAAATGAGATCATGGCTTCTCCCTTGTTTAAGAAAGCACATTCACATACTGCAAAAACAGCAAAAGGCCAAACTAATGTGCATTGCTTGGCAAGTGCAGCAGACAAGCTAGACGGATAACCGGTGTGCTGCAATTCAAATGGCAACTTGGATAAAGTTCAGCAGCCGGGCAGGACAAAAAAGATCATGGACAAGCACTTGCTAATCACATGCTCAACAGCTGCTGCATGTCTGCCACAGCAAAACCATGCAATTCCCTGTACCTTCCCTGGTAAGTTGCCATGGCTGAAGAAGGGGCTGTTGCTATGAGGCTCCAGTGTCTTGTATGTAGCTGCATTTGTGTCTGGAAAATGGCCCATTACTCTACAATCACACAAAATCTAGATTGCAAATAATTTAGATAACACAGTAATTAGGACAATGAAAATAGATAATCTAGGCAGAAGATTAATTCTTTCTAGATGACAAAGTTCCCTTTGGACTGAGCCACGTTGCCAGTTTGCTGGAGCTGGAACATCTCGTGGGTGCATGTTTGCTTCTCGGCCCTTCTGAAGGACCTTCAGTCCACTTGTCTGTTGAATTAGCATCTTTCAGTGGCATACAGTTTGCTTTGAAATGTAGCTGATAAGTAATCAGGAAAAACCATATTCTGCAGACAGAATATTATCTGAGGAGTTTTTTCTTCAGAGAGGATTATCTTAGGAGAGACCTTCACCTAAAAAATTTCAAGTCTATGACACATTTTCAAGTAGTCCAGGATTTTTCTCATATTTTCCTTTTTGACTTTTGCTTGTCATGCCAAGATCTCATCAGTCTAATCTGTCTTTGTAAAATAATTTAGTTTGGAGTATAGCAGGAGGAACATGTGAACTGCCTGTAAACGCTTCAAACATCATGAAGCATTTCTTTTCTGGGAGGGAATGTCATACCTAGTGAAGGAATGTATGCTGCAGATAAAAGTCCTCGAGAAAACCCATCTACCAGGGAACAAAATGTTCTCTAGCAGCAAGAAACCCATTCTTGCACCAACTTCAGAAATTCCTATGCATCTTTGTAGAAGAACTTGCACACTATAAGAACATTTTAAATCCAGCTGAAATGAAGAACAGGATAGAGAAAAATATAGATTCCTTTATGATGTCTGTCTGCAAGGCAATGCTCAGGACTTATCCAGAATCCAATATGTGATATGGGCCATGTGATCTCTGAGAGGTTGTGACAGAACTGAAGGAGTTCATACTTGGGTGATGGCATTGAGCAAAGACTCAGAAAATCTTTCATATCTCAGAGAAATTGAAAAGATTTGATTAATTGGCCCTAGAACAGAGAATAATAAGGGACATCATGCAAGTCTGTGGAAAAATGAAAGACCTAGAGATGATGGATAGGGAGCATCTCTGCTCATGCACTAGCAAGGGAACATTCAATAGGTGGAGAGGCAGCAAACTCAAAACTGGCAAAAGGCATATTTTTTTGTCACCAAATATAACTGGGCTTTGGAATCAAAGTAGTCAAGAACCTGCAGAAAATGAGAAAGGAATACTTATTTTAATAAATGTCAGGAATATATTTTGCTGGAATTGTGTTGCAACACAGATAAAAAAAAGTCTGCAAAGACATATTGCAAACACCATGCCCTACTTCGCATGAATGTGTTTACAGTCTTTGGGACTTATAGTCATTTGCATTGTTATGAGGAAGAAATTTCTCTTGATGAGGATAAGAAAACATGGCTAGGAGGAGTACTTGTGCACACTTAGTGGCATAGCACAAGCTCCTCTCTGGATCTGAAGTCAATTAATTTTGATATTCTGTCTATACATTGCATTCTTTTAGAGAGGTATTATTAATTCAGAAATGGTTTTGTTTCTGACTGCTTACTGAAAAAAATGTGCAGAAAAAGGGGGCATTCATTCTGCAGCAGAAAAAAGGAATGCAAGTCAGGTAATGATGACCTTGGAAAACATTCTCTGTGCCTTTACTTATCTTTTTAATAGAATGCGTAACACTAAATTATGATCTTTCTCTTGATCAGTGGACTGTAGCATTCTGATGGCACATTCAGATATCAGGGTTTGTCACACAGTATAGGGAAAAAATATGTTATTATCTGACTTTTACAGATACCTTAGAGACTGAGGCACACAGATTTATTGAAGAGTTGAAGTCTGTGCTTGAGCCAAGAGCTGAACCTGGATCTCTAGAGCCACATTAACCTTAAGAGCAACATTCATAACCTTAAACTGTGATGTCAAACTGTGTCTCAAACTGTGATGACAAAACAATAACAGCTAAACAGAAGACTTAAGTCCAGGTCTCCAAAGAGCAATATCAAGGTATCATTTTCTGTTTTACTCTAGTAAGGGGCCCAGAGACCCTGACTTTGGCTGAGGACTCTGTTCTGTTGGACACTATATAAACTTAGCAAAAGAGGTACTTGGACAATCAAATGACAAAATACAAACGGAGAACAAGAGCCATTTCAGATTTAATCCTATGTATGAAAGATTTTTTCCTTAGTAGCTATGTGAGCTACTTAGCCAAGTAGCTAAGGATTGCCTGTAGCTTGTACACAGAGAAGTTCTTTGGTGTATTATTCCTTATTTTGATTTTACACCCCACTTGAAATCCTACTGGTAAGTTTGAAATTCCTTTCCCTGCTCTCTGGCACTTCAAACTTCACACTACAAAAAAAGATTGAATCATATTGTGTTTGTGTATGAACAAAAAATCATCTAGCATTTTTTCAAGTAGAACTTGTCCTCGACTCTCCTTATACTCTGGCATGTAGTGATTGGACAAGAGGCAGTGGTTTAAAAAAGGTTTAGATTATATATTATGAAGAAATTCTTTACTCTGAGGGTGGTGAGGCACTGGAAGATGTTGCCCAGAGAAGTTGTGGATGCCCCATCCCTGGAAGTGCTCATGGCCAGGTTGGATGGAGCACTGAGTAATCTGGTCTATTCAAAGTGTCCCAGCCCCCAGCAGGGAGATTGGAACTAGATGATCCTTAAGGTCTCTTCTAGTCAGCCCACTCTATGATTCCATGATTGTAGTTTTTTTGTCTGTGGTCTGAAGACCAGGGAGTAGCTTAGTCTCTTCTGTAGATTTGGTGTGCTTCTCTTTGTTTAATATAAGATTAATCGTCATAAAGGCAGTATATAAGCAATGTTTGAATAATTTTACTCTGCCTGTGTCAGATATTTTGTCCTGTTTGGAAAAAAAACCCGTGTATTAATGTAGATCTATAAAAAATTGCTGCAGATTTTAGATGGTGTTTGTGCTTTAACAGATAGCCCTTAGGTGAAAATTAGATTAAAGCATTGCATTTTCTTAGTCTGACTGCTTTTGTATACTAAAACATACTGTCCTCAACCTCAGAGCAGCAGGAACTTTCCACCCCCAGCCCCCATGCAGCCTGGCTAATGGAGAAATTGCTCCTGGGTGGGTGAAAAATTTACGTGAGGTCATTGCAGGTTCTTGCAGAGTGATACACTACCAGCAATACATAATGAAAATTCATCTCATGTTGTGAAACATATTGAACTGCTAAAATAAACAAAGTGCTGGCAGGGAATGTTCTTTGAGGTTATCTTTAGATTGAATCTGCTTGGACTTTTGACACCTACTCAGCAATGTCTCTTGGCACACAAGAAGCATCTTATCAAAATGCTGAAAATGTTTAGTCAATAAAAATTTATTCCCTCATAAATGTCTTTATTTCTCAAATTCTGTCCCTCCTTCTTTCTTATTTAGTGTTTGGATTCTTAGTTATAATCATATAATAACCAGGAGGTGAAGGAGATACAGCTTATGACCTTGAAAAGGACTTACCTCTCTCAGGGTAAAAGGTTTTTCATATAAATAGCAAAGTAAACTTATAAACTAAGTTTTATACCTTCACTCTATTAATTTCACTTGTTACTATGGCAGTGGTATATGCATTTCTTTTACACAGGTAGGACCTCTAGTTTTGCCAAGTGGTGGGCAAATTGGTAATTTTTAAGGGACAGTATACTTATGCATGATATGTACATACATTAGTGTGGTATTTAAGTGCTTGGTGAGACAACAGTACATGCTTGTGCTTACCTTCCATTAAGTTTGGAAGCTAAAAACAGAGTAAGAAACAAGCCAAAACTAAAACCAAGCCAAAACTAAAACCAAGCCAAAACAAAAGTGGTGCATACAAACAGGTGACACATCCCACATGTGCAAGGGACCTAAATAAAGTCCTCTATGTGGGAACAAGTAATTAGCACACATATAAATGAAGCTATGTAAACTTATGCCTACAAATAGTACCATAACCTCAGCTGCAAACTGATGACTTCTTCCAGAACATAGATTTATCACCTACTTAAGCATTCTGCATTTTTCATTGCAATTCAGCACCCTCACAAAATGCAATTATACATTCTCTGCATATCTCCTAACTGTCTCACCTTAGGATCTTATTTCTGCAAGCATTTGCTTCATATATTCTTTAAAGTGTAACACTGACCCTCTCTACCCAGTCCTTGAACTACTTCAAGACAAAACAACAGAAAACTTAATTCTAAACAAAAGATAGTACAACTCAAGTACACAAAATATTTTGAAAGTAAAAAGAAAACAGAGATATATATTTTCTGGCTGTAAAATCCCAGCAGGATAGCTAAATTAGGACATTAACAGAACAGCCAAAATATTTGTACTTTAATCTGAAGGTGTGAACATGCAGATATATTTCCAAGGACGAAAGCAAGTTGTAAATTTTGAGCTCCTGGGATCTGCTGCAAAAGAAAGAGTCAGAAAACTCTTCTTAAATGTTATTTCTGCTAAACAAGAGTAAAGCAAGGACGTTATGAAGATTATAAAGGAAAACATTCCTTTTCCATAAGTGGTGAGCTTACTGTCATAGAGGAAATCTGCTCCACAAGAGATTTAACAGCAGTCAAGTGCATACTTGCAGTGAATAATTATAACTCTAGTCTTTACCTAAAAAGTAATAATGTTTTACATCCCATGGTACACGTGAGTTTTGCAGCCTTCCCATGCTGCAGAAGTACAAACCCCTTTAGTGTCATGGGCTCGAAGCAACAAAGTCTTAAAAGTAAGTGAACAGTTTTATGTGAGGCTTCATTTCTCTAGCCCAGCCAGCTTTATTGAAATCAGGCATTGTGCATAAACCTTATTCTCCCCAGACAGGTTTTGTTGCAGTTTGTAGCCAGAAGGAGAGATACTGCACTACAGCAGAGTGGAAGAGGAAATGAAGGAAAATACCACACTCAGAGGAATTTTTATTGAATTCCACTCTATATTCCCTTTCCTTAAAGAACATGGTGCTATTTCCAGACCTAATCTCATCAGGAGAGACTTTGGCCAAAGAGCCCCTCAAGACAAGTAGATTTTGACCTCTGTCTTCAGAGTAATGGTGCAGTGAGCACTCTTAGGTGTAGAGGGCATTGCCTTTTTGGTAGGGTTTGGCTCATATAGTTTTCAACATAAGAAGAAAATCTCAGATTCTTTCTCCCATTAATGTATCAGGCATTGAGATTTTAAAAACAAAGCCAAAAGTGTTCTCTGTATAAAAACAATCCTTGCCAGAAGAGGATTACTGAGCAGCACAAATATTTTTATTTTATCATAATTCTTCTCTCTCCACCTCTCTACTCCATTGTGGTCAGATTCCCCACAACTGTTCTTATTGTAATATGTTCCTGTTCCTCTACACTTTCCTCTTGCTGTAATAGAATTTTTTCCCCTTCCTATTTCCTTCCCTAGCAGAGCAGGGACTTGCTGGCATTTTACTTTGTATGAAACTTCCAAATATACCCTATTTGCAAAGGTTCCTCTTTAGTAGGGAGAGGGAAGTCAACTTCCCTTGTTATAGCTTCCATTAATTGTGTTTCAGCAGGTCACAAGAAAACTCAAGATGTGGACAAAGTTGATTCTATAAATCACTAATAATGGAGATAAAACCTTCTTCTGGAGTCTCCTAGATGGAAGTAATTATGGCAGTAAAATACCATATTTGCAAGAAAAATCATGTAATAATAACTTAGTGGGGTTTCATATTACTGCTGTAATTTAGAGATGAGCACTCAGGTGCATCAAGAGCTTTAATAGTGTATGTGTAGGTGGCAAATTATCCATAAAGAACCCACTGATTGTGGATAATGTTCATTTGATATTCTCAGAGATGTTGTAAGCTTTTGTGCACATGTCATCTCATGCCCCATGCTCATGACATCTAGCAGGAATATTGGAAGTACAGTGTGCTGACCACTTCTCTGAGCATAAGCATTCTTCATTCTGCAAGCAGCATGAACTCCTATGGAGGCAGGGAATAAAGAGTTTTGATTAAAGGCACAATGACACAGAATAAACTAAATTTCTTGTCAAGGGCATGCATCAGTCTACCGTACAACATTTCTTTGCTCCACATTAAACTTCTTACTGGAATCACTTCGGTGTCTGAGGAATCAGAACCTTGAAAAGGGATGCTTGTGATCCAGCCTCTTTACTTGCAAATATTTGGTACAAAGTTATGACATATTTCTTAATGCAGCATCTGGATTCCTGACCTCCCTGCTCCATTCACCAGATACCCAAAATGGTCTCTCTCCTGCTATCTCTGTCCTTAGGAACATTCAATTGTTTCATGTTAAGCAAAAGAACTTTGACAGAGTTAAAAACAATGAAAGAAGTAAAAATGTTCATGCTTAGTCCAGTATGGCTGTTTTTCTGGCAGCACTTCTTAAAAGTAATCCATGCAATGGGATATTAGAGTTCTTGCTTTTCATCAACAGGTGGGTAGTGACTTGTATTAATAGCAAATAAACAGCCATGAGCTCACATGAAAGGTAAATCTCCCAAGCCTCAGATAAGACTATATTCATCCCTTCACTGATTTGAGAAGTATAGCATATATTCTCAGAACACAAGCATGTTTAGAAAATTAAAAAAAAAAATTGTCTATTTTTAAGTAGCAGAACTAAAAATCTGTCAACAGACCACCCTTCATAGTACAAAAAACTATTTCTAATGCTTAAAAGAAAGACAACTATAAACACTTTTTGAAAAATTATAAAATGTTGTCTAGTTTTCTAAGCATTTTCATTCTGAACATTTTATACATGGAGAAGCAAATTCATACTTCTGAATCATCATACAACATTCTGGAAGAAAGTCAAGACTTTTTGTTTGGCTTTTTCTATTTCCTTCTTTATGGTGGGCAACCCCAAAATATATTAATCTGATCCATAACCACCATGTCCTTGAAAGCACTAGAGGATCCTTAGGAAAGATACTCTCAATAGTTCAAAATTCTTATTTACAACATGCACAGCAAATCCAATATAGTGTTACTAAATATAATGAACTTCAGAGGTTTGCCAAGCTCTTTGTGCTAGGTGTCTGGCAGGTTTTACCCTTGATCTCCTGCTAGGAACCTTGGTGTGTTTATTGATCTTTGTCACCCAGAGATCAAATTACATCTAATTCATCAAATTACATCAGGCACTCAGAAATTACAGCTGAGGAAACGAAGCAGGACACACACAGTCCCTCAACTGTGTTTGCCACGAGGAGCTTGTGAGCTCCAGGCTCCTGTCCACCAGCTGGACAACTCCCAAGTGAAGATCGAGCAATTCTTCAGACAGGGCTGCTAATCTTTTCTTTCCACGCGTGCCTCTATTATAATCAGACAATAGTGTTCAGCCTGATACTTGCTTCCTTCTCTGAAGTATTGGGACTGGCCAAAAACCTACTCCTAGCTGTATGTTCTAGCTGCCTAAAAACAGCCCTGAAAATCCCTCCCAGAGCACCCTCCCATTTTCCTGTCATTGTCCCCCTGTCAGAAGTGACTTTCCATCCCATTCAGAGAGCTCAGCTTTGACCACAGGAGCCATGCAGGTCAGCCCAAGCAATGGCCACTTCTGGATGGGGATAGGCTGAGGCAGAGGCCACTTCCCCTCTGTGGAGAAAGTCTTTAATGGTAACTGATCACTTCAGAAAAGGTGTCAAAATGGTGACCTAGGATGTGGAACAATCTCTTAATGAGAAAGTGAAGAGCATCTGCATGTATTTTTGAACAAGGCTTTAATAACCTATTTTATACTAGTGGGGGTTTTGCTTGTGAATGCAGATATGCAAATCAGGACCAAGTGCTCACATAGATCAAAAATACAAACCAATGCATATATTATTTCACTGCATCATTAATAGTCAAACAACCATTTGTTAACAGACTAAATTGCAATCATCATCTTTTGAGCATTATTTTAGAGAAGTTCCATAATTCAGAAATTTCACATCTTACTAAGTCATTGAGAATTTCCTTAAAATGGAAAAGTAGAAAAATATTTTACATTTTTTTTTTTGTTCTAAGCAAGACCTTTGCTTAGTTACTTAAATGTGCTTTGGCAATTTTACAATGGCAAAACTTTGGGGTTTTTTAATTGTTCCTATTTAGTTTGCAGTTTTTATTACATCTCTATCTGGACTTTATTTGTTTACAGTAATCACTTTTAAAATACCACCTCGGGACGCAGATGTTCTTTTCTATTCTCTGCATGGTCAAATGCTTTTTGTATCCTAAATTTTGTGGAGGTAGTCTTATGATTTAATAGATTTAAAGGAAGTGCATGCACCTGGCTGTATATAATAAGGAGATGATTGAATGGTGTTGGTGATATAAACTCAGAAGGGAAGTGATAATGTGCATTACAGCATTATATACCCCACTGACAGGCTGTGTTTTATTTCACCTGCAAACAAGTAAACACAGCAGGAGATACATCTTGCCCAGCCCCTGAACGCCTTGCTAGGCACAGTTTGCAAAGTATGCAGTGCTCCTGCACTGACTGTGCTGCTCACACCCTGCCAGGAGTGACATGCCACTCTCACAGGACAGCTTATTTGAAACCCTAGGACCCCTCCTGGCCTACTAGACCTGCAAAAAAAAACGGTCTTGAGAGAAGGAGCTGCCTCTTTTGACAGTCTCCTGCATCCTTATCCTCAGAGCTGAAGTTGCTGAGAAAAGGCAAACCCAGCATCTCCTGCAGGCTCTGATCCAGAGGGCATTTCTGCCCTGCAGCTGGGGGTGGGCTGCGAGGGGCTGAGCAGCAATCACCTCTTCAGTAGAGGTGAACACATGAGGTCAGATGTTGATTCCTCACATGAGGAACCAACAGAGCCTTCATCTCCAGGTGGAGCCAAATTTGTTGGAAAAGCCTTCAAATATGCCACTTAGGGAAAAAAAATCTTATGCTGGGCAGTTTCTTTTCTTCTGTCTCAGTGTTTTCTGAACCAAAATGATAAATTGCTTTTGGATTTTCTTTGTTTCATTTTAAGGAAGAACAGAACGAAAAAAAAAAAACCAAGGTGAACAAGACACTGTCTTCCCTTGGGAGATTTTTTTTCAGTTCTTCAAGTCAGTATGGCCCTTGTGGTTAGGTGACATTTCACTAAAAATCCAGACTTTAGACTTGCATCTATTTGAAATGAAACTGCAAATCCAGCCACTACTGATAAGAACTGTAATGCTGATTATTCTTATTCTATCCACATCATCTATGGGAATGATGTCACCGAGTACCTAAAAGATCTGACATAATCAAAAAATTGCATTCTACCCATACTGTAAAAATAGATCATAATTATTTCTGCAGTCTCTAAAGAGAAATTGATTTTTTGTGCCTTCTGTGAATGCTGCAATGCTATTTTAGTGTAATGCTTTTATGTCTATGGCAGCCAATTGCTTTGACCCTGAAGTCTTTCTTGCAGTACTGCTGACTTGCTGAATCAGAGTTCATTCATATCCTCTTGCCACAGAATAATATGCTGAATACAAAACTCACCATAATAGCAATATAAAAATGCCACGAGATAACACAGAAGTAAATATAGAGGAAAAAATTGAAAATACATAAAAATTATAATAAAAGACCTGTCAAGTTCAAGCAAATGTAGATGGCAGTGTGAATTTACATGCCACAATTTTAAGTATTGCTCTTTATCCCTGAAGGGTTCATATGAGATCTTTATCTGGCTTCCTCTGGTATTTCAGTGATGGTAAGAACACTGAAGTCAGGGAATTCAAATCTGATTTTTGCATCACCTTTTATTACTGCCTTAGGACGTTAAAACTTCAGAAGAGTATAAAATGGTTATGGAGTGATGGAAGTTCCTGAACTTCTCCTAATTCCACTGTTAGAGATGCAGCTTCTGCATGGCTGTGACTAAATCTCAAAGATATCCGGAGGCACTTTATATGCTATAACATTGAAGTTCTTGAAGTATCAGAAATTTCATTTTCTGAAAGGAAAATCTCTAAAAGCTTTGATGCTTTCAATGAAGCAGTTTGGACTTAATGCTTCGTTGGAAGCCTGTGTACACCAGTGTGGATTAATCTCTCTTTCCTTTCCTTTGTGAGTTCATCTGCCACCTTGGCCTTGCTGCTGTTCCTCCAGCATCCAACACTGGGGTCACACAACAGGAGAGGAGATTTCTCCTGCTGCAATTTAACACCACAGGCACCCCTCAACCATGCCTTGATTTGTTGTGCCTGGGATTCACCTGACTTCTGACCAGGTAGACACTCATTCATGCCTTGTGATCACAGGGGCACCACTGGGAATTCAAGAGATATCCATGTACTCCCTTTCTTCCCTCTGTCACCTGAGGGAGTCATCCTGACCTGCTTGCTTAGAGGACATTGAATACAGCACAGACCTGACTGTTTGCTGACCTCCACCCAGGTGAAGATCAATCCTCTCTGAATCAAAGGATATATAATAAGAGTATAACTCACAATCTTCAGTTAGCTCCTTTAAAAAAGCAGTTCAGAGGAAGGTCCTGCCCTGCCTGTTGAGAGCAGGATGGTGTGCAGCCAGAGCACTGTGGAAGCAGCCACTTTCAGTCCCAACTGCCTCTCAAAGAGGCAGGGGGTGAAGGCTCTCCTCCTGGCAGGATGCAGCCCACACCACTCTCTGGTCCAGCAATGGGGGAGCAAGGTGGAAGGGCAGCCAGGGAAAGAAGTTAGGAACATTGAGGTACACCCTGGCTTCCACAGTCCCAAATTCCCACCCTGCATCCCTTCCCTTCTGCACCTTTTTTCCTTTGTTACTTGCCCTTCTCCATACAGAGAAAAGGGAGTCTGAGTACCTAAATAAGGACTTTGAAACCCTGCTAAATCCTTTGGGGCTTGTGACAGCAAAATCTTGTTGAGTAACCAGGCATCAGTTTCCTTGCACTTTTCTGCCAATGACAGCTATAAGCAGGCTCCTGCACAATGTGGTCACAACCACCTTGCTGTCCACTGACAGAAGTATGAAGTGCAAAATTCATCATGGACAGTGAGACCAACAAGTGCTTGAATGTGCTTGAGTATCTCCCTATCCCAGCAACGAGAATTTTCTTAAAGCCTTGCACCGATCAGATCTTCAAACCATGATGGACATATCATTGCTTTTTATTTCTTCCTGCTGTGTAGTCAAACCAGATGCAGCATTTACTAATGACACTGCAATGAGTACAACCTGGAAGTAGAGAAGCATGAAACTCAGAGGCAGAAATAAAGAGGAGGGATTTTTTTCCCAGCCATAACTGAAGCAGAACCTTTTTTGGTTTCCAAAGGATTCTGGTCTTCAAGACCTTAAATGAATCTTTATTGATATATTATATAGCTGAAAGAAGACTGCTAGGAAATAAGAGATAAATTTGAAACCTGTATTCAAAACCTGAATTCCTTTTTTAAGAAACATCATTGAAAGATAAGAAAGGACTCTGTCTGTATACCAGCCACAAGTGCTTTATCTCATTAACTTCATTATCAGCCTTACTTTCTTCTCTTAAGTGGACTCCTCCAGGATGCTCAGATTCCTCCTGGAAATGCCCATAGTGACACATTTTCCCCAGTGGTTGCTCTGCTTCATGACCTGGCCACACCAAGGCATGTACTGGGCTTACAGACCCCATGAAACACCTAAAGGCACCTGCCAGGCACAGCAGGATCATGGGGCGAGGTCTCTCTATTGCACACCTGAGCAGCTTAATGAGGGAGGAAATGAGGGAGTCGCAGCTTATTTACAGATGAACTGGAAGGTGTGAGTGTGAGGTGCAGTCATCTTCCCCCTCATGGGCTGCTCAGTTTCCTGGAGTGCAGTTATGATAGAATAACTCTGTGTACATACACGGCTGAGTAGGGCTTGGGTACACAGCTAATTACTTAGGGGTGCAATGAGACCATTTAAAACTTGCCAAAAGCAGTACTTTTACTCAATCATTTGTAAACAGGGACTTTTAGCCATCCAAATCCTACTATATCCAAAGAAAGTGCCTTAGAGGCTCACAAGCTGTGTGACATGGCCTGCATTGCTCCTGCTTTTGAAACTTATGGATTGGAATGGCAGTCTGCCATGTCTCAATGCTCAACAATCAAAATAGTACATCAAACCTCCCCAGATATCTGACACTAGACTGCATTCAAGAGTGCAGCATAAAACAATTGAGTTTGTGATGTTACTTCATCTCAGCTTCTGATGTTCTAAAAAAATTACGCCACGTCCAGCTTCAGAACAATTTTTTAAAATCTCACGTAGTTTTCAGGCACTACTCCTATCAGGTTCCATGAAATTTAGGATTTTGGCTTTCTCTTGCATGTCCCGTGTTCCCAGATGAAAGATAAATTTCTAGACAGTTATGTTCAATATCCTACCTGAGGTGTAGGAGAATATTTTTATTTTTGTAAGAGAAAGAAATAGAAGGAAAGGTAGCAAGGAGAGCAATACATTAATCTAGGATTTACTTCACAAGAAGTAAGCAGTGTTATTTTAGGAAGCTCTTCAGAAACAGGATTCCCTTAGCCTGTTAAGTCATCGAAAATAAAGCATTAGCCAACCCCTCTCTTGGTGTGGTGATCACACTGGGCAATCCTCTTCTCTGCACACACATGGGAGCAGTGACCCTGACCTGCAATGAAAGCCACCCCAATGTTTGGGGGCATAATTGGGTGTAAATGACTCACTAATCCTTTAATATTTCCGTTCACAATGAGGATCAAGTGTAAATGACAATGACATGATCCTTTTTCGAAATGAAAGGGATGAGTCCTTCTTGTCTGCGCCTCACTGCCCTTGTTACTGTCCTTATATTCTAAATAAGATGGTGACTGTGGCTAAGCAAAGCAGGGAATAGTTAACTCTTTAATTGGTTCCAGGCATGTCTGATGAGACGATACCTCTCTCTACATGATCTTGCATCTGTAACATCTGATGTCAGCATATTGATCAGCTGAGGTGGCTGAAGTAAAATCAGGTTTCTACCACACATGGAAAATCTGACCATGAGGTTTACAGAGGAACTGGGCTGGGCCCCACAGGGCATAGTCAGAGCTGAGTTATCTATGGAAATGCAGCACTGTCCCCCCATCCCAAGCAGGGGGTGTGTGGCTGACATCCGCTCTCTGTGGGAGAATGGAAACATGCTAGTTTGGCTGCATTGCTGAGGAAAATAAAACAGATGAAGCTGTGGCATAGGTCCTGTCATTAACAATGCTGCGAGTCTTAGTCTGCCTGAGCTCCCTGACCACAGTCCCACGTAAATGACAGGTGAGTGTGAAGGGAAAAAATATTCTGGCCATCTAATAAAGACGACCACACAGATGAAATAAAACAGACCCAGACTGGGATTAAACCATGTTACCAAAGCAACCTGCAGCCTGTAAACATCTGAAAACAAATGTATCTAGGGTTCATGTTGACTTCTGCCAATCTGTCAGGAAACACTGAATGAGGAGAGCCTGCCTGGAGGAGCCCAGCAAGGTGGCAGGCACCATCTTCCCTGGCAGCAATCCACAAGGGAGGGCTTTTTCAGGACTGCCAAGGGATGTGCTGATTCAGGGACGCCCCTCAGCCCCGCCATCCTGCCCAGGGGTGGAGATGCTGTAGGGCAGAAGTCTCAGAAAAGATCTAGACCACAGTACTACTTCTATAAGCAGTGACTATGCCTTGACTGCATGAAGGTGAGATTAGGTCTATCCTGCTATTAGTGCATGTGACACCAGACCTGAAGCATACTGTAGCAATGTGCTAAGAGTCCATAAGTACTTCACTGAGTGACTCAAACATAGCTGGTGTATATTCAGTGCATTTCAGAAGAGAGGCTCATCGCTTCTGAGGTTTATCTGTTGCCATTTTTAGTTTATGATGTAGAAATTCAAGGGCAGTCTGCCATGAGATCATGAAGGCAATCTTACGCTTTATAGGTAAAGACAGGTTGAGGTTTTTCTTTTTAAATGTAACTGATTTTCTTACCAATTAGCATGTTCCTGTTGGTCAGACTTTTGACTGAAGTTCTAGAATATGTTTATACAAAGTCATGCTACCATCCCTAATTTCATGGCCTCAATAAGTGCTATTATTATTACTGTATTATACTATTATTCAATATGACTCTACAGGGCTTGTGACTTGGAGGTACTTCAGCAGTTCTACCCTTTAGTCATGTCAACACTGCTTGAAAGATCTAAAATACTTAGATTTAGACCAAAGCTCAGAGCTGAGATCTTGCTGGACATCACTGAATTTAGTTTGTGTTCAGGGCCAGAATTAAGAGATATTTGACATTACAAAATACTTCAAAGTATTCATTCCTGATAGGAGTAAATAAACATAAAATAATAAAGTCAATAAAGGATAATACATTTTCATTGAAATCTATATTTATACAGCAACTTGTAATCTAAAGACTAGCCCTAGAATGCAGAGTGCTATGACTTAACAATTAAGAATTGCTCTTCCCATAACCTCAGCATAGTCACCTGTACAGTGGAGAAATAGACCTTTAACAGCATGCCAGAGTGCTGCTTTGTGTTTGAATGTAAGCTATAGTCTCTCTGAAAATGTGGAGGAATACAAAGACAAAAAGGAAACTAATAACCCTAAACAGAATTTGGTCAGGAAATTATGCTGACTCACTCTCCCACAAACTATATTGTCATCTTCTATTCCTACAAAAGATTAAAGTCTAGTGTCTTAGAAGACATTGTCTATTTGTAATTGTCATGATATGCCTTTATTGATCAGGGAAGTTAACATTTGAAAGGACTGTCCAACACAGGGCAAAATAAAAAGCAAAAATTATCCCTGGGGTATCCATTTCTGTTGTGTCTATGCCTTCTGTCTCAAGATTCTACTCCCACTTGATGCAATGGCAAAATCAACTCTGATGACAATGCTGTGATGTTGAGCACTGAGGCTGCACTTCCCATATTATTCTGCTGTTGGGAGAAGGGGCTGCTAGAGTAGTTTAGGGATGTGCACAGGTGACAATGGCAAATGCCAAGGTAATTGTGTCCCAATTCTTCTTTCAAAAACCATGAATTACCTGAAAATATACCTTATATAAATTTCAAAGCTGCTTTCAATACAGCACTCTGTTTCCATTCACCTGTGCACTTTGCCTTAAATCTTCCAAGCACTGTCATTGCAAGGTGATCTTTATGAACATTAATTCAATAGCTGGATGGCTAATACAGCATTTTGATCTCTGACAGGGTCCATGCCAATCCTGAAAATAGCAACTTGAAAACACTTTGTCTTGCTGCCTGTTTCTGAATCAATGAAGTGAGCCAATGCATTTGTTTCGAGCAGCTTGGCCACTGAGCTGTGAAGATCTAGCTCCAACATCTGACACATACGAGATGTTTTAAAGGGAAATCCTTTTAATGTGCCAGCTCATATGCAAGTAAATTCACCTTGCAATACATCACTTTTTAATTAGAATAATTGTGTGCAACTAGAAGGAATTGTTTCATTGAACAAATGAAGAAATCCTACCACTTTATACAGTGTTTTCTTTAAGATGATTAACAGAATAATTGAAATTCAATTATTTGGATTTGTATTCCCAGGTAGATTTTTTTTAAACATAGAAGAGTTTATAGACAGAGACGCTAAGATCATTTAAGGCAGGAAGACTGTTAATCTTAGATTTAGTAACCCATTCAGATTACCAGAGAGGAAATGGCTCATCCTTGTTTGTGAGGCTCTAGAAATAGCCCAGACCTGATGTAACTAGTGCTTAAAAATAAAGGTGTTTGCATTGATAGCAGACAAATCAAGTTATTGCAAAGAAAGTGGGAACCCCTGAGGCACATGCTGTAGCTGGCGTGACAGAGGGATTCCCTACACACATGCTGCAAAGGAGACTCTATGGGGTGCAGCTTGACTGCTGGAAAGCAAGCAATTTAAGAGTAAGAACTAGCTAAATAAAAATTGCATCAACGATGCAATTGTGAAGAATTTTAGGGGGAAATTCTATTGAAATAGATGAGTTCTTTGCACACTCACTGCAGAGGCTGTTTGCTATTACACACCTCTCTCCCAAGGCATCTTCCCCATTACCAGAAAAGTCAGCTATTCACATCATGTCCTCTCACGTCATTTTTAATCTATGATTTAGTTAAGCCAAATATTTAATTAGAGATTTCAATATAAAAGCAATTAGCAAGATTCTTATGTGTAAACCATAATTATGATGCAGCTTAGTAATAGAAGAATGACTAATAAACAACATTTTGTTGAAATTCTGTTTAGATACTTTAGAGATACGTTTTAAACTGCTGATTTATTTTTGACTCACCAATCTTGGCTAAAAACAAATCCTCCCATATCTCATATTTTTGGTTGCAACTTTTATTGCTTTGCAAATGCCAGTGTGTCACTTTGCTACGCTGTGACATCACAACAGAGCAGCTTATGGCAGTGGCATCACATGCCTACACCATAACAATGCAAATAAAAGTCTTGTTAACAAGAACAGAGTTTCCAGAGTATTAAAATATAATTGCAGGTTTTGGGACATGGACCCACCCCACTAAAATCAGGCTGATCCTATGAAAGCCTATGCTTCAGCCAAGGCACTTATTTGTAGCAGGATCCTTCATAAAACCAGAACAAGATAAACAGGAAATGCTCTCTATGTCATCTGAATAATAAGCATCTTCACCAGACTTCTATTCATGTAGGGGTTGCAATTGTTGATAATCATAAATTATGGGGTTCAGGTAGGAGGTAAGAACCACTTTGTTGACAACTGGGAGGTAAGAGTTTATGAAGTAAAATGAGGCAGGAGGGATTGAGCTGCTGGAGGATGGGATAGAAGGAGGGAGAAGCAGGCAAGTGCCAAGGGAGTGGCAGCTGGGGTGCAGAACCTATGAGCTGTGCATGCCTGTGGCTTCTTGTGTCACTGGAATGGTTCAGTGAAAAAGCAGGCAAGGAATTCATCTCTGTGCCATTTACTTTATATCTGGTAACACCTCAGAAAACTCTCCCCTTGGAAGCAATTTCAAAAAACACTTACAGCAATATCTTAAGGCAATTACAAATACCAGCTTATGAAGGAGTTAGGATGCACACAATAATCTTTCAAAAATCAAAGATAAGGAAATTCTGGCTATCTTAATTTCTGCCTCCAGAAATCAGCTTCTCCAACTACTGCACATCTGTCTAGTCTGCTGTGCCCTACCCCTATTTCCATATTCACTTTTGCTAAGGTATAGAAAAGACATGGATCAGCTATTTTTTTCCCTTCCCTTCCTAAAGCAGGGTTTCACTTGATTCAGAAATTATTCAATGACATCCATGCAAGCAAAGAGACTGGAGACTGATGGAGGCCAGATGGT
Organism: Toxostoma redivivum; assembly: GCA_013397375.1. Taxonomy (NCBI): domain Eukaryota; kingdom Metazoa; phylum Chordata; class Aves; order Passeriformes; family Mimidae; genus Toxostoma; species Toxostoma redivivum. Next base: position 132,126 of record VXBI01006653.1, on the reverse strand, counting down.
ATATTCCAAGCTTCCCCCATGCTTCTGTCCCTCCACCCCTACCTTCCTCTCTCACTCTCCCAAAACTCAGGCATCCCCAGAAGAGTGGGAGAAATGCTCTCCAACATGGTGCTGAAGTACACAAGATCATCACTCTGCCTTTATCATTGTAGACTTCACCACCTATTGGTATACAGCCTGGTTAGGTCATCTTTACATACCTAGCTTTCCACATGTAATACCTAGTCTCCCAGCTGCCATTGTAATATGGATTTCTAGAGGAGTTATGGATAAAGCCTGGCCTTATGTCTGGTACTGATGCTGCAAAGTAAGAAACTGCCAGCTTCTTTCCTTCTCAGATGGTCTTTTTCATCACCTTCACAGAAGGGAGCTATTTAAAACTGGAGGCAAAATTAAGAGCAGAAGAGTCATTTGTACACCAAGTGCCCTTGCATGTAAGGCTTCCTGCACTTGCATGGTGATCTTGGATGGAGGCCATAACATTATTTTCACTACACTACTTTAAATAATCTGTAAAACTGCTAGGAATTAAAAATCATTAACAAAAATTACCCTGCAAGTAAGAGTATATATCTAGTTAGAGTATGTATCCATGCCTGGTAGTAGACTCAAATAAGCTTCATTTTGTTTGGAAGCAAGACCAAATATCCTGGAAAAGACAGCCCAATATTTGCTTTGTGGAACAGGGCTCCTTTCACAGTTCAAGCTAAATCTCATTGAAACCCCAGGAACCTTCACACTTAATTGGGCTCTGTGTCAGGAAAAATTGGCATAATTTTCTAATAAAAGGCCTAGCTCACTTAGGAATCCCTCATAAGTTTACTGGGGAGAGGATATGTCGTAGAGTCTGGATGCGTCCTACAGAACAAATCACTCTTTCCACCTTCAAAGCTAAACACAAGGCTGACTTCTCTTGATTTGCTGTTTCATAAAGAGTTATAGAAATGTAAACCAGAAACAAAGACTCCAAATGAGAAAAATAGAATTTGTTTTTGAAAACTCTTAGCTCATAAGAAAGTTAAATAAACTAGTGTATTAAGCAGTGGCAGACTGTTAGGTAGCCAGGTAATCTGACAGGAAACATTTCCACTTTGGAAGTGTGTATCCAAATTCAAGTGAGAGGGACATACACTGTCAACTGAGAGAGCACACTCAGTTGAAAACTCCAGGAACTAGGAGCTAAGAAAAGCCACACACCTTAATGTTGTGTTAAAGGAAGAGTGATCTTCTGTCTAATCACTAATTTTGGGAAAGCCCACAACACCTTCAGGAAAAGAGGAGCACTAATGTAAGGCCAGAAACTGCTTCCACTGATTTTAATGGCAAGACATGTAATTTTTCAGTGAGGAAAGGATCGAGCCCTTAGGGGAAGGCATGAAAATGTATCTACATACTAATGAACCAGCATCAGCAGGAGAGATAGCCTGTACTGTGGAAACAGCTAATTGTAAATGCAGGTCCATAAGAGATTCTGTATTTATGTTTGCAAAAAGACAGACAAGACATGAAAAACAAGCCTTTTAGCCAAAGAAAATGGATATTAATTCAGTTCCCCAGCTAGGGCACCTGTGCAAACAATACCACCCCCAGGCAATTAAAACAGAGAGCTCCATAGTTAATAGGGTAATGTTGATTAACACCTGACCACTTCATGGGGATAGAAGAATAGATTTGGCAGATCTGCAAAATGAAATGATGTCACCTAAAAAGCCATTATTTCACACTCAGTGCTTCTACAAGAACATTCTAGATTTGAATAACTTTGCTCAGAGAAAAGCAGAATATGTAGCTATTTTTGTGAGGTTCAAAAAAAGGTTTGATTTGGTAAATCTAAATATTCCATTAATGTAATTTTTAAACAAACTTTACTTCTAACCATTTTATAAAGATCAAGTATTTTTGTTGTAAACCAAGCTAATTTTTTAACCAGAAAAATATTTTGACACAAGTGGGTACTTGAGTGGTTTAAAAACATTTTTCTAATGCTTTTCTGAAGTAGAAATTTAATTAAATTAACTGATGCTCATGAGTAATTTTCATATAAACTTTTGTTTTTTAATGTTCAGTTAAAGACTTCTCATCAGAACAACCCTGCTTCAGCATACCCTAGGACAATAAGTTTTGAAGTTTTGAGAAAACCAGTTATATCACAGTCCTCACTGAAGCAGTATACATCACCCAAAATCTTGCTGGTGGCTTTTGGCTCTTCTGTAAAAGTGGACTTTAGAAACATGTAGGAAAGTCAGACAGTCTCCTTTTTTTCCTCCTTCTCTCCTTCCTTTTTATTATTTTTCTTTTTTTCTGTTTTCTGTAAGGGCAGAAAGTTTCCTTGCCCAGGAGCTTTTAGTCTACAGCAAACATGCTTCATTTATGTTTGCATTCAGCTCTGGTTGTTCCATTTTAGGAGGGAAATGAACACTGTGTGTTGATCACTAATACTAAAAAAAAAAAAAAAATCAGGATCTAAAAAAATACCCAAGAGGCCTATTCTTATCCTATTGCTAGGAAGACTAGAGATTTGCGGGACCAGAATACTTTCTATCTTATATTAAGGTCTGTAACTGGACTGACAGGAGTTAAAGTAATCAGAACCCTTTAGGTACTTTTAGCATCAGGCACCTATATATCACCCACCTAGCCTCAGACTGACCTCGGTTTAAGGTTAACTTGAATTTTATTACAAGTTGATTTAAAAGAAGAAGAAAACCAAACCCAAACCATGAGGTAACTGCCAACAGCTGAGCAGGGCAGCAGCTTGTGACAGACAGCCAGCTCAAGGCATTCCTCAAAGCAGCCTATTCACAGTCTGGCAAAACACAGACAGGTTTTATTTACAGCTCTCCAGCACCATCCACACCAGCAGCTAATTAAGAATGTACTATTTTCATGCTTGATCTTTGCTGAGCTATAAATGATGAGCACGGAAGACACATTTTCCCTCACACGCTTAAGCAGTGCAAATTACACTTGCACTCATGAAATTCCCAAGCAGTCACTGACAACTGACAAAAGCTCATCAAAGATTATGGACCACTGAGTCATCACGAAACGATTTTTTGAGTGACCTAAGGAAGCATCTTATGTAAGAGACTTTGTGGACCGAGGAGGAAGGATGTAAGCAATCCCTTTAAGTGTAGCTTTGGACCTAGGTGTAGGACATTAGGCCTAAAGTTCAGAAGCTGTGCTCCTTTCATTTTGTTCCAATCCCAGTTTTGCTGGGTGAGTCAGAGAAAGGCTGGCAAACAGCTGTGTGAGAGACTACCTCACAGGAGATAAGGGAGCACTGAATACCTCTATCACCTTGGTTTCCTCACTACTTAGAATGAAATTGCAGTGCAGGAGCCTACCCCAGCTTTTCCATGTGCTGACTTCTTACAGGACTCTGCTGATAATTAGGTTTGCAGAGCAGGATAGAAGAGAGAATTTATAGAAGGCTCTGGATATGGAAATTGAGGAATTTGAATTTGGTCTGCAGAAGAAAGGGAAGAAAAATATGAGTAAGAAATTATTGTACTAGAAAGATTGCTATGCAGAGCCACATAAGACTGCCAGTGGAAGACAAAACACACTTAAAGAAAAATTGGCATGTAAGCAATTCAGTATAAGACTTTGTTTCATATTAGGAGTATTTTTGGGGCAAGGATCACGTTTTTTACCATTTCCTGTCTAGGCAGGTAAAACTCTGTTGTCCATTCTATTTGCATACTTATTTTTCACATCATTAAGATGAAACTGAGAGTGGAGGTCTACTGTCCTAGGCAGTGTATGGGTGAGGAGGACAGTCTCACCCTGAAGTGCTTACAGTCAAAACAGACAAGACAGACAAAAACCAGAAAAATGTGATAAAGCAGAAATCCCCACCAGCAAACACTATGGTACCCATGGTTTCACTGGGGGCATGGACAGGAGCGTGATGAGTGAAAGGAGAAGACAAAGCAAAGGAAGGAGAGAGAGGAGAGCAGGCAGGACAGACAGTGGAATCATCAGAGGCAAGTCCAGGGGAGATAGAGATGAAGAGCCTTGGATAAGGCTTGTGCTTCTCACCAAACAGCTGCTTGGCACCACATAGTCAAAGCTGTAGAAAATATAATCAGTATCTGTGAGGCTCATCTTCTGTGACTCTTGGCACAAATGACCAGTCATGTCCCTAAAGGCCTTCTGGAAAGACAAGAATTCCCAGACCTACTGACAGATATAATTTTTCACTTGTGCGTTTCTAAATATGGAAAGAATTGGAAACATTTCTGTCTGTGTATCTTATTCTGCAAGAAAAAAGGGGTGCTGGATCAGGAAAAATTGCATGAAAATCCCTAGTAAGTTCTTGAAATTGTTTTAGCAAGGGAAAAAAATAAAGGAATGTGCTTATTTAAGTTCAAATGTTTTACTTTGAAATTTTTCAACAAATATTACCTGGATTTATTTTTAAATTAATTGGATTAAACTGTACCTTCATTTTATTGGGCCTTAAATGAGTTTTTATAAAATACTGACTAAGCCAGAAAAGTCACTAAATAGTGTCCTATATGCAACATAAGCCTAGTGTTATTTGACATCAAATTTAAGAATGCAGTGAAAAGTTTGTGGCTGTACTAAGTAAAGCAGTTAGAAATTAATCACTAATGCTATCATTAACCTCTTAACAAATGTTTTATATACTACACTGCTCTTCTCTTTCTTTCTTTTTAAGGTGATCTAGACAAATGTACACCTGATTAGTTGATCCAGAAAATTCTGCTTATTCACCACCAGCAGTGCTCACTTACCCTGCTCTCAAAACAAAACAGAACCTACTTTCAGCTTTTCAGACACTAGACCTTTCCACTCAAACACTGGAGAAAACAGAACTGGCTAACATTATTCTGCAGATTCTGCATTTCAAGGTGAAAGGAAAAGGAGCTCTGGAGTTCATCTCTTTCTGTGGAAATTAACTTTGCAGAAGAGTTTTTGCATAGAAAATGAGGGGTTTCTATGAAACATCCCCACTTCCATCGTCTCACACAAGCAAAGGCACAGCCTTTAAGGAGCCATTTCCAGATTTGGTGTAAGTTTAACAGTGAAAGACAATACCCTAATTTGCACCCAGGAATGAACTGGAAGCAGAGCACAGCACAGACTGCATCCTTTAAAAAAGCCTGGCCAACAAGCCAGGGACAGCATGCCACCCCAGCTGTAAGCAATCCCAACCCACAGCCAAACTATGCAGGGCCTAAACTGTGCTCTGCACTTGGCACAGCAAATAAGCAATCTAATGGGCAAAGAATTTGAACACTAAATTTAGATGTGTTGCCACAATGAGAACAACCATCATGGTCATTATGGACTAAGGGAATATGAAAATGACAGCCTTCACCTCAAAAGGCAATTGCTTGGGTATGATGCAAGTAATGTTTTGTTGATGCTTCCATTCATTTTAAAGGTATTGTTGAATAAACTTTGGCTTCATCACAATAGAAGAAAACTTTACTGAGACATGGAAAGAAGGGCACAACACCTCTGTGAGTAAGACTTCAAGAGCCCTTCCACCACGGACAGCTTAGGGATGGGTAGAGGAGGTCACCCAGGCCCAGGTGAAGAATGTGACATAACATTGAACAAGCACAAGAGACACGTAAAGTTGCAGTCTGGAGAGCTACAGGAAGTCTTTCTGACCAGTAGAAAGAGGGAATGTGTTATGTAGTTCATTAGGAAACCAATGAAGGGTTTAAAGGGAAGAGAGGCTTGAATAAAAAATGCCTTTTTTTTTTTGGCAAACCAAGAGGGAGGGAACAATGAAGAAGACCATAGTGGAAACCACTGCAGTAATCATCCAACCACCCATGCATTCCTGCACCATATCCAGCATGGGTTCCTTGCACAGTCTAATCAGGGAGGCTCCATGGCAAATGCCCCTTTTCAAATATGGGCCTGGAGAAGAAGCTTGGCTCCTGCTGTGCTTGCCACAGAGAGAGGGCAAATAGAACCAAAAAAACATGTTTTGATTTCTGCAGGAATTTTAACAGATTTTGCCAATATTCTTTGTATGAGAGGAGTCCAATAAAGTGACAAAAAAAAAATTATGCTGCCCAAACTCCAAACACACTTCCCTCATGACTTTTCATAATTGCTGCTTGGGGTGTATATATAACTCTTTAACTTATCAGAGGTATGCACACACTTCTGCCCATCCACTTTCAGAATGCTGAAGTCTTGAGTATAAAATGCACATGAAGGTGGAAAATGGTTGGAGAAAATTAACAAATTCAGATGTATGGTTTCATTCTATTTATTCTGTTCATGTTTTGCAGCTTCAGAAGATTAACTTTAAAAAAATGCTACTTTTAGTGACTTCACAGCAGGCTACTGTTGAAAACTGCAGGTGAGAATGAAGCAGATTATTAAAATTAAAATTAAAATTATGGGAAATGCAAGTGCAATGTACAACACAATCATATACTGCCAAATAGATACTACCCATTGCCATTATTCTGGGAGGAATTGAAAAACACCTGGAGGATGACGCAGTCATTTGTTATAGAATGGCTTAATGAGGGGAAAATTCAAATTACCAAACTTAATTTAGTTTTATAACAAGGTAACCCACCCAGGTGATCAAGGGACACCAGCTGATATAATCTTTCTGGATTTCAGTAAAGCTTTCAATACTGTCCCTCACAGGATCCTTCTGGACTAAATGTCCAGCACACAACTGGATAAACACATCATGAGATGGGTGAGCAGCTGGCTCATGGGTCAGACACAGAGGGTTACAGTGAATGGGGTGACCTCAGACTGGTGATGTGTCACTAGTGGGGTTCCACAGGGCTCCATCCTTGGCCCTGTGCTCTCCAACGTCTTCAATGACTTGGATGCAGGGATAATGAGCTGGAAGGAATAATGAGCAAGTTCCCAGATGATACAAAACTGGGAGGAGCTGCTGACTCCCTTGAGGGCAGGGAGGCCCTGCAGAGAGACCTCAATAAATTGGAAAGTTGAGCAGTCACCAAGTCAACCAAGTGAAGGTCAACAAGAGCAAGTGTCAGATTCTGCACCTGGGGTGGGACAACCCTGAGTGTACAGACAGTGGGGAATGAGAGGCTGGAGAGCAGTGCCATGGAAGGGGAGCTGAGGGTCCTGGTCCGTGGCAAGTTGAACACGAGCCTGCAGTGCCCTGGAGCCGGGAGGGACAATCCTGTCCTGGGGACATCAGGCACAGCATCACAGCCAGGAAAGGGAGGGGATTGTCCTGCTGTGCTCTGAGCTGGGGCAGCCTCACGTCCAGTGCTGGAGACAGTTTTGGATGCCACAATATAACAACATTAAATTATCAGAGGGCTTGCAAAGGAGGGCCATGAGGATGGGGAAGGGCCTTGAGGAAAAGCCGTGTGAGGAGCAGCTGAGGTCACTTGGTCTGTTCAGCCTGGAGGAGACTGAGGGAAGACCTCACTGCAGTCACAGCTTCCTCACAAGGGGAAAAGAAGGGACAGAAAATTATTTCTTCTCTGGGGTGTCAATGACAGGGCCCAAAGGAATGGCGTCAGGGAAGATTTAGGTTGGATATAAGAAAAAGATTCTTCACCCAGAGGGTGGTTGGGCACTGGGACAGGCTCCCCAGGGCAGTGGTCTCAGCACTAGTGTGACAGAGTTCAGGAGGTGTTTGAACAATGCTCTTGGGTACATGGTGACTCCTGGGAATGGTGCTTTGCAGGACCAGGAGTTGGACTTGATTATCCTTATGGGTCACTTCCAACTCAACACAACTTGTGATTCTGTGATAGAGCTTTTTCATTTGCCAATCCTCATAAATAGTCATTGTGAATTAACCCGCCATTGCTGGAGTTTTATGTTTTTCAGAGAATATTTTCAGCCTTTTCGCTAACTATAACTTTACTTCATTCTTTCTTTAGGATCATATTATGTCTATCCTCTGACATAACAGTGTAATGATCCAAGTGTGCAACAGCTGACCTAAGCAAGGTATCTACAAAAATACTGTCTTCTGCATCTGGTTCTGCTGGTTTAACTCAGAATTAACAGGGAGGAATAGATAATGCCAGGACCTGTATCCCTTCATCCATACCCAGATTTCTAAAAGAAGTCAGGAGCCTGTCCTTGAGAACAGGAAAGGAGAGGACTCCTTTCTTGCACTAACTGAAAAGAGGACAGGGAGACCAGTCAAGAGACAAGAGAGAATACAATAGCTAAGGCGCTAGACACTTAAATTTTAAATACAAGAGAGAGGCATGTTGTCTTGAAAAAAACAAAAAACAATTTTCTTCCATATTTCAGAAGCAGAAATATTTTGTCCCTGGCACCATGCTGCTATTCTTTTGTCTTGTTTTTTCTCTGTTATAGCTCTACAGTGTTAAAAATTACGCTTCTTCCCTTTTCTCCAGGAGAAAGACTTTCAGTTTTTCAAAATAGAGATGAAAAGGTATCCAAAATGAAAAAATCTGGAATAAACAGAAGTTCTAATAATATAACTGGGGTCATTAGAGGACTAACATTATCTAAAGAACATCTAATGACAATCAAAATCACATCTGCAGCTTTTTATTCATATATCTGCTAGGCCAAGAGAGGAACACAATTAGTGCAGAATCTGAGCCCTATGAAAAACAAAAGGAATTTTTTCCATTGCCTTTTGTGAAAATTGGATTAGATTCTTTGTGCTCATAACAAAACATCCAGTTTGTTAGAATATCGGCTAGGCAAAAACCCTGCAATGGGAACATATGTACATTTGGTAAAACTGAAAGCCCCTTCCCATTTCATTTCAGCCTTGGGGGCTTCATTCTAAATAATCTTATCTACAAGCAATTATAATTCTCCAGGCAACCACCATGTTGCAAGCGTGGGCCATGAACTAAAAGTCTCAGAGGGCAGAAGAGAGGGAAAAGAAGACAATCTGAGTGAATGACAGACTTATTCATTTATCAGGAATCAGAGGAAACATTTCTTTGATCATGTACTGATTGGACTTTGTCTATGTAACCAATTACTTTAATGCAGTTACTATATACAAGGTCATGACGGTTTTAAGTAAGTGCTACATACCATACCCAGGTGATATCCCTGTCAGCTAAAGGTCTAGAAATAATCTGCTGCTAATCAGAGCTTTGAGCAGAGCAGGACACAGCTCTGAAGGAGGGGGTGGGGACCTGCACAACATCTCCTCTGAGCTCATGAAAGACACATTTGCCACCCCAGGCAGTGCCACTTGGAGATGAGCCACCATTCTGTTGTCTCTAAACCTTCCTGGTAAATCTACAAATGTTGTCATTCTAGGCAGGATAAAAATTGTTTTCTAATTTGCTTTTCTCAAACCTGAGCTTTGCTACCCTGTGACAACCAGCATTTTTGCAAAACTCAATTTGCAGACAAACAGGTTGTGCAGTATCATGACAATGTGCATTTTTCCAGGTTATCTCAGCAAAAGAAGCTAGGCGATGCACTTCTTGAAAGCTGGAAATGTTTGGGTTGAACATATAAAGTCTCTAAAACTGGAAGAGCATCTCTGTGATGCACTGAAGTACAGCCTAAAAATCTGCAGTGTGGTGTTGGTGATATGTTATTTTCTAAACATTATTGAGTGCAGTAATATCCAGTAAAGTTCACATTTTGTGTGTGAATTTTAAGATTTTGGGAAGGAATGCCCTACTCTATGGTTGCAGGCCTTTCCCAAAGGACATCTGCTTCCACTTATTCACAGTCTCTGTTTCCAAGCTGAGTATTATAGAATAGCTATGGAAAGAGGGGATGCTCAGATCACAGTTCTTAACTGAATCCCTTTCAAGATTTGATACAAAATTCCATATTAATTAAGAGTGAATCAGGCTTAATTTATATAGTGTTTTCTATTGTTTTGTGGCATTCATGTAGATAGTACATTCTTATTTCCAGTCTGATAAGAAAAGTATTTTAATGAGATCTTGTCCTCAGATGAACCAAGTATAGTCATGTACCTTTCATGGTTTGAATAATACATTCCACTAAAGACATGGGGGCAAGTTCTCAGTGTGATAATGGTTCATACTGCTGCAAACCACTGTCGTGGCATGTTGAGATCTACAGCATAAAAAATGTGAAGATTCTGTCTTTCACATACTGATTATTATTTAAAAACTCTGCAAGATAATCAAGTGAGTGTGAGAAATTATAAGATTACTTTCTTGTCAGGTGAAAGATTTACTTACTTTTTTTTTATTATTTGTTTCCCTGAGTGGAAGTTTTATCTCTGGATAATAGAATTTTTTCTCCAAAGCAATTTATCGTAAGTAATTCGATGGAGAAGTGAGGATTGTTTGAAAGAGTTCCAGAAGTTTGCAGATTTTCTGCATTTTTCCTGTTGAAAAGACACAAATCTGCAGTTCTGAATCATATCAGGTTTGCAGGATGTTTGAAGGTCCATCTGTAGTAAATGTACTGTTTTCTCTCATGCATTTTCCCTTCCAGTGCTCTAAGAGGAGACATTGAATGCTTTGTGAGAATTTTCCTGAATTTCTGATACTCATACCCTTTACGATTTTTCCAGATGAAATAAAACTAGTGCTCATTTTGACATTATGACTGGATTTCTCAAGCACTGACAGAGTTGTATGTGCTCATCTCAATGCATCTCATTAAGGAGAAATCACTTAAGTAATTTTAGCGGTACTCCTGCATAATGAGCAGATATTCTATTTGAAAGTGTACTTTCCAAGTTGCTGCTGAAGCCCAGACCCCTAAGAGCAATTATGTGCTTGCCTTCATGAAACTGAGGATTAGGGTCTAGGGGCTTATCCTGGCAAGTGTTTTAGCCATAAGCCAGAGAAGTGGATGAAAAGAGAGAATTACTTTCTTTTCCACTTTTAGAAATTAGTATTTGAGTTGAGGAGTGAAGCACACTTGATGTTTCTAAGACATTCCTCTGCATAACTTAAGTATTTATCTCACTTTCATGCATTTCACTATGTTCTCAAGAAAGCATGACATGGGTTCTTGCCTTGTGCTCCTTGGGAGCCCATGGCTTCATTTTTTTCAAGTGCAGTGATCTGTCTGTTTCTACCTGAGGCTTCTGATGTGCTTCTGATAAGCTACAATTACAGATGAACAGGTAAAACACGAATTCAAGGGCATTGCTGAAATGCTGGGCTCAGCATCCCTTACTCCTCCCTTGCTATCACCACCTTTGTTTTTCTACATTAAGAACATAACAGCTGAGAAATAATATTCATAGAGCCATGCTATTCTCTGTCTACTTATATGGAACTCATAAGTGAACCTGACATGTGTGTGAGAAAAAGAAATCCTGTCCACTCTCACATTCAATTTCTTGTTACCACATTTGTTCCCTTTTACTGCCCACATGCAGCATGCACTAAACCAGGTCCCATGGGTGACATGGACTAAAGCTAACTTGCAGAATAAGAAAGGGAGCCAGTCTCTCCCTCTCCACTCCATCTTTCTGCCTAGTTGGGCGTGGATCCATAGGGATTTTGCTGGCATATAATGAGAGCTAGTAGTATGCAATCAAAGGGCAGAAGAGGATAGACAGGGAAGAATGATTCTTCAAGCTATCTGCCAATGACAGGACCCTGGGAGGGTCCAGTCAAAACTCCCACACCATGAGGCCTCTTTCCTGCTCACCAAACCTCTGCAATTCTTTTTCTCACAAAACTAAAACACTGCTTGGTTTCTGGATGTAGCTCTGTGTGTACACCTATGTATTGAGTAAGCATGTGTAGAAGACCCAGTATTTCAACAAGAAGGCAAACATTTGTGACCTCTTGATGGTGAGAAGTTCATTCCAGTAGCTCAACAGAGTTGTTTGAAATATAGTCATTGCTGGAATATGAGAGACACTGCCAACTGCTTTGAATGGAGGGGCTTTCCCCAAGAAAGCTGGAGTCATTGTGGTACTGAACAGTACAGTGATGCAGATCTGTAACACAAACATGAGGGCTCTTGCCCTTTCCTGCCACCACCCTCCCTGCTCCACACACACATTCCTGGTCATATGATGCTGCAGTCTTGTGACTGCAGAGTCTTTCTTCTCCCCCACATCCACACTCAGATTTCACCCCTCTCTCTAACCTCTACCTCCACCAGGTCATGAAGGCTGGAAAAAATGCAAGTTCAGCTACAGTGGTAGTCACAAACCAGCTCACTTATATAATAATATAAAATGGGAGCCCTGCAGAACTCGGGTCAGTCTGTCTCCTGGGAGAATAGGGTGATCATCTGGTTACATGGCATTGTCACCTTTGTTGACTTTTCCTACAAGCTCAGAGTCTAACTGTTTTCTGATAACTCCAGCTATAGTCCATGAGCAGGCAGTTCCTTCTAGGTGTAGATACCAACATGATTGTGAAGGTCTGCCTGATGAGCCTGGCTTCTCGAAGTCTGAAAGCAAAGTGCACCTGCATGCAACAACAGGACTGAAAAAACTCAGATTATGCTGGCTGATTGCTTTCAGCTAAGTGATCTCAAGCAGGTGTCCTGGCAGCATTTACTCTTGTCCTTCTAAGTCAGCAAAAGAAGACAGAAAGAGCCTGAAGTACTTAGACCTCTGAAATGCATTTCTGCTACAGGCAGGAATTTGCAAGAGATTAAGTGTGCCCGAAGATATTAATTCAGTGACATGAAATTCATGCAATATTCTTGAAGCTACTCTCTGGATAGGCTGACACCCCATGTGAACAAACAGACACCTCTTCAGACCTTGTTGCTGATATGCACACATCTGTATGTACAGATGTATATATATATATCTATCCAAACTCTCTATTTACTGCAAACAGAGCTCAGCAAATCACTTGCACTAAGTGCTTTTCAGTGAGTATTGCTGTTAACTTCCGGACACTGCTCACCCATTAATGCCTTTGCCATGTTTCCCAGATTCTTCAGTATTTGGACAAATGATATGTAATCAACAACCAAATTGTGCTACTATCTTGGAGCTGCTTGGACAAGCTATCCACACATCCTCTGAACCAAAAAAAAAGGAGGCAGACAAATCACCAAGACTCCAGACAGTAAGGTTGCTTGCAGAAGGAGAAAATACTTGAATGGGGGATGCGGAGAGCAGTTTAAACTGATGCTCATTGAAGCCATTTTCCTATGCAATCTTCTGCTTTCTTTCTCAAATCCAGAATCAGACAGTGAAGACCCTTTACCTCGAGATATGAGGAATTAAATAGTGACTCTCATTCCTTGTCGCCATGTGGGCTGGGGGAAAACTGAAGTGTGAGAAACTGATGATTCTAAGAAAGAGGAAATGCCTTTTATTCATTTATTAAAAATCAAACTACTTAAGTGACTACTTAAGAAAAAATGTGTATTGGCTCCTTAGGTCTGTTTTCAAGTGCAGTTTCACTGACAGACTTGTTTAGAGCACAAGCCACTCCCTGTACCCTTTAAGAGCATTTAGGTCATTGCCTCATCTGAAGTACAAGAGCTTCTTGAAGCAGTTTCCACAACAATCTTGTTCTCTGATCATGATATCAGCTACATTTACAAAACTCAAGTGGCTGTAGAAACTACCTGCATGTACAGTGGGATTATGCATTATTAATCCATGCTACTGAGATGACCTAGGTCAGCTTGTAATATGTGCAGAATCTCACCTTGCAGAGAACAGAAAGAAAAATTGGCAGTGTTTATGGAAAGAGAAACAATCCCCAGATGTTCCTCTCCAGCTGTCACTGCTAGGTAGGAAACTTTCTGTACAGTCCTCAATTTGCTTTCCTATAGCTTGCCATGGACTTTCCTACTTGTGTAGCACCATAGACTTTCACCCAACCTTACAGCACCTTTCTCCCAATCCCAGGCATAGTCCACAGGCCAGCTCTGATGAATTCACCCCTTTTCCACACAGATCTACAGCCCATTTTGTCCTAGTCTCATGAACAACCCTACAGATCAACTCTCTTACCCACAGAATTCATCCTCAGCATATTTTCCCTTCAATGTATGCTCAACTCTCTACAAAGCTCTGCTCCCCAAGTCTTACCCCCTTCACAGCCCACTTGCCAGTCATGTCATTGCTAGAGCAACAGCTAGGTGCTGGGTTCTTGGGATCTGTATGTTGTTGGCACATTTTTGAAGAGCATGATTCCTACCTGCTTGGTTTGTGTGCTGCCAACAAGTCTCCAGTGAGTGTTCTGAGGCTGCTTGAACAAAGTATTGAAGGACGTGCCTGAGTTAGGAGATGTGACGGCATTATAGGCAACAGAGTTATTCACAGTCATAAATAAATATTTGTGCCACTCCTTGGCCAGAATGGGCCTGATTTCATTCAAAAATCAGCCTTACAGATTAAGCCCTTGGTGTCTGAACTTTTCTCCTGCTGTTTTTAATAGGAAATGTCCTCATTTAGAAAAAGATCTTACCCATGCAAACCACAGGGGAGAGTAATTATGTGTGATAGAAGTCATGACTTCTAAGAGGAGAGATAAGGTATCTGAATTCCCTGCCTTCCTTATAGGCTTATTCTTAGATCATGGGTGGTTTAATTAACTTTTAAAGTTTAATTATCCTGTGGACCATAGTTCTGATTAAATGATCTGATGAACAAAACCCAGCCTTTAGGTCAGCATAGCAAAACTATTTTTAATATAAGAGGGAGAAATTGCTCAATTTAACTACACATTTCCAAATCCCCATAGTCTGCTTTCACCACCTGATTTCACTAAATGCCAGAGCTACTCCCAGTAAAACAGGTCATATGCAAAGGTGAAGGGAGATTGATGACTCTCTTGATTCTTCCTGCAGTACCTCTATCATCATACTCAGTCCCTATATAGTCATGCTGGCAACAACAGTCAGGTCTCAAAGGCTGACCATAAGACTAAGCAAGTAGATGATGGATGTCTTGCTTTTTCTCCCCCTTCCCCTCTCTTCCGTTCTACCAAATATCCAGTATCACAAGTACCTGCAGAGTCACACCCTGCTGCTGAGATCCCTTTCACCAGTTGCAGCTGCTCAAGGGGTCAGAGATAAGGCTGACCATCTGCCTAGAGTTTAGGGAACTGGGATGAGTAGGAAAGATATGAACACCTGTGAATTCGACACGTGAGAGACCACACTGCTGTGACTTGCTTCAAATTTGGTATGCAAACCAGGACAGCTTGTGCAGTCATGGACAGTAAGGTCAAGGAGAAAGAATATGGCAGGGCAGAAAAGCAGGCTGCTACACACACTTGAGTCTTGTGTTTGTCCTGCCCATCGTTGCTGATGACAGCTTCACAGACTAAGCACACACAAAGGTGTGGTGCTGCATTTTGTAAAGCCTGGCCCAGGGCCATCATGCCCACCCAGAGCAGCTGTGCCTGTAGAGGTGACCTACACACACGACAGTGTTTCCTGACACGATGCTGACAGGCAACTTTTTACAAGCCACCTGTTTCCAGGAGTGTTGCCCTTGGTCAAGTCTTGATGAGTTCATTGGGAACTGGGAGTGCTTCATACTAAGGCAGATCATTCCACTTTGGGGGAATTTTAAGGTTCCATAAATCATTTTGCTGGGAAGACTCAGTTAAGCTCACAGGGATGAAAATTAGAGCCTGGATCCCTCTTGCAGCTTTGCATTCTGGTTTTGCACGCCTCTGCATCCAAGATAGCCCTTCAGAGTTGATGTAACTCATCTGTAGAGCCAAGAAACAGATGTTCCCAGGATGTGACTTCACTTAGCCCCAAGTAAAAGGCTGTAATGGGAGGAGGAGTTGACTGCAGTTGCTCAGGTATCCTTATCCCACCCTTGCAGAAGCCCTGGCAGGGCAGCAGGAGCACACAAGCTCAGCCTGTTGACAAATTCTAGCCCCTAACTTTCCCTGGATCACAGTAGCAGCAGAGACCAGGTTTTTAAGATGGCCACCAGTTCCCAAGCTGGTTCACGGGGCACTACTTGCCTCCCCATTCTCCTCCCACCACCACCCATCACTGGCAGATCCCATGCTCCCCTTGTTCCTGCCACGGGGTTGCAGAGTGCCATCACCAGGGCAGCTGGCACTGGCACAGGCCAGACACACAGCTGGGCTTCCTGCCACATGCCCATGTGGAATGCAGCCCTGTGGTCTTTCTGAGAGCCCTTGAGAGGCAGGGGGCCCTAACAGCCTCAAGCTCATTCTCCTCACCTAAACACTTCTTTTTAATAGCTGATGTAGTGGAATTCTAAATTCTGGAATTCTAGCTAAAAGCACGGTGGCCAGAGGGATGGGTAAACCCACTAGCAAGTGACCAAGTGATTGAGACCAGAAAACACAGCCGGCGTGGCAGCGCTCCAGGATGAGTCAGGATGAGCCCTACAAGGAGCTCTTTGTACTCGGCCAGGCAGCATCATCCACAGCCCTGCCATGTGCCACACTCTCTGAAAAACAAACCTCTGCCCAGGTGTCACAGCTCTGGGTTTTATTGGAGCATGCTGGTGCTGTCATGGGGGTCTCCCTTCCCTGCCCCCTCCCATTTCTCTGTGTTCATCCCTCCCCAGCACTGCACGCACCTGATCAGCACAGCAGCCCCAGCATCCCCACCAGCCAGTCCAGTAGGTACTGACTTCCTGGGCTATTTGCAGCTGATAACAGCATGGCTCCTCACTTTTGATAATTTCCAGCCTTTCAGCATTGCAACATTATAAGCTGAGTCTGTCAGAGAGGCTCATGATCAGTAAAGGGACAGCTTTTATTGCATTTCATCGTCCTTTACTCATAAAAACACTGGCTTTTCATCTTCCTGATGCACTGCTTGTCAAGTTGCTGGTCAGGGAGCAAAGGAAATGCCTACTTAGATGTCAGAGAAGGTGACATGGCTGTCAAGCATGCAGTCAATTCAACAGCACTGGGAATACAGGCTGGCTGCAAAGACAGAGAGAAGTGAGAATACGTTGTGTCAAAAGTATTATTTCATCAGTTCGGTGGGAAATGTAAAATTGATTTAAATTATATTGAGTTGTGAAGGTGCTATACTGCCACTTATACTCACCTTTCTTCATACTTGGTCCCAATCCTTACCTCTTGCTGCAGCACTGAGGATCCCTAGTGAGGTCAGTGATTTCCCAGACCGGCATGCAGCTTTGCAAAGCATCTGTGCAGAGCCTGATCCGTCTGCTGGGTTTGCTTACTTGCTCTGTGTAGAATCATAAAATGGTTTGGGTTGGAAGGGAACTTAAAGATCACCTAGTTCCAACCCCCTTCCACTTGACCTGGTTGCTCCGAGTTCCAGTTCTCCAGCCTGGCCTTGAACATTTCCAGGGATGGGGCATCTGCAATTTTTCCGGGCAACCTGTTCTAGGGCCACATCACCTTAACTGTATTATTTCCTAATATCTAATCTAAACCTACTCTCTTTTAGTTTGAATTCACTTCCCTTCCTCCCGTAACTACATGCTGCTCTTGTAAAATAGTCCCTGTATCCTTCCTTGAAGGCTCCCTTCGTATCCAGATGACTAAGTTATAATCACATAGCTCATGAAATGTGAAGGGATCCAGGGGAGGAAATATGAGAAAACTGTACATGGTTTAAGGCTCCTTTTCTCTTCTTTGACAATGTATAAAGTCATTAGCGTAAACACAAACAGGGCCAGCAGAAATTTCCTCAACAGAAGTCTAATAGAACACTGCAATCAGACACAGAGCTACTCCTGAGCAATGGCTTCATGCCTTAGCTGACATGTGGCACTGAGCTAATGCAAGTCATGCAATTACACTCCAAATGGTTATCACTGAACTGAGAGCTTGTACAGTGGTAGCTTTCATGGCTAATAACGGAAAATAGAATCAAACCTCACATGAGCTGTGTAAATGTTCACTGTTTAAAATTAACTTCTGTTACATGGTAGGGTGGGTTATATTTACACCACAGAAGCAGACACCAAACATAATTATTACTATAATTATTTAGACTGCATTGCCTAGAAAATGATGCTTTAATTCTTTCTTCTTCTAAGTCTTTTTGAAATATATAAGGGCACAGAAAAAATGCATAAAAAGAGGAAATGTGCCTTTTTAAATGAATGCACATTGGTCATCATGAATGTTCAGTAAGATTCTTACCCTGTAATGTCAGACATGGAAGTTAGTTATCAATTTGCAACCCTTAAATTTATGGGTAATATTCAGACAGCCAGGATACAGTAATCTCTATGTATGATAGCACAGTGCAGATGATCCTCTCCCATGTCTTTCCACATGCTGATCAAATGATGTTCACTGTCCTGGAACTAGATTTCATCCACATGTTCTCTCCATCCTTACCCACTCTTTCCAAGAGAAACAGCAGAGAGTTCCACATGGCTATATTAACAGTGAGAAAGTGATGACTGGTTGCATGAGTCTGGACTTGCTCTGGCTCACAGATGGCCAAACAAACCTTCCTGCATGCTGTAGCCCGCTCTGCTATTGGATGAATCACAAGCAGAAGCTGAAGCACTTAAAACCAATAAACCAGTTTCTACTAGCCTGCATTTCAACCTGCAGTTTTCAGGGGAGTATGTCAGAATGGGTAAAGTAGCTTGAGCCCTCCTTCTCCTTTCATTAACTCTGGCTGGTATCAGGTGGTTTGTTCATGGCTTCAGGGCTAACAAGCTTTTCTATTTCTGTCTAAACTGCACCCTGAATATATTTTCCCCTTCAGCAGTCACAGAACTTGTTGGCTGATTTGAACCAAATTTGACAACCTTTGGATATATTGTTCCTGCAAGGGTCACAAGAACAGACAGCTATTGGAGGGGCCTGTGAGTGAGGCTCAGACCTTCAGAAACTCTGGGTATTAGCTGCAGAAAGGAAAAGAAAGTCAAATAAAAGCAATGAGTACAGATCGTCAAGTCAGTGTTCTTAAAGAGATGAATCTCTTGGTTGATTTAACAGAACAATATTTAGATTTTCTGTCCCCTCTCATTGTACTTTTTCACCTTTCAGCTCCCCCTAGAATAATGTTCTAGCACTAAAAACCTTTGAGGGTTTCATTCATATCTTGAATTCACTTCAAATCAAGGAGGATGTTCAAAAGCTAAGGAGAAACAGTATATGCATACAGCTTACTTAGATACAGCTCACTAAAAAAAAAAAAAAGTTAAAAATATGACTGACAGAAACATGCCAATAATTCTTGGCTTACTCCTAAAGTTTTGGTTTGCTTTTTTCTTCTTCTTCTCACTGAACAACTTCATTTGTGACAAAAGATTTTGCAAAAACCTAGGTATTTCTCATGAGCAGCTTATAGAAGTGACCATATATGGAACATAATTTTAGGTTTCTTCTTCTGGCATTGCCTTTCTCTGTTTATTTCTTATCCAGCTGTAAATTCCTGAAAACTTTAATCTTCAAGTTCACAGAAGGGCTACCTACCCTGAACAAACTCATATTTGTTTGCTAGTCTTGGGATAGGCTCCTCACATGGTGCTGTGGTGAGTCCTGCAAGCAACAGTGGATAACAGCAGAAGGGAAGACAAACTGATGGAGCACTACCACAATCAGGCCAAAACTCCTGTATCCCAAATAGTCTTACAGACAGGTATCTGAGTACTTTCACTTAGTATTCCCAGGCTTTAATTTACATTAGAAAGGCTATGTCAGTGCTTTTCCTTCAATCACACTGAGTGGACACTAAACTCCTCTTCAGTACCATGATTGATGTTGGCATTTATCAGGTTGTAAAATGTTCTTTTAACTAGTGCTCAGAGGAGTGCCAGAAACAAAGATTTCTTCCTCTGAAGTTTAAATTCCCCCAGGCAAAGAAAGGACAATTGAACTTGTGTCAGCTGACCACAACTCAGTTGGACGTTTTAACCCTTTACCAGAAACATAAAGATGTTTTTCTTGTCCAGCTATGTTTTAAATTACGTTTTGAATGTAGTGTGCTCACATTGGGATATTCTTGGAATTCCAGCTAGATTAAGTTCTTAAAGGGAGATGAGCAGGAAGGGTTCAATTTTCTTGATTCTGATAGGGAACAGAAATGAGACAGGCTTCAAGTTGCTCGTCTCTGCCAGTGGACCAGCACTGTCCCCTGTTTGAGCATTGCCAGGGTGGGCTAATGGCCGAGAAGGACTTCTTGTGACTTTGTCTTAAAAGTTTACTTGGTTAGTGATGTTCTCTTAATGGCCCAAAAGAACTGTTGGAATTCCTTCATGACCCAAAGGCTACAGTTATACTATGTGTAGGTTATAATCAGAGTTTAAGATTTTTGGAGAAAAAACTCTGTACAAAAAAGAAGCAACTAAGTACTGAACCTTGAAGACCCCTGACAATGAGGAATTCCAGCCTGCAAACTACAATCCTTGCTGAAGATAAAGGGAAAAAAATACCTCTCAAAATCCTGCTTGACTATCTTTAGGTGAAAAACTCTTTTCCCACCCCAATCTGGTTATTGCTGTGACCCTGAGCATCAGGGGAAGATACACAAAACAGATTGCTAAGAATGTTTAGTGCCGTCTGCCATTGGTCTGTTCTGTTTCCAACCTGTGATCAGGTTCTGACACTTCAGAAAGTGGTAGGTAGATAGGGAAATAATCAAAATATATCTTGGAAGCAGGGAGAAGGAATCCTTTCATAGCCTGCAGGCAATCACGTGAGGTACTCACTACGGATTGCAGGCTGTGATTTGAAGTTTCTTCCACCAAAGGACATTTATCAGTGATTGGATCTTGTCACGTCTTTGTCAGCAAAAGTTTAAAAGCTTTCTACTCTCAGATATTCATGCTGTGTGCTAACACTTGTACAAAACACCCAGATCACTTCAGGTTTTTGTTTTTTTTTTTTTAATAAATTGTGGTCTTTATGTCTCCCCTCCTAAAGTCTGCTTGGCAGCCCACAATCCAGCTTTGTGGCTCCCCTTTGAAACCTCTGTAGTCTTTCCTCAACCTCCCTTAAACAGCAGGGACCGGGAAGGCAGCCCAGCACACAGCAGTGGCTAATAATGCCATACACCCACTTCTCTGCTTCTGCTTTCTAAACAGCTGTTACACACTTTTGATAGAGCACGTAAAGCGCTTGTTAAAGGTAGCAGCAGTAGTGTTCCTGAAGGTTAAACTCCACTGGGCTCATAGTTGCTCACTCAGGATTCAGGAGGTGCCGGGGTTCAAACATTGTGTTTGGCACAGGTTTGCCTTTGGGCACTCTTAAGAAATTAATTTGACCTTCCTGTGTTGCCGTCACTGTTACCTCATTCCCATTTCTGTAGGACATGTACAGTACTTGCACCTTTCTCACCTGGTGTATCTGCAGGCACATCTGCACACACTGTAGGTAGCTGTGCCTTCCCTCTGAGTCAGACGAGTGAAAGCCTTCTCCAGGCTGGAAGCTGTTAGGACGCGTTACTGAGGGCTCTGCCCATGCTAGTTTTTCCTGCTTTTCCATGGAGAAAAGAGGCATGTCAAGGAGTTGAATTTACTGTTGTAAATACAGAGTCTTGGTGCTGAAGGGGTCTCAAGTCTCACATTTCTCCTGTCCAGCATCTGGTTCTGCCCCAGCTACAGTGAAACACCAAACCTCTCATATGCCATCCCTCGCCTTGCAGTTCCAAGCTTTTAGCTTGCAGCGAGTTTGGTCTGAAGTACTGTATACAGTGAGACCTTAAACTTAACATTAATTGTATGAGCCAGTGGTAGTGTTGTGGATTTTTTACAGCTGGGTAATAAAATTATTATCGCTACGTGGAAAGTCCTAAAGCCTTTGTCTTTACAAATAATAAATAATTATACCATGAGCTACAAGTCTCCTTTCCCCCTACCACCATTAATGGTGGAGCAGCGCTAAATTTATGTCTGCAACTTCACAAATGTTAAAATGATAGCTAAGCCTCTCGACACACTTGATGTAAAATAGCCATATGAGATTCTTGCAAAATGTGGGCACATCCAGGCACTTCTACTGCACAGAAGCTTCCTATGGCTTGCTGTAACTTCTCCACACTCTCGCTGTGTGGGCTTCTGTGATAACATTACAGCAGGGTTGCAACCCTACAGCAGAGGGGATGATAATTAAAATGGTAAACTGGTGAAGGAATGTGTAAGCTAGTAAAATTCCAGGGAGAAGACTTTGATATTGTTCCTGAAGCAGGACCTAAACTCGTTTATCCCTTTGTTTATCAATTTAACCATTTATTTGTAAGATTTAAGCCTGGGATTTCCTTTTTTAATTCCTCTGAACAGTCAGCCACCAAACAGTCTCTATGGTGCTTGTTCTTGCAAATATATGTCTAGACATAATTTATATTAATTCTCCATAATGAAGCTGTCAGTTTGAATATATTACAATGCAAGTGCTTAATGTGCAGTTGAAATGAGAACTCCAAACAAGCTTTGCTCTGGCTTACCTGGTGTGTCTTAATATAATGCAATTATTCTACTAGGAAAAAAAAAAAAACAGGGAACGTGTTTTTTCCTCGGTCAGAAGAGGAAGTTTTACAAAGTTGTGTGGAATTTAATGAATTCAGATTACACATATTCAGAGGCCGATCCTACAGTGTTGCATGCCTTGCTCTCTAATGGATACCCATCCTGTCTGAGCCTTCTTTTTGAAAGGGTTAAGAGTACCTTTTAATGAATTTTCAATGCTTGTGTTAACCTTGCTGTACAAGGCATTATAGTCAATTAAGTGTGGGCAAGCTCCCCTCTGAAGACGATTTCATTGCCATACAGCTAGAGACCACTCCTCCCTGCCACATGTTCAAGGCACATTTATGATTGAGTAGAAGAGACAATGACAGCCCTTTGTAGGGAGAGAAAATGGGACTTTCTAGAACTTGCTGCCCCAGGCAATTCATCACATGGCAAACACTGTCCACAACAAAGGCTCGTGGTCCTTGCACCTCTTGAGAGCTGTGAAAGAAGTAAAC
This sequence comes from Toxostoma redivivum, assembly GCA_013397375.1. Lineage (NCBI taxonomy): Eukaryota > Metazoa > Chordata > Aves > Passeriformes > Mimidae > Toxostoma > Toxostoma redivivum. Next base: position 109,338 of record VXBI01006653.1, on the reverse strand, counting down.
AGATGGTAAGAAAAGCATAGTCGCTTTCAACTGGGGTAGAAAGTCAGACCTTCTTATTGCAAGAACTCTGGAAAAGCAGTCCTGAAAATGGAGGACAGGGAAAGGGCTGGCTGCTCTTTACTCCTACTGTGCTTAAGAGGATAAACCCCATATGCCTTCTCTAACAGTGTCTGGGATTGCAAAGTCTGATTAACATAGCCATTTTAACCCATAGCTGAAACAATTCTGCCCTAATTTTATACTATAGAATCACAGAATGATTTAGGTTTATCAGGTTAATTGACTGATATCTGTGCAGAGATATGTGTTTATGTATGTGTGTATGTGCATCTACACCAACTCTGTTCTATAGTATGATTTACTTCTCTGGGCTTTCATGGGAGATTTTCAATTCTCTCTACTGGCACCTCAGCTAGTGGAATATGTGGCTTGCCAGCTCCAAGAGCTGTGTCCATCTCAACTTACATCTTAGGAACTGGTAATTTGAAAGTGTGATAGAAGCAGATATTAAATGAAACTCCCAGCCACCTCTTGTCCGTACTACATCTCATGCCGTTGAGTAAAAATAAGTTTTAATATCAACTACCTATTTGGGAGATGGACAAATTTTACAATTTCAGAGCAAATTAATTTAAGCCACATAAAAAGCGAGATGACAAGCTCTAGGCCCCACAGGATGTCTGTACTGTTTACAAGGAATCTAGGACTTAGGAATCTGGTCTTAGGCTTTGACCAATGTCTTTCAATGTCCTTATATCATCCTCCTCAGAGGCATATGGTTCAAAAGGTATGAATGTTAAAGAAAGAACAAGTCTAACCTGCACCAGGAGAGCTTCTTGAAAATTATCTCTCTTGGAAAAAACAATGAATTCTGTTCCAAATTCATTCTGATGGCATGAAATCACTACCGGCTTTGCAGGTATGAATCTAAATAAGCCGTGCATGCCAACCCTGCAGTGCTGCAGACTTCTCACATGCCTGCCTACATAAAACCCTGCAGGTAAAAGAGTTACATTACCCAGAACATTTTGTAAACCATTAATCTAATTTATCCTTGCAAGGGAGGTTAGTCTTACAAATGCTCTTCCCCTCAACTTCCAACAATGAACAAATCACCCTATTAAGTAGCTGCTTTCAGGTATTTGAAAAACATAGACCCCTTAAACATTTTAATTGAACGTCTTAAAAATACTCCCTAGCGTTTGATCAGTTGTCTTCAACTTTTTGCTCCAAGGATTCCAATAATTGTGGAGTCACAGCAACATGAGTGCATTAGAAATTCTACAGGAAGTCAAAGAGCTGTGTTATATTACACATAAGGTGAAGGCTTGCTCTAATCAGCTTACCACAGAGACATTTAGTTATAAGATTTTTTGCTCTGCTTTTTTGAGACATGGAACACTATGTCTAAATCATATAGATTACTCCTCAGCAGTCTAAATTCTAATACTGTAGATCACTTCTGAGAAATTATTTCAGGTAAATAGATTTTTACATGAAATGTCATAAAAGCTTTCTTTGGTTCAAAATAAGAAATAGGCAATTTTTTTGAGGGTGCTTACTGGGATGAGGAGTTACAGGGATTTGTGGGGTCCAGGGATGCTGGATCTGTAATCAACTAATGCATTATGTAAATGTGCAACCCTCTCTTATCAAATTTATATTTGCAGAGAAGAAAAACCCACAAAAAACCACAAGGGAATAAATGGCATTAAAAGAGTTAAAAATTTAAAAATTCTATTCTCTTTAAGTTCTCAGACACCTGGCAAGCAGCACCAGAAGTAAAATTTTCACACAATTTATTTTCTATACAATTCCTTCACCACACCAATTTTACACACAAAACGAAATATGTCATATAAACTATGATCCTTTCTACAGCTATGCAATTACTGAACAACAAGCTCAGAGATATTTACAAGAACAACAGTCCTTGCCTGGTTTTCTACAGCTGTTTCTGCTCTCGCCTCCCATAAGACACTTGACAGAATAATTACCAGGCATGACACTATATCAGCTTGATATTTAGACATGATTTTTACGTCTCTTGGCATGCCAATTCAACAGAAGATGCAGTGGCGAGCAGCAGTGGCAGCCGGAGGGGGAGCTCCTGTAGACAGAGTTTGTCCTAGGACACTCAAAGAGTTAAAAACCACATAGTAATCTTTCCATACTATCACAGGCAGTTAATCTTACTTGAAGGAACACATTTTGCCTGTAGACATCATAGCCCCGGGGTGTGAGCAGGAGAGGGGTGCACGGGGCAGAACAGGAGTGGCCGGAGGGCACAAGGGAAATGGCTGGGAGAGAGCTGCCAGCTGCCTCCCAGGGACACAGCCCACGTGTGACCTCCTTATCCAGGTAAAGAAAGGAGCACCTGACTCTGTCCCACATACCGCTCCCCCACCCCTGCACAGTGCAAATGAAGCCATTCCTCGAGCTGGATTGCTGGGAGAGCAGCTGTCAGAATGCCCAGCGGCTCCAGGGAGACCAGGATTTCACCAGTATTTCTCAAAGAGGAGGGATGTAGCCTACTACAGTGAAACGATGCTGATGCCTCCTGGAAACGTTTTAAAGCCCCCCCCCTCCACATCTCCCCCTGTCCTGCCCTGCAACCTTTCTTCTGCTGATACAAGAACCATGTATGCTTCGATGCCTTCAAAGCACACCCGAGTGTTAGAGATTTCATCCTCTAGAAGGTGATTATGAAGTGCTTGCTAATTATAGGAACTGCATTAAAGAGTTCCCAAAGAATATATCAGCCTAAGGGCAGACAGAACTATTCCCAAGAAATAACATATTAGGCTACTGGGCTTTTTTTTCCTGCTTGCTGAACATCCTCCAGCCATATACATTTATTTTAAAATTATTTGTCTGAATGCATTTGAATTGATTATTGTCACTATCCTTCCATTGCAGGGAATTATGGTGCATAATTGTAACTGTGCTGTCTGGTTGGAAGCAGTCACACAAAATGCAGATTTTATTCCCTGAATAAAGAATGCAAGTATTTCCATAGCAAAGTATTCATGTTTAAAGTAAAGTCTCCTTGAGAGTGGGTGTTTATAATTCCAGATTCCTTCAGAGCAAATATTTGTGTCTATAAAATTCATTTGCAAAAGATTTGACAGGATGTGTGCAGAAAATAAAGGTCAAAACCATAAAAGTGTATTGAAAAGGACAAAAGTAAAGTCCTTGAAGTATGGTGCATGAGCATTGGTGTGCATGTGCCACAGGTAAGAGCATTTAAAAAAAATTCTGTACCTGTGTAGATGTAAATGCGTAGTTAAAAAAAATACATACATTGTAGGTTGCTGTTTCTGTACCCCATAGAGGGAGATTGGGGGGGGGTGTGTGTGTGTGTGAAGGAGAAAGAAAATGAAAGGGAGAGTGGGAGGAAGATAGGTACAGAGCCAGATTTTTTTTTTCCTCCCATCAAGATGATTATAGTGTCCTTAGAAGTAAGAGGGCTCTACTAAAGATTTTCAACTTCAAAGAAAAGTTCTCAGTGAAAGCTCATCTTCTCCTTCTCTCATTAGTAGGCAGAAAAGCCTTTAACATAATCTAGCATAGAATATCAGAAGAGTGTACTTCCCTCCCAAGTCAAGCAAAACATTTCACAGGCATGTGACAGTCTGAAGCTAAAGAAGAAAAAGAAGCAGTAAGACTTTCAGAGGACTATGAATACAAACTTGAATATATTAATGCAACTTGGAGCTATTTAGCAGTAACCTTTGATATAAAACTCCTGTGGTAGCTTCATTTCTGGTGTCAATGTTCTATTTTTTCTATCAAATTTAGGTTGGATTCTTTTTTAAATCTGCATTTTATTTCTCTAAATAGACTGTGTGTGTGTGTGAGAGGGAAAAATCTCTCTTACTTGCCTGTGTCTGGATGTGGACAATGGCTCCATGTGTTCTGTCATGTCCTAGAAGCTCCCAACCATCTGCTGAACATGCCTGCAGCTTTGGCACAAAGTCTGCAGTTGCAGGTGTGCACTGAGGCAGATCTCATGGCTGCCCACTGTTATCTGTGCAATCTGGGTTGAATCCATCCTGCACACCCAGTGGGCAGCAAGGAGGATGAACATCTTAGCAGTTGAAAAAAAACCACAAAAATCACTGAGCTCCAGCTTATCAAATTCAGCAGCTCTCACTTCATAGTACTTATGAATGGTTCCTGTTTCAAATAAAATTAATCATGTTGAATAATATTATCATAATTTTTAAAATCCTATGCATTATGGCCAAGCCATAAACTAAGAAGTTTACTTTGTTCAGTACATAAGATCTTAGAGAATTTTCATAGCATTTTGAATCATAGAACATCTTGAGTTAGAAGGGACTTCTAAAGGTTACCTAGTTCCAACCTCCTGCAATATGCAGGGACATCTTCAGTTAGATCAGGTTGTTCAAAACCCCATCTAGTCTAGCTTTGAACCAGGGGTGAGTCATCCACATCTTCTCTGGACAACTTGTTCCAGTGAAGAATTTGTTCCTACACTCTAGCCTAAATTTACCTTCTTTTCAGTTTAAAGCCATTTCCCCTAGTTCTGTCACTTCATGTGCTTGTGAAAAGTTCCTCTCCAACCTTCTTGTAGGCCCTCTTCAGGTACTGAAAGGTCACAATGAGGTCTTGTTGGAGCCTTCTCTTCTCCAGGCTGAACAAACCCATCTCTATCCTTTCCTCAAAGGAGAGCTGCTCCATCCCCCAACCATCTCCATGGCCCTTCTTTGGTCCTGCTTCAACAAATCCATGTTGTTCTTATACTGGTGGCTCCAGTGCTGGACACAGCACCCCATGTGGAATCTCACCAGAGCAGAGGTGCAGAATCCCCTCCCTCACCCTGCAGGCCATGCTGCTTTCAAAGGAGCCCAGGACAGGGTTGGCTTTCTGGGCTGCAAGTGCACACTGCTAGCTCAGGTGTAGCTTTTCAACCACCAGTACACCTAATTGTTTTCATCAGGGTTGCTCTCAATCTCTTCACTCCCCACCTGTGTTGATGCCAGGGGTCACCTCGACCCATTTGCAGGACCCTTACTTGGCTTTGTTGAGCCTCATGAGGTCCATGCAGACCCACTTCTCAAGAGTCTTCTCTAAGAGATTCCAGTAGTCAAGTTTTATTCATTTCTCTAATTGCACTTGCTCTTTTTCTTTCCATATGCTGTGCACATGGATTTTGTGGCAGCTTTCTTTACAGCACTGAATATTTTACAATCCTTTGAGTTAATTACCTGCATTTCCATGTTATTATCTGGAGGTAGAAGGTACTATTTAGTGACAACAAAAATAAAGACTGAAGGAAGTAAAAAAAAGCCCCTTCCATGTTCTTCTCCCCCTTCAAGGAAGACACCTCTAGCACAAATGAGAGTTGCAGGTCCATTTACTGCCAGAGCCAAAAACACAAATCAGACACTGATGCTCACATAATGAGCAATTCTGTATGCCTGGGAAGCTATCATCCAGCTAGTTTGCATTACAAAAGATTCAAAGATATTTAATGGACAAATATGGGTCTAGAGATGTTAGGTTTAAGGCACTACTAATCTGTGTCAAGTATGAAATCAGCTGTCTAATATTAGAGGGCAAGTCTCCTGGCATAAAACAGTGTGCATATGAAAAGGTACTTTTCCCTGTTTGTCAATATCTTTCTTGGGATTGCCAAAATATATAGGAACTGTAGAAATTTTATATGCCAGAAGAAAATAATGAGGAGTGGCAGACTGATATACTGTTTGTAGTAAGTTAGCAGATCTATAGAATAAATTCTTATGAAATATGACCAGAAAATACATAATTTTTACAAAGTCATGTGTCTTGTAAGCATGTTGTGACAGCCTGTAGTGCCCCATCTTTTGCAGCACTTTAGCCATCACCTCACAAATATAAGCCATGCAATTACTTGGTTTATCTCTTTCATAGTTAGTATCTGAAATGCTGTGAGAGCAGAACAGTAGCTATTTACATCTTTTAGCTCAAATACAAAGCCATAAGGACCACAAAAAACCCCAAACCAAACCCTGTGAATTGAACACCTTAAATACTATATAATACCTTTACTGCATTTGCAGTTTGTATAGAAGTGCAGCTTTATGTTGTAAGTCCGTAAAGAAACATTTTCTTTGATTTCACTGTGGTACGTGAGAGCTCCTCAGTGTCAGTGATAGCCAGAGTGAACTTGTCCATAGCCAAACTGTTGAGTATTCTGTCACTCACCATTAGCAATTATCTCAGTATGTTTACAGTATAGTAATACCGCATTTCTGCTGTAGGCTAGAAGAGATAAATGATACCTCTGCTCATTCATCAGTTCTTTCTTGTAATAAATTACAGACACTTTACTGTTCCCAAAATATTCCTTAAAGACTGATGAAATAAAATTAAAGAAGTATAAGTCATCCTAATTCTCCAGAAGTCACTCAGGACTGATAGAACACTATACATCTATTTCATTTCAAGTCTACAAATTGAATGGAGAGGCTGGCAGAATTATAAAGGATTTATCTGAAAAACATTCCATAGCAAAGGTATTCATTTGAAATGAACCAGTTACTGCAGCACTGCAATGTCCTGTTTAATTTCTTACCTTTAGGCAACTTTTCAAAAAACAGTGGAAAAATTTAAAGGCATGGTGTAGAAAGCCAACAAGGAAATGCAATAAAAGAGGAGAAGTAAAATACAAACTTGGTTGTTTTGTTTTGGTTTTTTTTTTTTTTAACTGTACTTTTTCCTTTGACTTGGTGTTAAATAAAGATAACATAAAACAGGAGGAGAGGCATTAAGTTCTTTCCTGCCAAAATATTTCAATATGACATCAGCACTGAAATTAGGATTTTTTAAAGTTGCAACCAAAGATCCCTCAGAAAAGGTAACCCTGCCCCAAGCCTTTCAAAAGCTGGGCAGTGGTGAAGGGAGGGGATCGTGCAGGTAAGGGGATGGTTGGTGTCAGGCCAGCATGCACCATGGAGGCAGCAAGCACCCTGAGCACACCTGCACTTCATTTTGGCTGTGCTGCTCAGTACTCTGAGCAGTCATTGTCACTGAGCTCCTTCATTCACTCTTGTAAGTGTGACCTTCTCAGGGTTCAGCTCATGATTGCTTGCATTGAATTTCCATAAAGCTGGGCAATGATGAAGAACTTTATTTCTCATGTAGCTCCAGGGGGAATGCCTAAAATTGACATTGAAGCTAAGTACATTAGATTAAAAGAAACAGCTGTACATAATAAGTCCCGAATCACATTGTTGTAACATCAGAAGAACATTCTGAAAACAAGAAATCTCTTCTGAACTCAGAAGAGGTTTATGGCTCGGTATTTATCATCACTAAGTGGAATTTCCATGCATAATGACAGGAAGCAGTCGAACTTCAGCATATTTCATCCAGTCACAGATAGAATTTGGACTCTATTAAACATAACACAGCATAACATAATGTCTGTCCTGGGCAAAGTCTGAGAAAATGCTGATATTTTCTGCTATTGCTTTTGTGATCTTTATGGTTCCTGCTCGTCCTCACATCTAGATCTGTATCAGGTGGAAAACTCCTTTTTAATTTCAAAGTTGATCTGGCTCTAATTGATCCAAAATTGCGTGCATGGTCCTGAGGTTGGTATGATAAGCTTTCACCTTTTAGCAGTGAGCACTGTCTAATGCTAGAGAGTCATACAGCATTAACCTCAAGAGCACCAAACCTTCGTACCTCTTGACTCTATCTCAGAGGAGGCAGTGCTGAGAGAAGGCGAGATCTATCTGTGTCAAAATTCAGGGTTAGAAGGTGGATGACAGCTTCCAGTCAGAATTTATCCTCTCTGCTTCAACATCTTTCAGATGGGCACTCTTGGGTAGTGATGCACGGATGTGCATGCTAAGCCTCTAACATGCTACGCCTCCTGTTATGCTACATGCTTGATGTAATTTTCTCATATTTAACATAACCTCAAGGGCATGGCAAAACCTGTGTAAGAGAGGCATCTGTGCTGAGAGCAATTTGAGTGTAAGGGTGCAAAATCTCATCTCCTGTAGTAGCAGGGTGGCTGGCTGGAGGTAAGCCACAGTATATGCTAAAGCTACAAAGCTGAAGACATCTGCCTTTGGATTTAGTTGTTAATGTGTTGCTGCTGACTGAGCTGCTAAATTATCGTTGTCTTTAATTCTGTCATGAAAATGCCTTTGTAACTGTGTGTTCTTTACACACAGTTCCATACCATTAAGATGTTCCAATAAGGTATGTATTTTGATTTTATTTTTTGCCTGATTTCACAGCTGGTCAGACAGGGAATATTAAAAGCAGCAATTATGGAGATGAAGAAGGCACTAGGATCTTTTTGGCCACAAACTGGATGCTTGCAGTCTGAAGGAGGCAGTTGTGATGTCTCTCTCTAGGAAACAGTAGACGGAAAGTATGAGTCTTTTTAGATAGAGCCATTCCTTTCCTGACAAATTATGTTAAGAATATGATGCATTAGGAGTCCAGGTGGTATTCAGGACAGTTTAGGGTTCCTCTACAGATAATGAAGTGGATGGTTGTTCTTTCAATGACAGATTAAGCAACTGTTCAATTTCTTTCTTTCATATGCTACACAATCTGTGGGTTGTAGCTGACTTATTTTTAGTTTATTTCTGAGAAAAGTGAGGCAAGATAGGGACTTACTGGGTTTTGGTTTATCCTGTGTGCTGGCTGCCGGAGTCTGAGCACCTACATTAACTTGGACATGAACATCCCCCACAATTACACCTCACCCCATGTCCTCCCTGCACTTCACTTGTCCATCTGCACTCAGAAGAGAGGAAGGTCACTGATAACCGATTTTGCTAATAGCTCTCATCAGCTCTCAGAGTGCCAAGAGAGCATTTCTCTCCCTCAGAAGAGCCTTACAGAGAGATTTGAAAGGTTATTTAGTGTGGGGGAGCATTTTTACCTAAATTCTATGTAGCCCCAACTTAAGCCTGCCCAGATCCTGAAGAAAACGATCAGATTTGCTTATTTGGAGATAAAGTCCAAGGTTTCCTGTATGGGTCATAGAAACTGAGACCTTGGTCCAAGTCAAAGTCAGGTTAATTCAGCTAAGTGTAGACATCAGCAGAATCTGCCAGCAACTGACAAGGTGACCCTAATTGGTTCTTTGATGATTTGAAGTCTTTGTTCCTTTCCTTGCTTGATGCCTGAGAGGATCAGAGTTTGCCCTAAAAGCACTATTGTGTGGCATTGTGACCTCTTAACTGTTCTGTCCTTTGAACATGCATAGGAGTCTTACTCCATTAATAAGTGATAGATATGTATCAGCATGTTAATTATTCCTGGCTCCCATGTCCATCTGCTCTGAGCCCTGCCACACACCTACAGGAGTGACATGGTGCCTGCACAGATTCAGTGACTGTCCTGCCAGCAGTAATTAGCTGATGAACAGATAAAGAATTAGTTACATTACAGGTCTGGCCACAACTGTCCTGAGTTACACTGTGCCACTGGCCCAGAGGCACCAGCCATTTGCATTTGGCTCTCTTATACTTGTGAGGACCTTTCCATCTGCAGCTGGTGAAAGAGGTACAAGCCTTCCTTGCAGTCACTTTGCATAGGTCTGCATGGCATACAGGGAGATTGCTTTGTCTGCACTTTGACCAAAACAAAGGTGGAACAGCCATGGACTCCTGGAGCTCAGAGCCAAGATGTAGCACTGGATAACAGTGCTGGTTCAGGGCCTCCAGGCATCTGCCAGCCAGGAACCCTGTGTCTTGCCTCAACACACAGCACAGGTGTTCCCTCACTCTTCACCAAAAGTCTTAGTCACTTTGGGAACAGGCAGCTCTCCTGCTCATGACAAAATCCTGTAAAACTGAAGCTGATACAGCAGAGCACTACCTCTGCCTCAAGTCTCAGTTGTGCATTGAGCTAGTGCTTTGATGCTTAGGTTTGGTACATGATAAGGATCTGTGTGAAGGTCAAAGTTTTGCTTTTATCATGTAGTCCCTGCACTAATTTCAGAGCTGTTACTGAAAAGGCAGTTTTTTCTGGCCATGACAACACTGTAGTCTTAACTAAAAATGTCCAGTGAAGCAGTGAGTAGATGAGAAGCCCAGATTCGCTGTTCTGCTAAATGTGACATGAATTTTAACATTCCTCTTAGCATGTGAGAGAGGTCCAAAAGTAATATATTAACTGCTTTTTTTTGTAGGAAAATCAGTCAATTACTTGTGATTGCAAATTAATTTATTTAAGATCAAAGGAACGACATTTAAAAATCATGGAACCAGTAACAGGATGTTCTGTAATAACAGAAAATCAAAGGATTTGCACATGAAATACACACTGGTGGATCAACTCTCTATTACTGGATGATAAAGGAAGGCCTAACATCACACAATAGCTATTTTTATAATGTAATAAGGTCTAGGGAGAAAAAAAATGTTAACCGTTTTAAATTCACATCTGTCTGAAAAGAAGTGCTCAAAAAATATGTCCTCAAATAAAGAATTTGTAAGTTTGGATAGGTTTCACAATTCCAACATTGTTTCATGACTCCTAACTAAAACTAATGGTACAGTATGCTGAGGTAATCAAATGTTGGCATCTGTGCAAGAGCTGAATGCAAAGCAGGTCTCTGATCTGTAGGAATTTTTGAGATTTCAAAGCTCACTAAGGACAAAGAGAAAAGGAAAAGGAATTCTGTGTGATGTCATAAGAATAAAAAAGACTGTTTTAGTCAAAACATGATTTTTTCCTGATAACTGACTTTTGTTTTTTAAACTTTTTCATGATACAGTAATGAAAATTGCTGCAGAAAAAAAATCTTATGTCAGAAAAGAAGACTCTTGTTTTAAAGAACCAAAAAAAGGTATTTTGACAATTTCAAATTTAAATTACCCTAGGACTTACTAAAACCAACCACCTTCTGTGAATAGCTTCAGTTTTGACATATGGAACTTTGTAATGAAAAGTGCATTTTACTGGAAATGCTCTAATTAGTTTTACCTTTCTTTCTTTTCATGTTTGACATATGACATTGTAATATAATAAGAATTCTCTTTAGATTCCTAAAGCATTGTCTGAATAATTTTCCATATGTTAATTTTGCTTATGATATATTAAAATCAAATTTGCTAATTAGATTTTCCCCACATCATCAGATGTCTCTATGTTTGATTAAGAGTACAGTTGGACATAATCCATTATGGTATGTATCTCAGCACTAATGTTATTTGTTAATGGATATTTTCTATATTGTCTGAACCAAGACATTTACTATAACTGATCAAAGGATTTATTTAGCCTACCTGTTGCTCCATGACATACTGAAAGATGCAGATGTATTTACTATAAATTCAGCCTCTGTGTATGCTGAATTACTGAAATTTCAAGGAGATAAATATAAGACTAATGAAAAACCTTCAGAATAAAACACAAATCACAAGAAGAAATTTGATGACAGATTTTTAATGGCATCAGACCTCTATCACTGAGATTTTCACAAGATTGCAAGTCCTATGTAAGGATGAAGAGATTTTTAGAAGTACCAGTTTCTCCAATGAAGAGCACTGAGATCTAAAATAGTGACACATTTTGTTCAGCACAGTACTCAAATATTTAGAAGCCAATGCCTGTGTCACATGGATGATTTTTAACACAAGTAGTGGAACATGTCATTAGTATCTATAAAATGGAAGCATAGGAAAAGCCTCTACATAATCCAGGTTAAAATGGTTCCACGTTTCAGTGATTCATATAGTAGCTTTCCCACCCAGAGGTATGTCACACATAAAAATTCATTAGTAATGCCAGCTAAGTGCTAAAGGACATTACTGCTGAGGCCCACAACTGTTACTCAGAAGAATTCAGGTCTTATTGTGGAAGAGTGTTTAATATGAAAAGGCTGAAGTCATCTGGCAAAACAGCTTTATCTGGGGTGTTAATTTTCTCATATCTTGAAAACCTGTTTCATTTTCAGGAAAGGATGCCCAGAAAGTGGCCTGACACATTTTCTTCACACTTTCAGACTACAGAGAGCTTATCTTGAGGAAATCGAATATTTCCCACTCCAATGATGTGAATATTCACTTCACAGTTTGGTCTGGTTTCAGTGACATGAAAACAACACTCTTGGTCTCAGCTACAAGTCTCTCTGCTTTGGGCCACAATTGCACATTGTTGTCAATCACTTCATGCCCATATCTGTTGACATTAATTACAAATACTTCTTCCTTCACTGTAAAATGTGTAATTACCCTAAGGTTTCTAAGGAATTAAAGGAGTAGAGTTGCTCCCCTCCTGTGCCACCTAATAGCTACAATATTCCTTTGTAATAGGAGAGGACAGTTGGAAAAGTTGTAAAGGAAGCTGATAAACATCAGCTGATTACTATGCATTATTCTATGAAGCTCTCAGACCTGTAGGCACTGGACAAAGAAATCCAAGAAAATTGGATCCCTTCTACAGACAGTTCAGAGATCTAAACCTCTCTTTCACCAGTACAAACATATAGGAGAAATATCAACAACTGCAACATTCAAAGTTTTGGCAATAACTTCCTGGAGGTGATCTTCACGGATGAGCGTGAAGCAAAACATATTACAGTGGGGAGAAGGTTGTGAGGAATGTGATTCATGCATTTAATTACCTTAGGAACAAGTTCTTGAAGATCTTTTAAATTATGCCTTCTCATTCCAGATGTTCAGTGCAGGTATGCTCATACTTTGTAGTCAATTACTAAATAAACTCCGGTAGGAAGTCAGAGAAGCACCTTCTGGAAGGGAAGAGTGGCTTTCTGTAACAGGAAAAGCACTAGAGGACATGTCAAGTGCAGAATACTTTTGAGTAAAGTAAAAAGCATGAGTTGCTATTTCCCCTGGGATTCTGCACAGAATGGTCAGGATTTACCAGGTTAGCCAAAACATTGCATTTCTGTTATTTTTTCCAACTAAATTAGAGTGTTTCCATTGAGTTTGTCCAGAATTGCAGAATCAGGCGATATGAATCACAGTTGTGGGGAAGCCTAAAGATGTGTGATTACACAATGCTAGTCAAGAAATGTAAAAATTACTGCAGACACAGACAGAGTCTGAAAACACAGCAGAAGCCTCAGAAAATGGAATAATTTTTCTGCTAGAACAATTACAGTATAATCAAAGTTTCATTATAAATGAAACTGCAATTCCCACATTGCACATATGAGCAATTAGTGATTTTAATTTGCCTTTCTATAAAGGGATCCTTGCTATAGCAGAGTTTACTGGGAAAATAGAATCAAGTAATTCAGTCATAACATTACCTGAATGTTTTCAAATGGCCCATACACAAATATTTTCTGATACAAGCCTCTTTTGTCTTCAAAAGCATAGTCTTCTGGACAGGCAACTTATCCCCCTTTACTCCTGAGAATATGCCACATGCTAGTTTGGATCCTGGTGCTGCTTAGCCCAGGTCTTACAAGCAGGCAGAGATTGGTTGGCAGCTCTGGAGCTATAATGCAACAAATCAGCCATCCTCAGTTGCCCTTTTGCAGGGATGGATGATGATGTGGCTTATCAGAATGTGTCAGTGTTACACTGCCTTGGAGAAATACCACTTGCAAACACTCCTACACAGACAGCTCATACCTTGGATCTGACTGGGAAACGGTGGAGCTGCAAGTTTGGGAAAGAAGCAACGGAGACTGGGCGGATCTTGGCTCTGCCTCCCCTACATGACAGCTACTGTAACTGTACTGCACCTGGGTTGTTGAAACTTTCTGATATTATGAGCCAGCATTAATAAGCTATTTCTCTGTTTGCCTCTCCTCAAGCAACTGAAGGAGCAAATGAGTAATTGTGACTCATCTGATAAGTCTGAGAGATCAGGTTTCTTTAGAATATATCTAAATTGATGTTGATCATACCAGAATCTTTTTCTCATCCCTGTGCCAGGGAGTCAGAAACCAGCCCATTTTAGATGGACCGCATACTATTGTCTACAAAATGTTGATTTTGTACCATTACATTTTTCTTCTGCTTCTACATGGCAAGGCAGAGTGAAACAAAGGAATTTCAGGTCCCAAATTAAATGTAGTTATTAACTTGACTGAAGTAGCTGGAAAGATTCCATTCTACTGAATTACTTTTTTAAAGAAACAGAGGGAAATTGCTATAGTTTAGGGAGTGTTGAGGCACTGACCTAAAACAGGTGAAGAAGAATCAAGAAGGGAATGTTTAGAGGTACTCCCCCAAGGACCAGCTGTCTAGGGAGATGGAGCAAAAGCTGAGGGTGGCAATCACTGGGTTTCATTAGGCAATCCAGTACAGTTTGTGTCTAATGGCTTTGTGATATGAGTGAAAAAGTGCAGCTGAGATGAAACAACACCCTGGGAAGTGAGTAGATAGTAGTAGTAGCTGATCTGCAGACAAAAAGAATTCCCCCAAAAGTGAAGGACAATGAGAGCTCATACCTTACTGCTGTGACAACCAATAGATTTTTTTTTTTTTTTGCCTAGAGGGATGGTGGCTGTAATTCATTTCTCCACCTGCTAGTCAGAGTGAGCAGATTTCCACAGCATGAGAACTCAAGCATGCATGCTGTGCTTGCTGAGGAAAATGAACAATATCTCCACCTTGACAGCAGTGGCAAATGTCCTAGAGAAGTGTGTGTCCTAGATGTGATTGTTTTTTCTTTTTTAAACAAAATGCCCATATTTAAATGAACTTGCAGTAGAAGGTTTAGACTGCCAAATCCTGACAAAATGGCGATGTCCTCCACAAAGCATGCTTATTTGTAATGTCATCTAAACCCAGTAATGATTCCACATTTAAGTTGTCAGTGGTGGAGGATTGAGACAAAGTCTTCTGTGGATAACTAGATATTATTAATGATTTTTAGTCCTGGATTTCAGTCCAGGGCAGCTGCTAACTCACTCTCAAAACACCATGGATTTGTTTAAATCTGTCTCAGCTTGGACCTTTACCAATTTCTATCTGCTCAGAAGCTGTATGGTTCATAAATCCCCATCCCCGTAAATGTTATGACACAGCCATATCCTGGTGGATAGCAAAATACTCTCACGGTAAGACTTTGATTTCAGTTTTAATGCTTTTTTTATTTGTCATTTTGCTAAGGTATTTTGCAGGGACTTTACTTCCCTGCAGGCTTCCTTCTACCTGACGTGCTCTATCTGTTGGCCAGGATAAGACACCCAGCAGCAGCTTGCAGACAGCTGGGAAAATCCCAGTACTGCTGGGCTGTGGCACAGAGGTGCGGTGGGTGCGGCAGGGAGGGAGAGCTGCAGGGACAGCGGGCACTGAGAGCTCGTTCAGCCCCAGCTCCCACTCTGGCAGGCACTGCCGTGAAGGCACTGCTGGGCTTGGAGGGAGGTTTTGCTTTGTGAATGGCTTCAAGGAGTGAGAAAAGAAGCCAGGGAAAATTACTGACTCAATAGGGTTTCCATAAAATTCGATTTTTCCCCCTAATGCTTTTTGGCTTCCTATCTCTAAAAACCTTACAGATCAATCAAGATACAGTTAGGAAATCTAATTAATGGCCTACAATAATAATGATGACCTTCCTCTATCCTGTTTTGTTTTGTTTTTTTTCTATATTGGACTTCTCTGGGAAAAACAGAGTCCTGACACAAACAAAGCATCTCTATCTATTCCAGTGGAGTTTTGCTTGCTTTAGAACCAGATCTCCTTTCTCTCTCTTCTGTGAATGTCAGTTTTATTTCATTTCATGGTTTTGTGTATCATTTTATTTTCATTCCTCCTCTAAGTAATACTCGAGGAAATGAGATGCCTGAAATAATCAAACAGTGAAAGTCAAGTATGCAAAAATTAAACTTACTTAGGCACTTTAGCGAAGCTGACTGATCTTGGACAAGGAAATTTTCACAGTTTGAATTCTGCTCAGGTCAGCAGCAACCAAAGTTCATTATTTTCTGGTGATTGTTTTGTGGCCTATAGGATATAGATTGATGTTTTCTTCCTGTGGAATAGTTTTTATATCCCCTGCTCTCTGTAGGCTAGAAATGGGAACTACATATTGCTGGACAGAAGGGGATTTCAGCTCCCCTATGAGATATGGAACAATTGCTTCCAGGCCTGGAAGAATTTCAGACTATCAGACCTTCAAATTGCTTCTGATATTGTGTGAATAGAAAGTGTTGTAAGTCATTTTTAAGAAGCTTGAAGTGCTAGGGAGGAGCTAAATTTCCTTTTCTATTCAACCAGCACAAGCTGTGAAAGACTGGCATAATCAACTGGGCCAGGTGAAGGAAAGACTGGAGTGCTCTGGCAGGGCCCAGCTCAGGACCTCTAGCTGTGCCATTTTTCTGGACAGCTCTGTCCAGAAGCATCTTCATTCTTCTTTTCTCCTAGCTGAGGAAACACCCCTGCCCGCTTTCTTCTGTCTTCCTACCATACTATGAGTGTTATCTTGCAGGAAAGTACCATAACTTCCCTAAGATCCTAAGCCTAGTTTTTCCCTAAAAAAGCTAGTGCTAGTTTTGAGCAAGATCCCAAAGTGCTAAAATGCTTTTCTTTCTTCCCAACACCTTTATTAATGTTAATCTTTTATTACTAGGCATTGTATTGCCAGCTTTAATTTCTGGTGTGTGAATGTGGTGGCAGTTTGTTGGGGCTGTTACCATGTCACTCAGTGCCCCATTCCTCGCAGTGACTGGGAGAGCATGGAGCAAGCACAGAGGAAGAACTGTGGGAAAATCTGGGTGACAAGCTGCACCATGCAGTCCATGAGGTCTTGAGCTGCATATGGTCAGGGGCAGGGGTGGCAAATAGAAGTAGAAACTGGAGGACAAGTGATGCTTGTGAGCAATACAAGATGAAGAACACCTGAGAGCTAGACTAAAGGTAGTGTCCACACAACAGGATTTCAAGGTAGGTGCTGACAAGGCCAGCTGGAGGAGCAGCCACAGAAGTATCAAGAACTGTACTAAGGCAGAGCTGAGATGAAAGTCATATGGGCACTCAACTAGTCTTATTTCTGGAGACAGCATAAGGACAAGAGAATATTCAAATGCCCATTCTTTTCTCTGCAGTTATTGTTTCTTACTTTCTGAGCTGGTCCTGGGGTACTCTGGTAAACAAGCTGTGCCCTTCTTCATCACCGGATACCAGGGTAAAATATCAGTCATGTGGGCTGGAAGTTGTCCACCTTTCCCTGCCCACAAAGGAAGTGAGGGAAGCAGCATTCAGTGACTGAGCAGCTGTGTGAGAACCCATAATATTCTCAAAATGATTTGCCACATGTGGTTTTGGCCCCTGCCAGAGACAAAAGCAACTTTGAAAGCACTGCAAAGGGAACCACAAAAAAGGGCTGTGATAATAAAAACTGTGACTTCACATTGAGCATTCTTATTAGTCAGTGGGAGAAAAAGGTTTAGTCTGTTAAGGTCACAGCTAATTAAACTCGTCAGTGTAATCTACTTGTTCCATGATAAACCTTGGGCTGATTTACCACCTGTTATCTGTGACATTACACTTGTAAGCATTTAAAAGCAAGGCAAATTATTGGTATGCTGTGCTCATAAGACACATGACAGAATGAAAATTCTGGTCTGGGCTTAGTGCCCTTTGCATACTATGTTAGTCTAAGTTTATATTATTTATTCAAGAAGATCTTCAACAAAAACACCTTCATGCTCTCCCTGTGTGGCTGCCTTACAGGGATCTAAATGCTACCATGTGTTTTGCAGCTCTCCAAAATTTTGTAGCTAGAATATATGTGTATTTCTCTCCTGACTGCCCTAATAAAAAACTTATTTTATCATTGGGGCAGTATATGACAATTTAACGGGAACAGCTAAAGGCTGTTAAAGCATGAAGTACCTGTAGGACTTGTTTAAAGTGTTTGGTATATCTGGCAGTCCACCAAGCTGATGAATGCCCTTGATGTTTCGTGACAATCACAATAAAGCACAGCAGAGTGGGTTGGCTTGGCTGAAGTTCTTATTTTCCTACTCAATTTTTATGCCTTTTGATTGAAGTTAAATGCAGTGAACATGGAGTTTTATGTTCATTTTAGTTTTAATTATGAAGCCTGCTTTTGGCATCATAAAAAAGTTAAAAACTTTTTCTTGGAATAATATCTCTGGGTTTAAATCTTTGGCTTCTGGTGTAAAAACAAATATGTGGTGTTCCCCTTTTCCTCATCTTTTAGATTTTTGATCTCATGTGCTAGATACAAGCTCTGCAGGCACTGAGTTGCCCTCTGATATCTGTAGTAAAAAAAAAACGTTTGCAAATAAAATCCTTGGAGGCCACAGAGCCAATGGGATTTCAACTGAGAAGAATTCTAATTAAAATATGGATATCCTGGAGAGGCCAAGCAGGGGTCTCTGTGATTCAGAGATAGTGTCCTAGGTCATTCCCCTTGCAGCAACGCACCTGCATCAAAAAATAACTCCTACAGTACTTTAAAACTATCAGGCTACTTTAAAAGCAGCTAGAGTTTTTTCTCTCTAATAGAAATATGCTTAACTTAAGTGCATAGTTTGTTCAGCTGAAAAGAGGCAATCACCCAAACAAAATAAACAGCAAAAAAGGTCTGGAGGTGAAGGCCCTGGCACCAGAACTCGTGAGATA
Organism: Toxostoma redivivum; assembly: GCA_013397375.1. Taxonomy (NCBI): domain Eukaryota; kingdom Metazoa; phylum Chordata; class Aves; order Passeriformes; family Mimidae; genus Toxostoma; species Toxostoma redivivum. Next base: position 90,778 of record VXBI01006653.1, on the reverse strand, counting down.
TCTTCTCAGGGGCAGTCACTGCCCCCAGCAGCCCACAGGGTGCCAGGTTTAGGAGGCTGGAAAGAGAATGGCATTTCAGTCAGCACTGTGGAAATCTTACGGAGGAGGTAGAGACAACACAAATGCTTTTGTGAAAGAGAAGACAGTGCCCACAGGAGTAATATCTGAGTCTGAGAGACAGATCAAAGCTGTGGCTGAATAGATCAAAGATCTCAAAAACAAATGTACGTGCATAGCAAGCTGCCTGGTTTGCCTGAGTGAAAGTCATTCTTTTGACAATCATTTTCTTGCATTTCAGATTAGCCAACAAAGCACGTGGTGCTCAGAATAGAGCAGTGAGAGATGCCACCAGTAGAAACTGGGCACTCGCCATTGTCTACCTCTCTATCTGTAAGCTCCAGAATATAGCTCTGACAGCTCTAAAGCACAGCAGAGGATTAATGAGAGATCAATGAGACTGAGGGACTGGATACAAGGTGGAGGAGTGTGGTGCTCACTTCAGGGAAGCCTGGCTGAGGCATATTGAGAATTCCATTATTTCTGAAAATCTCCTCACTGTCCCTCTAGCTGAGCACTCTGAATTGCTGATCAGTTTTCAAGGGCTGGGCTGAACTGCTCTTTGGTAAAATCCATTAGCCCCAGACAGAGGTGCAGAGTGGAAAATTCCGTCTGTCTTTGCTACAGTGACAATTAGTTGTATAAAGTGAAACAATTCTGATGAGATATTGGCTTTTCCGCCCCTTGCTTCAAACAGTCCTGTAAGAACAGCCACAATCAAAATTATGTCTTTTGTGCTGCTTGGACATTGAACTATAGCTTCCCAATGAGTGATGAGTGTTCTCATTTGTGACCTGGGATTGGGCTGTACCTTCCCCTCATAGCTGTGACCAGAATTTTTAACCCGAGACTAAGAAATATTTTTCAGAGTATTATTGTGACCACTGTGGATGCTGCAATTAAAGACACAGGGGAACGACAGGAAAAGGACAGGAAAGGACAGAAAAATGATGGGAAAGTATGGGAAAGGAAAAGGGAAAATATGGGAAAATAGGTATGAGGAAAAGAAATTTTGAATGGATGCTATGGTACTATGTCCTTAAGAAATTCCAAGTCTAAAATGAGTGCACCCGAATTGTTTATAAACAGTGATGGAGAGCCAAAGGTACAAAGTGGAGAGATACATGTTGTTGACTTGTAAAAAGGTCATAGCCTACAAGCTGCTCAGCCTGGGGTCTCCAGCAAGTTGCACAGGTCCAAAGACCTGCGGGATTCTCTGGGGAACAACCATGGTAGTAGATATAAGTTCATAGTTTCACCTCTACATGCAATAAGGGAAACTTGCACTGGGATAAGATATACAGCTTTTACTATTAAAGGATCTTCAAAAGAGGGGATAAAAGGGACAGGGAAGAGTGACACAATACCTTCAAAGACTACTGAAAATGGCTTCCACTGAAAAATGTGAAATGCTCAGTCCATTTGCCTAAATGTAGAGATGACTAACATTAGACCAGTATCCTCAAATATACTTTATATTGCAGGGCTGACCAATCCTGGAAGTTATGGCTAGAACCAGAAGCCAGATCAATACTAGAAATTAGGTCCTTTCTTGAAACTGAGGTTTATTAAACTGGAACATAGGTTGATAGGAGGTAATGAAAGCCCTATTTCATTTTCCAAACCTTGCTGGAACATGTGGCTTAATTAAAAGATACTTCACATTTTAGTTAAACACATATTATTGGATTCACTGGACTTGGTGAAATTTAACTCAATTGAATTTAATAAAAAGGAAGATAAAAAAGGTGTCATTTCAAGATTCTTTCAGTCCTATTATTCTGCAATGAAATAACCCTTCTGATTTTAAAGGCTATATATCTATGTTTCTACAGAAATATCTGAACAAATTTGTCTGTGTCTGCTTGGTTCACATTTATCTGCATCACATATAGCAAATGTACTTTATAGAAACTGTGGGTTTCCTTTAAGCTCATTGAACTCTCTACAGCATGTCCTATCACATAACCCAGTGCTGCATTGATCATCAAATGGGCTTTTTTCCAAAGTACCACTGTTTAAATGAGCAACATAGGAAAAAACATTTATTTTAATTGACCTGTGTTTCTTTTCGTCTTACTCAAAGACTGTTCACATATAAAATGACAGCTACCGCTGTCACTCTCCCAAGGGAAGGATATTGCCTTTCAGCACTTCTTTCCCTGAGCCTTTCTACTATCCTTTGTATGGTTATTTGTGTTCGGCTGCTCTGCCTGTGCATCTCTCTGTCTCTCTCTCTCTCCTTCCCCCCACTTCCCCTCCCTCCCTCCCTCTCTCGCTCGCTCTCTGTCTCTGCTGTTGCTGAACTGCAGCTCCCACTGAAATTTGCACAATCAAAACCAGCTCTCATCTCAAACAGCAGTGAATCACACCACCTGAGGAAGGAGAATAGCAAATTGAGCACGGTATCCTCTGCTCTTATACAGCATGTGGTACCAGTAACTCTCACAGGATGATGGATGGACCTGGGTTTATGTGAGACTCACTTAGCCTGAGCTCTGCTGCCTGTGATCTGAGAGCTGTCACGGGGTTTTACGGGACTATATGTGTTTAGGGGATGTTTTTAAGAAGCTGATAGAGAGCTGCATCTGAAAGCTGGAAAAGGCTGCTGCTGCTGCTGCTGCAGTGGCTGGTGCAGCAGGATGAATGTGTAAAGGACAGCTGCCTGAGCCGTGCCGGTGAGCCTCCTGCCCTGCTCTGTCTTCATTAGCTGAGAGGATACAGAGGAAAACAGATGCACTAAGCAAGTGCCACCCTGGCACACTGGATCTATCACTGTGTACCCTTCACTGTGGAAAATGGTCAACAAAGACATGAATGGATTTCCAGTCAAGAAGTGCTCAGCCTTTCAGTTTTTTAAAAAGAGGGTAAGATTTACCTTTAATTCTTTCTTTCTTTCTTTTTTCACCCTTTGATTATTGCTGCATTTCTCACTTAGCCAGAGCAGAGAGAAAGTCATTGAAGAAGGAAAGTGCTTTACATTGGTCTCCTACTTTACAGAGTCCATGGCATGGGCAGTTCTACTGAATACCAAGGGCAATAGCAGTGTAGGTGAAGAGGAGCTGGGCAAAGGGGACGAGGCTGGGGGCTCGAAAAGCATTGCATCAGCACTCTCTGCTGTGGAATGTGTATCTCTGTCACAGCTGACCCCAGGGCTTGACGCAATACAGGCAGCTATTCAGGCTGGGATAATGCACTCCAAAGCAGAGCGCAGGGATGTTGCAGCTTGTCTCTGACTCGCTTCTCCACATCCATCTAGGATTATGACTCCCTCCACACCTTCCATTTACTTTCCTGAAGCGTGGCATTACCTACATCCATTCGTCATCTCACAAAGTAGGGGAAAAAAGAGAACAAAGAAGCGTTTGTGAGCTCAGGAGAATACTTCACAGCTTGTAATTTGCCTGTAATCATAATTAATGCAGGAGAAAAGAGTAAGACTGAGCTACACCTGGATTTGATTTGCTTTTATATTCTTTAACTTAGCTATATCAGTATTTAGAAAATATTTGCTGTGCATTTTATTTGATGATTTCTACAAGGAAATGCAAATGTAACTCTATCTCATCACTTTAGTTAAGTTCTTTCTCTTATAGTGACAGTACTGCATACTATTTAACTTGAGCAACAAAGTCATTTCCATGTGGCAGCAGGACATGTATTCTGAGTAAGTCTGGGTCAGCCCAGACGGGAGAAGCGAAGCATCAGAAAGAGATTGTTAGCAGGGACTACACTATGGAAAGGATTTCCTGAGTGATTAAAACGACTACCCTCTCTTTAAACAGACTGGAGTAACAGCAGATAAGCTGCTCCATTCACTCATTAGTTCATTCATTCATTCATTCATCCCCATTCATTCTCTCCCTCTCTGTTATGCCAAGAATATGGTCAGTCCATTTAACCCTTCAGACAAAGAAAATGAAGCCTACACCGGTAACTAATTTGTAAACTGGGGTCAAACACTTTCGGGTACCAAGATGCCACATTTAAAGGCAAATGTGGTAAATATTAGTTGGGTCACTCAGAGGAAAAAAGTGCAGTGTTAGCCAACAATTGTTGTTTCCAAGGATGTTTGTAGAAGCCTCAGACTGATAACTCAAATAGCATGTAAATTCAGCCCATAAAAATGGTTCTCATCCCAACATGCTTCTCATCTAAGTAGACTACTATTGGCACATGTATGTCTGATACTCAGCTTACCAGCAAGGTTTATCTGTTTTTTGTTTTTTTTAACTGCTTAAAGGTTTTAATATAATTATATTTTTAAAGAGGAAAATAACTGGCTTGCAATTCCTGTATAAGGTTCCAGTATTGGGAACTGTCTTCTATCTCTGTTTAGAGCCACTGAGAAGTTACCACCAGAAACCTCTACCGAATTTTGTTCTAGAAGAAGGGAAAATTGTGATTTGTGGGGTTTTTTTCAGAGCTACACTGATAATCAGTGAATTTTCAGTTGAAAGAGATTGTTAATTGTAGCTACAATTGAAGAAACTGGCATACTGATACAGTCCTGGACAGTGGATCAGGAAAAATAGCTGTCTTTGGTTTCTGAAGATTTTAATTTTAACAGATGTTGCCTTTTTGCGATTGTGATGAAGATAGATGAAATCAGTAAAACCAGTTTAGAGACACAAATAAGGGAATTCTCTCCCTATACTTTTCTGTTAATAGATATATGAGTTCTTTGATGTTTTCTTACCCCTCTTACCTTCCTCACAGAAAATCCCCATTGTCCAATGTCAGTGTTTGAAACACACAAACAAAAAAAAGCTACATGTTCATAACGTGTTGCTGGCTCCCAGAAATATATCTTGCATTTGCTGGACTGGTGATGTGTCACATGTTAACTACTGGGAGAACAGGGAGAGATGGTGCAAGAGTTGTTTTGGTCCTGTGCCAATGATCTGGATGCCCTGGCTGAACAACCACCAGAATCCTGCATGTACAGAAGCATACTTGTGAGGTTTCTTGGTCTGAGTGTAGTGTGTGGTAGAATTGTTTGACAGTTTGCATCACCAGAGCACAGTGCTTCCTCACCAGCAACCCAGTGGGTGCATCCTCCATCCAGAGTGAGAGGCAGGACTTGCACTGCAGAGCCTGGCAGTCCTGGCTGCTGGGTGAGGTATTGCTATCCCTCTTCACTGACAGATGCCTGAAACCCAGAGAAGGAGATTTGTTATCTGAGTACTGCGCAGGCTTCTCCCAGATCACCAGCAGGGTCTATGATGAAACAAGGGATGGGGCTCCGATCTCTCCAGTTTGAAATCACTGTGTCTGTCTCCTCAAAATCACACATTTCTAGTAGGGGTGCTTTCCAAGTCTAATTCTAGAAAATCCAAATCAATGCAGAGTAAAACACACTAAATTTTGGGAAATGCTGCTATATTTTCAACTCAGATTTTTTTTTAAGAAAGTGCCAGATGTATCTTCATTGTTGTCATTTCCCATTGAGCCTTATGCTTTCATTAAATTGCAATCCTGTTTGTGGCTGTGTCCAAGAGTGCAGAAAGGACTGGCAGAGGTCTGTGGATTTAGACTAGGCTGAATGTGCATTCAAACATTGACTTGAATTTGAGGAACAGATTTTTTTTTAAGCCTGGTTTATTCTCTGATGACAAAGTACTGACCCTCTGGGATGTTGCTTGCTGTGTCAGATGATTCAGGGTACGGGCTAATCATGTCCAGAGGTCAGAGAACAGGAAGGAAAGGCTGAAATTAAAGGGCAGCACACTTCATTAAAATAAAAGTGGAAATAGAAACTATTTGTTTTGCAGAATAGCCTGTAGCACTCACTTCTGGCAGAGTTGGAACAACAAAATAGGGACTTCATTCATTTAAAATGGGTGCAGCTTGGAAGAAAACCAATGAATTTACAATGCCTGTCTTTTTTTCATTGCAAGAGGTATAACAAATAATTGTGCTTAGAATCAGTAGTTTTAATAGTTAAGTATTGGGTTGTAATTAAAGATGGCACAAATCTAAAAAGGAGAGGGGAGGGGAGAGAAGAGGATGGGTCATATATAGGTACAAGGGGGAAATCTGAAGTTAATCCAATGAAGATAAATTATAAACACCATTGTTCAAATAATATTGGGTCATTGCATAAAAGGATTACCTCCTGACAAGGCTGGGAGGTTAAAAGACCTTGTCATTTGATAACACACAAATACCTTCATTTTTGCTACCATCTTTTTCCCCATCCACTGACGTTACATACTGGATACCAATATAAATAGCCCATTAAACAGCTTTGGCTGTAAATGGCTGGGAAGTCTTTTTCCTATACTAGCAGCAGTTTGACTTTTCCAAAGTTAAATAAAAATGGTTTGTTAATTGGCAATAAGTCACATCTCTCTGTTGTGAGGGGCTTGGATGTCTCATTTTTCAGAACTGTGCAGGATTGCCCACACAGCAGGATGCTACCAATTCAAAAGATCATTGAATGTGGCAAAAACCTACAAATATGCTAGTCTTTTTCAGCCAACAGCATATGCCAGGGCAGAGAGGCCTTTCATTTTCAGCTACTGCCATCCCTGCCAGATGTTTTTTAGCAAAGTGGATGTTTGTAGTATTTGCACTGCCTCTTCTCTTGCACTGGCCTACCTTATAGAGATTTTGGATAATATTTTACAATATATTACATCCTTCGTATCAAAATAACATGCCATGTTATATATCACAACACAAACCAATGTGGTTCAACAAGGATGAGTGATGATGAACTGTCCCTGCCACTTAAATACTGCATTCATGATATGGTAACCTCAGTGAATATGGAAATTATTATCTTCTTAGGTCTGGACCAAGACCAAACACAAATTTATTCAGAATGTGAAGAAGATAAATGACTGATAAATGGGAAAAGAAATATCTGTCTTCCATAAAAGGAAAAAAAAAAGAAACTGGGCATGTCTTAAAAAAGAAGTTTATTGCAGGGATTAAGGATTTGCTAGTCTGAAACCTGATAAGGGAAAGAATATCCATAATCCTTTTTCACTGAGAAAATTTACATTAATTAGCAATTTAGGTCAAACCAAAATGAATGCGCAAGAATGAAGAGAAAATACCTTTGTTCCTATGCAGTTTTTTCAAACAACTAGTTTGTGGAAGCCATGTCCTTCTCCTTTCTAGGTTGATATTTTATGGCACTACATCCCAGCAGCTTTCTCCATATACAAGCTTGAAGAGACTAACACATCATGCACCATGCATGAAGATGACAGCTCAGGCTGCATTAGAGCTCAAGGCAATACATGGCTGAGGGGACTGCAGAATTACCTGAATGTCATTTTTAGGACTACAGTAATTATACAGAAAGCCCTTGAATGCAACACTTCTAGCTCAGTTCCTACAGATTATGGTCCCTCTGGTAGATTGTGCTGTGGGGGTACTGTTCTCTGCTCTGCCACTTTTGCAAGTCTAGAAATTAATTTCAAGACTGGAGTTACCTTTTATTTAGGATAATTGGGAGCTCACCTAGGAGAAAATGACAGACAAGATATCTGTACAGTGGGAAAATCTCAGTTTTGTATGGGATGACTGATTATACTGCTGCTTCTCTTGTCTGCTTGGGCCAATGTCACAAAAGTACATACATTTTAAAGCTGATTTCTAGAGACAAGGATCCTGGCTGACTGCAAGTAAGTCAGAGACTTGCAGCAGAGAATTTTTTTCCCATCTCACTTGTTCTATGTAAAGAGGTGCTGAACATCCGTGGCTCTTCTTAGCATCAACCAAAGCTGTAAGCACACAGCCTTGCCCACCACAGCCCCAAATGCCTTCATGAGTGTATAACCTGAGCCTTGCAGACCACAACTACCATGGGGCTTTAAGGTAGCTGAGATGAAGGTCACCTTCTATCTCTATCAGGCTTCAAACCTGCTACAGCCAGCCATTGAGCTGACCAACAGTTTTCTCATCTTTTATCAACTGTTTCCTGAAAAAGCCTATTAAGTAAACACATAGGATGAAATATGGGGATGGGTGAGAAACAGTCTAAGGCCCCAGTACTGGTTTTCTATAAAAAGACGTTGTTTTGTTCTGTGTTCCCATTAAACCAAGATAAGCTTTGGGTTGGGACCACTGCTAATATTTTGTTTTTCAGCTAGCACTCAGGAAAATATTTATGAGACAAAGCATCTAGACAAGAAAGTGCCTGTGAGTCCCTTGTTTAAAATTAAAATATGAAAGTGTTGTTTAAAGTATAATATCTTGTAATAAAATGAATAAAAAAGAAAAAGAAATAGGGAAGAATAGAGGAAGGACAGCAGAATGAGAGAAAAGGAAAGAAAGAAAAAAAGATCAAGAAAGAGAAAAGTCTTCTTATTTCTTATTCCTTTCTCCTTCCTCTAACCTCTTCCTTTCTCTTTAATAAAAAAAAGTAATACTAGAAAGCACATCCATACTCCTTAAGCTTAAGCTTATTCTTCTTTCCTAAACACCTCTCGTAATTCCTACCACAAATTTGTCAAGCTAATGTTTGAAGCTGCCCAGTTCTCTTCCAGTTTTGGAAAAATCACTCTGCTTGTAAATTTAGAAATCCTCCTTTCATTTTCAGCCTAGTTTTACACATGACCAATTTATTCCCATTTGCTCTTTTACTAACACAAAGCAATAACTTATGCAGATCTTGCCTGTCCCTCATATACACAACCACTGGAGTATTTATAGAGAACAGTAATTTCTTCTTTCAGCTGTATTAGTCTAGGCTAAAGAAGGCAACTTCCTTTAGACACTTCCTTTAGGGTAGACTTTCCATTGCCCAGTAACTTTAGCAGACAGAGGCAGCCGTAATATTTGCTGGCCAAGACATCTCTTTAGGATTACCAAAGCATCCATATAGTCCTCTTTCAAAGTTCTTTCTCATGGAGTCTGCAACACATTTCTAACCTCCATCCCACTCTTCTCTTCCCACTCTAGTCCTCTTTTGCTAAGCAGATCTGTGTGTCACTGGCAAATTTTCTGAGCACAAGCCTAGGTTCTGTATCAAACCCATCTCCAGGAGTGCCTCTTGACAATACACTTTTAACTTGTTCCTTTATCTCATGATTATATTTGTAGGACTATTCTTATTCTCAATTTTAACTTATTTCCCCTGTGTTATCACTGTGTTACTGAGTTACCAAAGACCATATGGATTAGATTATCCACATTTGCCTCAGCAAAGGAAGACACCAGGCAAGTTTGGCATACTGGTAAATGCATTTTGCATTTTATCTCCTTTTCTACTGAACTCTTTAAAATTTGCTCTCCCTTCAGATGTGATGTTTTGTTTCTATTCACATAGGCACATAAGTTTTTTCTTCTATGCTGTACATCAGTGTCCTCCAGGAAAACTCAGAGCACAGAATTAATCTAAATATTTACTTTGTATCTCACCTCATTCTTTCGAGAAATGGACATCTTTATTTTTTTAAATTTTAGATTCTGACCAGTTTTTTCCAAACAGACTCTAAGCTCTTTTACCACTTTCGGGTCCTCATTATCTACCCACTGCTAAAATCAAATAGCAATGGGGGGAGGTTCCTTTGAGAGCCTGCTCTGGCTCATTCCTTTCAAGATCAGATTAGATATTGCTTGAGTCCAAAGAGTGCTTTGGTCTGCCTTCATTACATGCCTTCAGAGCTGAGCACGGCTTCTGTTTGGGGAAGGGCCAGCTGTGAGATCTCCCAGTCTTCTGCCAAGTGCATATTAACAGTGTTTTAAATGCCACAGAGTCTGGAGTCAAATTCTTAGAGCAATTCTACCCCAGACACGATGTTGTCACTATCATAGCTCAGCTCAGCAGCCTCAGTATCACTTACCCTTAGTCTAAACATCCAAATTGTCTGAAAAATATTGTCATACACGAAAATGTCAGCAAGAAAAACAGCACAGTGGGTTTTGGACACCCTTAGCTGTGTGGTAACTGGTGATGCAAACTGAGATACTAAGAAAGCAGACAGCTGTGTCTGACAGCTGAAAAATCAATGTGATTCCTCTGCCAATGGAGAGATTGATAAATTTGATCTGCAGGGGCTGGGAAGGACTAAGAGTTTGGAGCAACTCTGTATATGTTACCCTATCTGCTAATTAAAGACATGGCTTTGATGAGGGTTACAAGCTCAGAGGAGGTCAAAGGTTGTGTCTATAGAGAAAGGAATCAGAGAATTGAAAGGAAGGGGAAAGCTTATATCTGTCTAACAAATTGGTTGATGTAAAGAAGAAGAAAGCAGGAGGACAGAAACCATCTCTGCAGAAAAACATGTAAATGGAGAAGATAAAGCAGTGGAAAACCAAGCAAGACCTAAACCCATGAAACAGTGTTGCAAAATCAAAATAATGACACAGAATTTTTTTTTTTCTAAACAGCACATTATCACAAAATAATTGCTAGTGGTTGTTATTTACAGCAGTCACTTTTATAGCAGGATGAATAAATATAGGGGGTAAGAAAACAGCTCCAAAAGCAATAAATCTTACTGTTTATTGAATACTGCACTGAGACATTTCCAGATCAGCTCACAAGCAATTAACCAAGACTCAAAATATCCTTACAAGGTAGAACAATCATACCCATTTCACAGATAAGTGCACAAAGAGAAATTATGTAACTCAGTCAGTTAGACAAATTCATATGCAAGACAAAAGTTATTATTTCTTTCCTGACCCTTCTCTAAGTTTCCATCACTAAAATAAAAATTTCTTTTGCTTGAAAAAGCAGCAGCAAACATCTGCTGGGGTTTATGTGGCTGAAATTTATGGAGGCATTTTAAGCAGCTTAACAACAGCAACACCAAAATAATTTTTTTTCAAGTGGTCAGAAGTGTTTAATACAGTCTTGCTGACATGGCAGTGGCATCAGAAGATGCTAGATACTGTGTTAAATTGAAAAGCTATTATTTCCAGTCTACTCAGCTCATTAAAAAATTGCAAAAGGAAAAAGCATCACAAATTGGGATTCTGTCTGCCCTGCAAAGTCAAGAGTGCCAAGGGGCATGTTTGTGTTATAAGTGTCTTCCAGCATGACCCAGCCTGTTCCCATACTGTGGCACATCAGAAAATGGCTGAAGAGGTGACAGCCTGAGACTGGAGCCTGCTGTGCTCCATAACCCAGAGTTTATTTCACTGCTTTTGTGTCTCCCACAAGAAAACCCCTATAACCAAGTTCTGAATGACATCAGGAGCACAGATGGTGAGCTGTGCACAGCCTCTTTTTGCTGTAGGTATGCACAGACATTGGTTTGGTGTGCACCACCAGCAGTAGCAAACCATTTAATGTCCCAACTCCAGTGAAGGAGGAGCTGTGTGTGCAGTCACATGATGCAGCTCAGTAGTGAAGGGGCTGCTTTTTCAGATGCCAACCACCTGTCTGCTTGTGCTCTTCAGGGCCACATATATCTGTACACTGTACAAACCATGCCATGGGAGTTCAGTTGTCTTCTGAAAAGATCCAGAGGGCTACACATGGTAAAAAGTCAGGCAGTACACATTAGGACTTCATTCTGAAAACACTCAATATTCAAAGAGGAAGGGTTACCCTGGGTCCACTGCCCCACTGCCAGCTGACTACAGGTGTGATATGTGGATGGAACATGACCCTGGGGTTCCCATTCAGGAAAGGCTCAATTTGCACCTACCCTCATCAGCACTCTTTCAGCATCCCTGTGGGCTGGGACCTTTTTTAAGGTGCTACCTTGCAGGAGTACTGGGTGCTAAAAGAGTACGCAGGAATACAAACTCATTGTGACTCAGACTCCTGTGTAATATTGGACCCTGGGAACTACCTCAACCATCCTAAGATGCATCCTTTGGCCATCTGTCTAGATTGCAAGCTCCTCAGGGTAGAGAAAAAGACACTGACAGCACCTAAATAGTTCAGGTTCAAATCTCAATTGAGACTTCATGGACTCCAATAAGACAGTCAAAATCACTGGCTACTGTTGCCATCAAAATTATTTTTATATGATGGATTGGGGAAGAGTTCAGGACTTTTGTACTTACAGATGGGAAAAATATATTTTATTTTATTTTATTTTATGCTCTATTTTTATTAGATATTTGTCTTGCTTCAGTCAGTTCATATGTATGTTTTTTACTGAGGCTGTTAAAATTTTTCAAGTGTGTAGCAGAAATAACTAGAAAAGGTTATTAAGAAAAATGCTTGAACGGCAGGTCAACAATACAAATTCGATGTGTTGCAAAAATTTACTCAAGAATAGGGTCCATAAAATGGCTTGGAATTCTTTCCATGCTAACTCATTAAGATTAGTGAAAAAAAATACAGTTCTTTCAGTATCTTTTGTTTTCTGAAAAGATCTCTGCATTATTCTAATGAAAAACAGTTAAGCTTTAATGGCCTAAACTGTAAGTAGGTTGGAATTTGAATAACGATAATTTATTTCTTGCTTTAAAATTAATGACATTTTGAAGCACATTGACATTGTTTAACGTACTCTGATTCATGCAAAACTTTGGATCCTACATTCCTTAAGGGCCAACTCAGAGGTGGGTTCCTTGAAAAGACAGCCATAGTAGCATTTACTTTTCTGGTTGGAGTGTTGGACTAAATCTCTATGCTATGGGAACAAAGTGACTGTGGGAATTCTCTGTGTAAAACCTTTCTGACTGCTAGGCTGCGATACAAAGAATAACTACAAGAAAACTCATGTGAAGAGAAGATAATGGAAGGTAATGTTGGAGGAGGACAGCCTGTGATATACAAACCAAAGCAACCTTTGTGTCAGTAGTGTGACCTTTCCTTTTTATGCCAACAGACTGGAGGTGTGATTAAAACCACAGCTGCTGTGCCTCCAAGTTTTGTGTTTGCATCCTGGCTCCATGTCATCTTCTCTCCTGCTCCATGGACACCTAGTCCCGTTATACAGCGATATCACTGACTTCAGATTGATTTCCTGTTCATCTCAGAAACTCATAGACATAGTTAATTAATAACCAAGACTTTTTATTTAGGACTATTAGTCAGGGATGGTCTTGAACTCTCAAAAAAAAGATGAACATAAATGCTGTTTAGCAGCTCTGTAGATGGGCACCCTAAAGATGCAGCTGTCATCCAGAGGTGTCTTTAACACTACCAAGACCTTTAGAGAGGTGGAGAGGCAAGAAGCAATGCAGTCATCAGGAGGGAATTTAGAGTCTCTCTTCATTATCTTGGTCCTGACACTTTTCTTTTAGCGCCTGCATTTCAGTTTGACAATGTCTCCCCAATGCATATTATCAGGAATTATGATGCATATGCTGGAGATGGGAGATGTATATTTTTGATAAGGAGATTGTGAGATTTGATTCACCCTGTCCGCCAGAAAGAAGCATTCATTAGTGTCCATTCCTCCTAAGCCTATGATGTCCATGCATGCACTTTCCACTAGCTCCCTGTGAGAGGAAGAGGTCTCATTTCAGATTAAAAGTTCCCTTTTTTATGTATTTTGTGCTGCAAGGTTTTTTTGTTTTTTGTATAGTGATAAGAGAGCAAAGGTGACTGCTCTGGGATATCTTGCTTGGATTAAATAAATTATTTCCTTCTCTATTTAAGATTAATTAAGAAATGTTGAAGGGAAAAAAGGTCAGAGCTACTCTGAGATTGTTCATTCCATTCCCCAATTATTCCATATATACTAAGCCTGAAAGCGCTGTAACTAGATATGAGACAAGCCTGATGAGATTCTCTTTCTGCGCAGTTCCAAGCAGACTGGCAGTCTTCTAGAAGTTAAATATATAAATAAATCATCTTCTTTTCACCAAATTCCTTCTGTTCATCATACCTCTCCCTTTTTTCTCTCCAAGGGCTTACCAACCTGGACCTTTCCCATATAGTAGCCTGCATACTGAATAGGCCCATACAGAGCTGAAGGGAGAGATTGCTGCTTCTCCATTGCAAGCTGCTAGGGAGTTCAGCCCAGCAGTGTGCTTTATGAAGCTCTTGGAGAACTTGTGTGAGCTTTGGAAAACTCCAGCAACTTCTGCACCCAAATATCTTGGCACATCTGTGTCTTTATATGGGATCCAGACAACCACACTGGGTTTCACCAGTGTAGGCAGGCCACTTAAAAATTGGTTCACTTGTCCTAGCAGGTGAATCAAAAGCAGGTGTGCCACATGCCCAGGCACTCTGCCAGTGAGAGAAACAAGTCTCAGGGATGGAAAGGAGCTGAGATCAGTGCATTTGCTGCTTTTCCAAATGTTGTCTTTAGTGAAGACGTTACTGGCCAAGTCCACAATGCTAGACCATCACCTGACTTCCCTTATTTCGTGGTCACATTACTAGGAAAACTATCCAGTCCATTTAAAAACCTATCTGTCTCAGGTATTTTCTCCTTCTACTTGCCTTCTTCAATTTCTGTTTGTTTTCTTTATTTTACTTGTTCTCTGACACAGCAATTTATATTGGTGACTAGGAGTCCTGTAAAAGGATTTGCACACCAAATTGAAACCATGCAAATTATCCTACCTGCAGGGTATTTTTAACATTTTCTCTGATGTCATAATTATTGTTTAACCTGTTTGGCATTGAACCCTCAAAAAATATTGGCATTCTCAGAGGAAAAATGTGTTAGCTTTCAGTCGCTTTTGCCCAAAATGACTTCAGAATATTTATTTTTTATTTGCAAGAGTTAAGCAAAAGGAAGTCCACACATAACCAAGCACATGGAATAAGAGACTCAAAACAAGCTGCCTCAGTCACAGCCTTCCCAAAACCAGCAACCTACACATGTGGGAGACTCCAACCCACAAGCTGGTAAGTCAGCATTGTGACTTACACTTTAGCTCGTGTTTCTACAACAAAGCTCCTTATTGCCGTCATCTTGTAAATAAAGTGAATACCACAAGGAATAAAAGTGCTGGGTAATAGGTTTCTTGTGTGTGTGAGTGTGCCCCTGGAAAAATACTAAGCTAAGAAAGGAAATAATGTAAATGGCAGAAAGAAAGCCTCCCTTGTTTCATACTTATTGAGTGTGTCTGGTTTGCATCTGTTACTATGTTTTTCACTTAAGAACACTTATTTCTTTAATACATATGGATGACTGGTTTTGACTGGCAGTTTGAAAATGTGTCTTTACTCCGATTAACTGTACTTTTTGTCTTTACTTAGCCCCTTTAAAAACCATATTTCTCAAGCTATTTTAAAGCAAGAGCAAAAACAACACATGGAACAATTTATTGAAATGCCAGGCAGGTTTGACAGGTGCAGGAGAAATTGCTTAGTTTCACAAATTGAAACAGCTGCAGTTTTATAGGTGATGAAATTGCTATGGGATGGGGTTTCAGATTTGTTAGTTCATCTTGTGTTTGCTGTTTTGTTTTGAAGCATTGATTCTCTTCCCCCTCTCCAAGGACGACTTGTGAGACCTATTTCTCAAAAGGAGGAGGCATCTAGTCACCACAGAGTGATGGGAAGCTTAGTAAAATTCAAACAGATTTTAGGGTAGATTGAAATGAAACGAGAAAATATTAGTTTCCTCCTCATGGGATTATAAATAAATGTTTCTTGTAGCTTTTGGAGCAGGAAATACTATAAACATTTCACCCACCTTTCAGATAGCCCGAGCTAATATTTCATTACATATCTCTAAAGAATATCATGCACTGAAAATTTTGAATCATTAACCAACAAATTTTAACCTCAAAAGAGCCTCTTGTATCAAGGAGGTTTACTCTCAATCTGTGCAATTGCTAGACAGCGATGTATATTTTATTTTCAAATTATTCAGGACCATATGTTCTCCTACAGTGACAGAGTATGTATCAAGTGGTCTGCTTTCCATAAGTTCATTTTATCATCCTAGTGGGGAAAAAATCAGTGATGAAAATCAGCAAATGATCTTATAAGAACTGGTCACATTTGGCAATTAATTAATTTGTCAAAACACTTGAACTATAAATCCTCCTCCTAGCTTAAATCCCTGCTGCTGATGGTGTTTTAAGTCATAAGTTCTTGTATGGTTCAGAATAAAATAATCTTTGAGATCCTAATGGAAATTTATTGGTGTTTTGCAAACTGCATCTCAGCTGGTATGCCATTTAAAAATGGCTAATTTGAGTGATGCAAAATTTCTTCTCAAACTATTCTTAGAAAAGGCAAATTGGTCACTAGAAAAAGCTAGGAAAAGAAATGGTGGATATTCTTCTGAAAGAGATGCCTTAGAGCAAAGACATTGCATGGAACTTTAAGCAACCTGGTCAAGTAGAAGGTGTCCCTGCCCATGGCAGAGGGCTGAGAACTGGAGGATCTTTAAGTTTCTTTCCAACCCAAACCTATTCTATGATTCTGTTATCCAATGTCTCCTTTGACTTGGAACAGAAAAGCAAAAACATTTGCCTTGTCTGCGTTACCCAGACTAATAGATGACAGGGCCACCCCAGAGTGTTCAAGTGACCAAGGCTGTGGCAGCCTCCCCCATGGCACTGCCATGCCACACTACACATGGGCCTGCACAGGCTGCTGAAGTCTCTGCTGCCAGGGCCCAGCCCAGCCTTGCCTGGCAAAGGAGCTGATCTGTAAAAAATTGCTGTCCTTTTTCACAGGGAGCCCCTTTGAGAACACTGCAGGTTTCTAAGGTATATGATCTGTCTCACAGCTCTGTGAATGTTTTGGCATGTCTGTCTCACAGGGCCAGAAGGACCAGGCATCCTAAATCAGCTTGTCTAGTGGTCCTGGTTGCTTTAAAGATTGACAAAAAATTAGGATGCTGTGCAAAGTTATATAACAAATTAGAAGGGTCACCTTCTGCCAAATCAAAAGGAGATTAGTGAACTGCAGTGTTAGGCTCAAAATTTAAATAGGGAAGTTATTAATTTCAGGCCACACAAAATATGCTTCCCTGCTCTGACAATATGAAGCTTTTGAATAGTTAAGGATGGCTACTGAACAGGACTTGGTGCTGTAACCAGTCATCCATAGAGTTCTGCCACTGCAGTCATTATTCTTGCACTGCAGTTAAACATTATAATGCTGGGCTATTTCAGCCCAGATTACTGAAGGATGCAAAATAATGGTTGCATCAGGAAAGTGAGATGGAGAAAAACTACACTCAGGTATCTTTGTTTTACCTGGAATCTTTTCATTCACCTGCCTTTGCTTCCCATTCACATCCAAGCATGCATTCCTTGGCTCCTGTGCCTGGATCAGATGCTCACAGTACCCTGCGGACTGATTTGAGGCTTTGACTAATAGATGTGGGATGTGGTGTTTATCAGAGCAGGAGTTAAAATAAACGTTGACTAGGCTTACTGACAATTGACTTTGCTCACATAAAACAGAGAATAGAGAAGAGAAGGTACCAGCAAGCAGCCTCGGACTATTTGGATAGGATTTCGGGTTGTATTGTTCATGTTGTTTTTATTTGATCTAGATGAAAAGCACTTTTAACTTGGTAGCCTGGAAAGATTACACTTGCACATACACAATAAACCCCATTTTGTTTTGTTTTTCTCTTTGACATAATACGCAGAGGGTGTTTATACACCAGAACGGACAATGAATCTATTGTCTCATCTCATGTAGTAACAAGTGCCATCAGTGCTTGTAATTGATCCAAGAGCTCTTACCTGATTCCAACACATCAGTTATTTATTTATTCACAGAGAAAAGAATCCTGTGACACTAGCAATTGTTATCAAGGACAACATGGGAGGATGCAAGAGAGGAAAATCCTAAGTGGTGCCTATTCAGTTGTTTAGATTTTTTTGGTGCCACATTACAAAAAATCAGTGTGAGTATAGCAAAAGTTAATTTAGCTATTAATGTGAGATGTGGGTTTTACAAACATTCTCCTCCGTTACTGGAGCTGGCAAGAGCTTTCCCATTTACTGGAACAGGAAAATCAACCAGACAGTTTGCTGTGTGCTCATTAATACTAGTTATTTACAATACTGGTGTGCCTAAATTTTCTGCTGCTCTTCATGCTTTGACTTATATGATTTACAACTTGTTAAGCAGAAATATTTAAACCCGTATTTAGAGGATTCCAAATTCCTTGAGTCATTTTGGTACCCATCAACTTTTGGGATTAGTGCCTGAATGCAGTCACATGTTGACATATTTTTTTTAAGAATCTTGCCTTTGCTGACTTTCTTCTGTGGCCTGGAGACATGTCATTCACACTTAAGATCAAAAAAACCTCCTTTATTTACTTGATGTGTTAACATTGCAAGTGATGGCCACAACAAGTACTGAAAAATTTGCTGTGCCTTCCCTTGGATAGATCTGATTTCTGCCAGATGCTGTATCCTCATTCCCTGCAATACCAAAGCGTGCTGGGGCTCCTGTGAACATCATTGTAATTCCCTGCGCTTCTCCACCCCCAGCTGCTGCCAATTTGTCCTTCCCCAGGTGCCCCTCACATGCGGGTAACCTTCTCCTGGCACAATTGAAGGACTGGGCTCTCCATGAATCCAGGCCATGTACATCCACGCTTGGACAGAAACAATGCTCTGCTATTCGGCCTCCGTCTGCTTTTTAGCGAGCAGCTTCTCGGCTTTGCAGGGAAAGCAGCAAACGATGACTGTGCAGCGAGCTGCCCTTCACTTTCCCTTTTAAAATAGAATGTGATTATTAATCAACAAAGTGATGTGTTTCAGGGATCCGTCGGGAAAAAAAAATAGCTCGAGGTGATTTGACAAACTGATTCTTTTGCTGTGCCGCATTTCCCATGGGACATGACAAATTGAATGTCAGAGTCAGCTAGAGAGTAGTGCTGGATCTCAGTCGGGGCATTAATCAGCCTGCCTCTCGTTTACCACTTTCCACTTAAGTAGATGACTGTATACAGTTTGAACAATGGGGCTTTTCATTCCCTAATCTCCCTAATTGTAATTTAAATAGGTTTCCTGACAGTTGCCCTCAAGACTGCAGGGGAGATGGTTCCAAGAGCTCCGTGTCCACTTCGGGTTTACATAATGGATGAAAATTCAAATCCTTGTCCAAGGTGAAATTAGATAACGTCAGGAAAAGGAAAGAAGGGATCGGATGAACTGCAACTGGAGAAGGAGAAATGTGCATTTGATATCACAGGGAGGCAGAACTCAAATACAGGCACCTACACTGACCTAGATCAGAGTATTGGCCGGTAGAGAAAAGAATACCCAGCAGCTTTGAAATTCAACATGCCGGGTAAAGGAGCTGACTAAGAGCCAAAATAACCCATAGCTGGTGCAAACAAATTTTCATGAAGAATGGACATCTAAGTACAGAAAAGTTCAAGGGCACAGAGTGGTTTATTCCAATTTCCCACAAAAAAAAAAAAAAAATGGAAAAAACGTCCTGTCCAAAGTTTTGGAAGGAGAAAATGCTGTACAGAGCACATGGTTGGGCAGGCTGTCAGATTACATTTGATACTATTGTGTTCATGGGTGTGATGTTTCATTGAGAACTACCTGATAATACTGGACCTCCAAGCAGTTTTTCCAGTTTCCCTCAAGCCATTCCATCATTCAGTTTACAGCTCAGTCCTCAGCAAATGTCTGCAATTTTAAACCTCTAATGGCCTATCAAATTTGTCTACAAACTTATGCCTTTTTTCTTTCACACAAATATTACTCCAGGATATTTATCTTCCCACCCTGTTGCCAAATCCTACTAAAACCCATGGTCTATATCAGACACTGGGGCTTAGTGCAGTGAAGTGACTGACACATCCACAAAGGGTCTAATCCTGCGAGACATCATGTCCCTGCATAACCTGCCTTTTCTTCTCATGTGTATTCATCAATTTTGAAGGTCAAGTGCTCAGCAGCGAAGCCAGAAAAGAAGCTTGTCTTGTCCTGAGACGCACCAGGTTTTTCAGAGTCTCCAGAGAGAGGGAGGAGGATGCTCCAAGATGGTCACTGGTGCCACCAGCATCTTTTTTCCTCTGAGCAAGAGCCACATCTGCATTGTTAGCAGCCCCAGAGACCAGGCTAGTGTTTCTCTCATGGAAAATACTGCTCATGATTGCAGTGATGGGGACTGGTTTATGGATAACCGATTAAAGTGTAAAATGTGCTGAGTCGACCGATGCCATTGACAACTGAGCCATATGAAATTAAAAGCTTTATCTCTTTGCTATTACATAACAGGAAAAACCAGGAGTGAAAAAAACCTTGGAACTTGGCAAATCTCATTTAATCACATCTGGCAATTTTCAAGTCTGAGATTATCACTGTTGGATATCATGTTTTTAGAAAGTAAAGCAAACAAAGAAACTTGAGCAAACAAGGTTCAGAAAATAAAAAGCCTTTAAAAAAATACTTGTGCACCTTTTAGCAATGCTACAGGCCGTGCTTGGGAAAAGGGTATTTAGAGCTGCTCTCTAGCAACAGTCGCATTTCAATTTAATTTGGGATTAGTGAAACATGTTGACATATTAGAAGGGTGCACAACACTTCTTTGAACTCACTTTTCTTGAAAGAACAGGGAAAATTTTCATCAATTTTTGTTTATTGTCATTGTAAGAAATGCCAGAAATACCAAACAACTTTGACTAGTTCCAGAGCTCCTTTGGTGGTCCAACAAAACCACCAATAGAAAAAAATTCTAAACTGTGACAGGGTGGAGAAGTGTTTATTCCCAATCATGAAAGTCTGTGAGTGTGAAGTTGACTGCATTTGTTCCAAATAAATTTTTCTATCTCAATAATAAAGAATAATAAAAAGAAAGTAAAAATGTCATCTGACTTGAACATGTGAAATTTTTGATTTTGGAAAAGTTTAAATTATTTGCTTTGACAAACCCAAAATGAAAATACAGAAGTCATCAGAGGAAGTTTAGAAGAGGATTGCTTCTTGCAATTAGGAACAGGTTCCAGTTTATTTTCTGGTACTGGATATCATGATAAGAATAACAAAAATAATGTATTTGAATAATAAAATACTCCTTACAGTGCCATGAAGAGTTATGCACCTAGCTCATTGGTATTTGAGCTCTGGGGAGACCTTACAGCACCTTCAAGTGCCTGAAGGGGCCCTACAGGAAGTCTAAAGATACACTTTTTATACAGGCATGTGGTGACAGGAGAAGGAGTGAATTCAAACAGAAAGAGCTTTAAATTAGGTATTAGCAAGAAAATTTTCAGTATGACATTGGTGAGGCTCTGGAACAGATTGCCCAGAGAAGTTATGAATGTCCCATCCCTAGAAGTGCTCAAGGCCAGGCTGGATGGGGCCTGGAGCAACCCAGTCTTACAGAAGGTGTACCTGCTCACAGCAGGGAGGTTGGAACTACATAATCTTTAAGGTCCCTTCCAACTCAACTCATTCCATGATTCTATGATCATATAATGCCCTAAGTAGCAAACTTGTTAATCTTATTTTGTCAAATCAGAGAAATTTCTTTATTTTTTTTTTATTTTTGTGAAATTCAGTGTAGGAGTTTTTTTAGTGGAAGTGAATTCAAAAGAAATTAACTTTTTGCACTTTGAATGCTTTAGTGACATTTAAGGTAGCCCAAGTCAAACAAAGCTATAGATCTAAGGCACTTGTCTAATGGAAATGTAAATATTAAAACCTCAAAAAAATCTTTGAAGTCTATTAAGGTTAAAGCTAGACAAAAGCCTGTAGTGTAGACTTAAAATTCAGTGACTAATATATGTACATAACATTTCAATAAACTTAACTGAGGCCCTCTGAAAAGTAATATATAATCTACAAGCATCAATAGAAACCCAAGACCTGCATAGCAATGGCCAGGGAAATTGGTTTTCTTCCAAAGTCTGATTTGACCTTGCTGCTATGAAGTTGCTGCCAATTCTTACTTTCAAATCAGTATTTTCAATGCTTTTGGACATGGATATATGTTGAAAGTCAGTGGTGAATCATTGCATTTCCTACACTCTTCTGTGCATTTTATTCTGTGTTATCTATGAATTTCAAAATGAAAATATAGGGCTTGTTTGCAAAGGGATGCTGAAGGGCATTGGTTTGAATTAGCTGAAGAAGTGAAATTAGAGGAGTTGAATGCCATTAAATCCTCCTGAACCTCTCAATTCAGAATAAAACCTGAGATTTTAACAGATAAATGGAGCAAGTGGCTGCAGAACGAATTAAACCCGCCGTAATTCTGCGCCAAGCCATCCACACAAAGGCTGGACGCGTTTGTGTGTTCACGCATTCAGCATCCACGCAGCTGGTGAGTGACTGCAGAGTGGACTTTAGCCCATCCATGTAGGCAAGCCCCAGGAGCAGCCTGGCATGCCAGGCATTGGCACAGCTCCTTGGCAGCTGCTGCAGCCCAGCCCAGCCCAGCCCAGCCTAGCCCAGCCCAGCCATGCCCAGTGTGGCTCCCCGTGGGCGGCTGCCAGGCAGGTCTGGGCGCGTGGACAGGCACCAAGGGCCCCGGCTCGGCGCCTCACTCGGGGGCAAAGGCTTCAGACAAGGGGAAAACAACTTCCCTGGGCTTAGCCACGTGGGCCCTGGGTTCCTATTGGTGTTTGTTGATTATATATTACTTTTCAGAGTGACTCAGTTAAATTTATTGAAATGCTATGTGTGTCTTGCTGAGTCAGCACGGCATCCTGGACTGAGCAGACGTGACTGGATGTACACGAACCTGGACTTTGTTCCACCTAGTGAAGAAAAACTACTTTTAAAGCTCTCCTGTGACAGTGGATTTCTTGGTGTGCTAATTTATTTGAACTTTTCCCAACCATTAAAAAAAATCCTGCTGCTCCATTCAATCGCAAAGCTGGATGCTCCTGAATTTTTTCACCTTAGTTTCCCCAAAACTCTGCATTCAACAGAACAACAATATGACCAGAGAAGTGTTCATGATCGTGCTTATTTTTCATCTCTCAGTACAGGCTATAATGTATAAATAATATGGACCTATCATGTAAAAACTTTGGTTTAGCCCAACATTCTTAAACAGCAATAAGTAAACCATAAAAAAAAAAAAAAAGATCTGTATCTGACTTAAAATCAGGAGTCAGTTTGGAATAAATAATAAATAAGGAAAAACTCTTTAGAATTCAGCATGAAGTCAGGAACCACTTGTTGATGCTAGACAGAGAAATGCCATCTACACTGTGGTGTGTGCAGCTTCATAAAATGCACTCTGTGTTACTTTCCCTCATCATTAAAGCATCTGTGGTTAATTTTTAATTTATGGTCATTATACTGCAGAATGTATATTTCATTGCCATTAAAAGTTACAGCTACAAGATCATTCAATACCAACAGATTGGTAACCAGGTCACATTTTGAATGCTTCTTCATACACATACAGGCTAGAGATATGTAAATGAAAACACAAGGCAGTGAAAAAAAGGGTGAAGTTACAATAGAAGTGATTGTTTAACTGTATCACTGCAAATGTCATGAATTTGATATCACAAAACCAAACACTATAGGGTCTTAATGAAACCTTAAATCCACATTTACATGTGAATTCCATATGCAGTTGAGAAGTCTCAAGCAAAAGACTGGCCTATGCTTCCTGAATTTTTAAGGAAAACTGAACCTGCAGCTCATTTCAGCCCCGGTCCTTTCTGCTGTCAGTTTGGTTGTTTGTTCATGCACATTTTTGCACACTGTGTGCACCCATAGTGAAATGTCTGAAGTTGCAGGATGTTGAGGAAGAAAGGCAGAACCCAGTCAGAAAACACTTAACTGATCATCAGGTATAACTTACAAAAGGACAAATTCAACAGACATTTTCTTCTTTCAGAATCCCATTAAATATATTGAATGTTTCCTGTAACAAAACTATACTAGGAAATCAAGCTTTTTTTCTTTACCATGAATATAATTATTATTTTCAGCACACCAAAACCTGAAATTAGATCAAGAAATAACCATGTATTTTTTTG
Source organism: Toxostoma redivivum (assembly GCA_013397375.1). Classification (NCBI taxonomy): domain Eukaryota; kingdom Metazoa; phylum Chordata; class Aves; order Passeriformes; family Mimidae; genus Toxostoma; species Toxostoma redivivum. The sequence continues at coordinate 66,944 of VXBI01006653.1, read as the reverse complement.
GGGAGAATAATATATTTAATGATGTGCTTAACAATCATAGAATCAATTATGCTTGGCAAAAAATTTAAAAAAAATCTGCCTAATTTAAAATATCAGTTTCAATATATATTTGTTGAAATCAAATCTGAAAAAAATAATCCCTCCTCTCTACAGCTTCAACCCATCAACCTGAAGCTAAAGCAGTCTGGATATTTTGTGAGGATGCTCCAGAGCATGGAAGTAGAGGGTAATATTATCCAAATGAACTGACAGTAGAAAAATGTAAATGGGGAAAGTGGTTCATTTGCCCACAGAAAGAAATCTGTTTGCTCGGTTTCCATAGAGAGAAAAGAGAAATTTTCCTAATCTTGAGATTTCCGGCAGGTCAGCTCAGCTGGCACTTTTGCTCATGGAGGAGTCACCAGCAGAAGGTTAGTTAGAGATGTCTCATTCTGTTTGTTTATCCTACGTGATCCTGGTTACCAGTTGCTGTGATATGTACTTCCACTGTTAATCAAGCATTTGCCATGCTGCTCATGACTAATGTAACATAAAATGTTTGTTTTGGTTTTTCCTGATGTAAAACACGCTCTAATGGCAAATATTATCTCCTAATGAAGAATGGAGATGCTGAGGCTAGGGACATTAAGATCACAGAGCAAAGAGATTGCATCCTGTCAATTGGAGGACAGTTGGCTGTCAGCCCTGGCTGTCTCAGCCTTCCCCCTCCAGACTGGGAGAGTGTGTCCTGAGACATCCCTATCCATCCTTTGCATTCAAATGACAGAGTTCTGATCAGATTCAGTGCAAATATACCACAGCTCACATAGCGGTCTTTTTACTTTCACAGTGTAAAATAACTTGGAAAATAATTCAGAAAGGTCTCTCACTCCTCACTTAACTTCTCAGAAAATCCAATACTTTTGATTCACGTGACAGAAAAGAGGCAGTCACAGAAGTGAAAGGAACAGCAAACAAGGTGCACAAAGCTGACACCGTGCCCTGCCAGTGCACTGTATTATGTTCATAACCAGTGTCCTTCCTATTGTAGTGCACTGGCTCCTAGCTGGGAAGCTGCAGAGATGAGGAGTAGGCAGGGGAAGGCAGGTTAGAGGAGGCAGGGTCAAAATATGGGGCAGGTCAGTTAGAGAAACTGATTCTTGAATAGAGTGATAGGAGGCACAGAATCGGCTGAGGTAGTTTATGAAGTCAGAGTTGATACAGGAGATACTGCTGTTGAAAGTAAGGACTGCAGAAAGCAAGTCTTACAATTCTTTTCCTGCAAAACCAGTCTGCTTTTTCTCATGGGGAAATTGAGCTGTTTAGGCTGGGAGTACTTGCTTTGAGTAGTTATCACTCTCTTCTTAGCAGTCTACTGTGTATTTCAATATATTTATAAAGCCTTTATTTTGCAGATAAACTTATGGCAGTCTTGCACGAAACAGTGAAAAATTCTCAGCATAGAGAGCCTGGCTATGATGATATGTGCGATCACCCTGACTTTGCCTGGTACTTTTTCCTGCAGAAAATTGGTCCTGATCCTCATAATTGATTATTTTCCCCAGTCTGTGCTACTGTCTTAGTTGGAAACCCTGCTGTGCCATCCCAACTGCTGTAAAGCAAAGAGAGTCCATAATCTCCTTCTGTGTTGGCAGGTACGAAGGTGGATTAAGAGCCCGATGGTCAATGCTGAAAAACACCCACATGCCAGCCTCAAATACCCGGGGTCCACTGTGATGAATTTACCTGCAGGGGATTCAGAGCTGGAGCCTCCTCTGTGCCAGACCTGCCTGAGTGACCACCCTTTCCAGAGAGGGATTGCTCCTCAGGAGGCCCAGTCCTGCTCCTGGGAGAGCCAGAGAAACAGCAAAGTAAGCCACTCTTTCCTCCCCACAAGCTTTGTTTGCATGTTTTGTACTCGTAACAGGTCTGTACTTACAATGGGCCTGTATTTATGAGATTGTGTGCCCCTGGAAGAGAAGGGATGTTCCAAAACCTGAAACTCTTCTGAGCAAGATGTGTTGTGAACATCTGGTCTCTGCTTTCTACCTCGAAATTTGGTATCCTTGGGAAACAGAAGACTCTCCACTAAAGTGCTGTGATGTACTCCCATGGTATTTGAACAGATTAGCAGTAATAATAAATATTATTTCCCTGTAAAACTGAGGTGAAGATAGGTGATATTATCTTTCCAAGATAAGGAAAAGGACCCAGACTTGCTAATTTTTTCCTTTCTGTCCCACAAGTACAAGACCACCCTTCATCCCCTTTACCCCCCCAAATCATGTGTAACTTTCCTTTTAGAAATCAAATTTTGGCTCAGGGAGTTTTCCCAAACAGGAGACGAATTATTCAGGGAGTCTTCTAGCAGAAGAGAAACCCTGTTTTGCCTCAAGTCATGTTAGTATGTTACAGCTGACACCATCCCTCATCTGGTGCTGGCCAGTCACATGCAGGCGTGAAGATGGAAAACCGTGAGGGCTGAGATAAAATGGCTGAGAAGGGGCTTTTCTGAAGCAGACTTTGGACCTTCTTTTCATTGTTCAGCTCCACATAATCCCTGTGGAGAAAAGCCAAATGCAGAACAGAAAGTTTTCCTCAGAGCCTGTCATCCCTGACAGAATTATCCCTTGCCTGGAAATGGTGTGCAAAAAAAGGAGAGAGTTGTAGAAACATAAAAGCAAACAAATAAGAATCTTTCCAAGTACAAAGCAGAGCAAATGTGACAAGGCATTCATCAGAGCCTTAGCATACAGCTCACAGCAGAAACATTTTTTCAAGCTACATATGCTGCATTTTTAAACAGGGAAATCCAAGCAGCAGGTAAAAATGGAAGTCCTGTGCACTTCTGAAACCCAGCAAAGGCATTGTGGTTAAACATGTGCAAGTGAAGGAACTAATTACTCCTCCATTTTACTTCATTAAGAAGATTAATTTTGCTCAGGCTGAAGCATTAAAAAATGAAAGCACCAAAGACGCAGGATTCTGCAAATCCTTTGCCTTGCTGTAAATCTCATGTACTCCTGTAGAGCTGTAGGGCCTCACAACTGATTTCCATTAGTTTTCACATGCATATGGGGTAGATTTGGCTGAATGCAGATGCCCCTGGACCTCTCTCACAGTCTTCTTTCTGCAGACAGTGGAGAGGCTGCTTACTCAGCAGCTGGAGTCTGCAGCAGGAGAGATATTTTGCACGCTGCATTGAAAACATCATTATCTGGCAAAAGACTTCTTGGATAAAGCTATCCTGCATAAGGAGTCTTTAAAATAAGTTACAGCACAGAGTCCTTGATGTGATTAAATGTAAGGTCACTACCTTTTTCTCTACAGTAAAACCAGGCAGGAAGCTTTTAATAATAAAGGCTGAAGGAGTTCTGTGTGTGACCTTTCAAGGTTTAAAGAGAGTTTCATGGTGAGATTCTGTTCAAGGGTTACAAATGGCACAAGCTACATAAGTGTGAAATAACTCCCCTCACTTTAAACCAATGAACTTGAACAGGCAGTTCTGTATTTCAAGGAGAAGAGAACGTGATCTCTGTTAAATCAGGAGGGAGCTTGGATTGTGCCAGTCATCTCTCCTGGAAAATTCTTGTTTCTTTTTCTCCACTTCTCTTCCCTATCTGTTTTTCAGTACTGCAACCAGGTACTGGTATAATGATTATAGTTTCTTTGTGCTGTGCTCAACACCAACCCCAACAAGGGTCCTACTGATCCTGTCCTTTTACTCAAAGGCAAATTAACTCAGAAACAAATCAGCTGTGAAATATTATTAAAGGTTTATTCTAGGCAACAAGCTTTTTCTGACAGGCTTCAGGCTATCCTGATCAGTTAGAAAAAGGCCTTATAAAAACCAACCTGATTAAAACACATCTCCCAGGGGGACACGTGTCTGTATTCCTATTCTTATTTCCAGCACAGAACAAGGGAAAAAATCATTACTGCTTGTTTACTGTGATTGTAATTATGTAGTGGATTCTTTAAAAATTGACTTAGCGTAAATAAGATTATTTTGAAACTAAAAGTATTTTAAATAATGATGGTTTTTTCTTATTATATGCCCTCATTTCCATTTCCCCAGGCTTTTCTATTAAGGCATGTGCCAGTTGGAATTTATAAAAATTATTTCTGATGTAACCTCTATAAGTCCTCTCTGTTATTTGTACGATAGTGTATTATCTCTGCATTTTTATGACATTTTTTGTGCTTTGTTTACAGTGGACTAGATAATTTTCAAGCATTGCCAGAAAATCATGCTAATTTTCACATGACTGGCTTACATAGGTATATTATTGTTTTTTGTAACCAATGTGGATTAGTTATATGAGGGCTTATATCTGCTCTACTAGTGCAACAGCTGAAGCCCTAAGGGCTTGGACCACTGCCAGGGTAGTGATTTACAATAACCAAACCTTGCTTTTCCATGTCTATCTGCACAGTTCAGGTTGCACATAACTCACTGGCTTGATGAGGAGGGTAAATATGCTTTCAAAATAAATTACCATGCTGTGTAATGAATACCTCGTGTGAATAAGCTGGTTTTGAAAGAGCGGGCAACCCACCTCTTAGAGTTACATTTCAGTCTGCTAAATAGGGAAAGGGAAACATCGTGAAAATTGGGTGTGATTTAAACTTCTCAGGTGAGGGTTTACCAAGCTGGGTTATAAGAAGTAAATCATGCTCATGTGCACACACACATCTACATAAAATTCTTTCATGCTCTGCATGACCTGTGCATTCTACTTCCACTTGTATTGGTGTGCCCTTGTTCAAACCTTTCTCTAAATAAGCAAAACATAGGACCTTGTTAGTGAGCTCAAAATATCTTTCTTTTTTTTTCTCAGAGCCAAGAGCTAGGTTCAAGGCTTGTTCTGTTCTTTCCTCTGCCCTAACTCCTGCTGCCCTATCCATCAGCTGGTGTTTGTCCTGAAGCACCACAGACACATCTCTATCTAGTAGACCAAAGCCTTGAATGTCTAGAGCTGTCTTTTCTTTCCACAGCTGAACAAAAGCCCTGTGCAGCCCCTAGCTAATGGGTGAGAGGAGGGAAAGGGCAAGCTAACACCTTTACTCCATTTGGGCAATGTGAATTCAGATGGCCGAAGTGTGTCCAGCGCAGCCATGGCTCCACGGGGCACTCAGGGGTGCTGAGCAGGGTGCTCGACCCCAGCCAGCCCAGGAGGGACCCTTCCCCACATCAGGTGCCACGTTTGGATCTCTCCACCCTCTCTTATCACTTCTATGGGGCAGACAATGGGAAAGAGATGGAGGCTCCTGAGGCAGTTGCCTTGTCTTCCTCCACCCACAGCAGTCCATCCATGCCCAGTGCCTTCTGTGAAGGAGCACCAGGAAAATCTTAATTAGGACTGCAGGGAATTCAATGCTGCCACCTTTTTGGATAAGTCCTTTGCAGCTTAGTGGAAGTTAATTACTCTCATTGACACTTTTGGATCATGTTATTAGATCCATAGCAGGAATTTATTTTGCTATTGAAAGATGTTCAAGGCTCCTGTGTATGGAAGAGCTCTTGGATTCAGTCAGATTTCAGCACTTTACCATTTTCAGTCTTGCTTCAGAGATGAGGAATGCTGAAAGAAATGCACCCAAGCCAAAGGCTGGGCAATTATTTGAGATGGTTCTACTTACAAATCTCTCCTACAAATAACTTACAGCTTCTAGAAACTTGCATTTGAGATAGGGTAGGAATATGTTTCTGATTAAATATTTTGCACAAAGGGGCATCATAAAAATAACTATCTTTTAATGGACTAGGAAAATGTGGAGATGAATAAAATCTGACTAGCTCTCCATAAAGAAAGAGTTTGGTGACAGATCTGAGTGGGATTTTTAGGGAAAGATGGTTTTCTCACACATTTTAGATAAATAACCCTCCTACATTTAATGATCCGCTTTGGTAATGAGGCACCCTGTGATTTACACCCTGGTAAATGCTAGTTTATACACTTAGACATGCATATACATAACAGAGGAAATTAAAATCCTGAAAGCCCAGTATGGGACAAAAATACTCCTGGAACCAATATATGTGAAAAGTGCTGCAATAAAAGACAATTTGAAAAAGAAAAGTAGAATAAAAAAAGGAAGTTTGGGTAACAGAATTACAGAATTGTTCAGTGAAATCAAATCTAGAGAGGACTGTGAGAGGCTCTAACAAACCTGGGCAAATTAACAACCTGATGGCAGATTACACTTGATAGAGACAGAAACACAGTAATGCACTTTGATGGAATAATTATAACTACTCATTACACACTGTAGGGTCTTGAATTAAATGTGATTATTTTAGAAGGCAGCCTGGATGCCACAGAAAGTAGCTTGGCTCAGGTCAGTCCTACACTCAGCTAAGAAGACACTCTATACATACATTTAGGAGTACAGCCCTTCATCCACTGAATCTACTTCTGTCCCAAATGGAGCAACATGGGGAAGGATCTGAAATAGATATATCTACTGTGGGTGAGAACATCAATACCAGGGCAACACATGCCTCTGAAAGGCCTTGCAGAACAAATTATATATTTTTTTCTGTATCTATTTAATGAAATCCATTTTGAAGTGTCTGGCAGAGACCCCGGTAAGTAGGATCCTTTGGAAAGATGTTGTCAAGGGGCAAAGGATAGACAAAGAGGCCAGTGGTCCCATGAGCTTATAGCTCAGAACAACATTGGTGTGAGCTTTGTTGTCTTGCTGGCATGCCCCATGCAGTGACTTAGGAAAGACTTATGAAGATTATCTTGATGAGTTATGATTTCTCTTTCGTCCCTTCTTGTTTTTCTTCCAGGAAAAGAAGCTGGTAGAAAAAAAAAAGTATTATTAACATAATTCCAGAAAAATTATAGTGCTTTATTTGCCTGCTCCATGGCAATATTGAAAAGTAGAAATAGGTCTGGAAAGAGAAAATTAAAAATAACTGAAAAATTCCCATTTAAGCACAGAAACAACAGGAAAATATTGTATAAAAGATTTGTGGTATAAAAGACTACACATTATAAGTAGACTTTAAATATAAAAGGTACAGGGATACGCAACTGTCTGCCAACACAGAAGAGTCACACTTAGTGGCATCTGGCCAAAGTTTAATGCACTCATGCATAGAATGTTCCTGCCTTTACAGTGGGTTACTTCTGATTTCAGAGTATGTTTTGCTATGGCCCCTAAGACTGGAAGATGTGGGCTTATCTCACTGAGCTTGGAAACTGCACCTTGTGTTCATAGAAGTGACATACAGAGGGATAATGTATTAAATAAACCTTTTTCAGTGCTCTATGTTATACTGAGAAGGATACTTGCAACATAATACTAAGGAAAAAAATATTAAAACCTGTAAAGGAAATAGTTCTATACTACATGTAATTTAACTTCAGAATCCACAATCACTGGAACTCCACAGCTTCTCTGACTGTTTTTCATTTACAAGTAAATCCAGATATGATACAGTGCTCCAGAAATCTATTACAGCACTGTCTGAAGATTAAAGAGAGTTTTAGAGAAGAAAGTGGTTCAAGATGAGCAATTAGGAGAGTGAAGAAGGTATTTTGTACTTCTCTTCGTTCTGTAGTTTCTGCTTGAAGAAAGTCTGTCTTTTCTGCATCATCACAAGTCAAAGTTGTAGCTTAATCCTGTGAGTTGACAGTTTCTAATGAAAAAGCCATTTTTCACCAGCAGAGCTTATAGCTATTTCCTAAATAGTTGTTTCTGGCTGACTACACTAAAGCTCTTTCAGCTAATGATATAAATGTGTCACTAATGGGGTTTTGATGGAATTTGGAATTGAGTACCTTTGAATACTTACCTCCATCCATAAGTACAGGCTTATTTACCCAACAATAGGTCTCTGCACTTCACTTCTAAAATTTGATTTTATGTATATGCAAAGACCAGGGACTCAAACATTATTTTATTGCAGATCCTATAGCTTTAGCAAGATGAAAGCAATCACAGATTTCTCTGTTGCTCAGATTTCTCTGCAGCTGTGAGTATCAGCTGTGAAAGCAACACATGAGTGAGGTGGGAACAGGCTTTATTTCAGGGATTAAATCTAAATGCAGTACGTAGTTACATGGGTTTGTAATGGATTGATATGGGGTTATTATGGATAATATTTATTTAGACAAGTCAAAAATGTTTAACACAAAGGCATTTTCAAATGGAAATGGCAAAGCATAGTTTGCAAATGCACAGGCTAGAATTATGTGTAATTTCAGTGAATGGGAAAGACTGAATAGCAGACAATTGCCTGTGGGGGGGTTTTACAGTCCCAACTGACAAAGAGAATGTCTATATAGCACAGAGCATATAAATCAGCTCCATGGCTCAAAGAAATTATGTGATACATCAATCATCTGCTTTACAAATACGCAGTGAGGCACTCAGTCATTTGTACATCCATCACAGGTCTGTTCAAGTGCCGCAGACTTAGTAAATTAATTGGACAAGTCAATATCAAAATCTAAAAACATGTTCTCCTTTTTGAATGCTGGTTCAACACTACTGAAGATAATTAAAATATTTCTTATTTTAAAGAAACTGTAGGATGTTTTCCCTGAGGATATCTACAGCTGGAAAATGGTTTATTATTCTTTCCATGGGGCTTCCATAATACCTGAACTAGAAATTACATCCTTTTCCTCTCTGTTTCTTAAGTTATTTTTTCTTTTAATATGGTTTTTATCTAGCACCTTCTCAAGTCAGATATTCAAATGATTTTTGCTGACAAAGAGATGAGAGAAAAGTATTCCTTCCTACATTAGTGGTAGTAATACAAAAATACACAGAAGAGTGGGTATGAGGAATCTGGGCCAAACACAGTACTCCAAAATTCTGTTTAATTTTGTTCTGTCATGCAAGATAGACGGAGTTCATTTCTGATTATCAAGCGGTCAGCCACTTGAAGCTAAGATATTTTCTTACTAGAATTGAAGAATGTTCTCAATTTCTTCAGAATCCAGCTTCAGGTAATATTTAGTACCTGATATCAAAGTCAGAATTTATCAAAACCAGTAAAAAAGCAGGCAGTTTGAGAAGAACTTCTTTTTTTTTTTTTAATAGTCAAATGCTGCACTAGATTCCTTTGGTCTATTTAGCAAGAGCAACTGGAGTTGCTCTCCTCAACTAGTGTGTGATTTTAATCTGTTTATTGCCTATCTTGTAATGATTGCTTCAAGCAGTCCGTTGCATTGTGTGACAAGGTCATAAAAACATTTTGACAGGCAATTGATACTCCTCTCTTAAAGAGTAACAGCACTACAGATAAAACAAACTCTTTCACACATGTGTTGTTAAGACCAAATACAGACAGCTAAACACTAGATCTCCAAAACAGCTGATTGCATCCCCTGGCCAGTTCATGTCCACCCCTCCCCACCAAGAGACATTGCATGGCCTGCCAAGACTGTGCTTTTGAGTACTGGCAGGGCTGGTCTTGTATGTCCTTTCTCTCTGAAGAAATTAATCTCTGACCCAAAACATGTTTCCTACAGAAAACTTTGTTTCTTCCTCTGACTACTCTGTATGCCCTGGGGTATCTGCCCCTGGAAGTCTCAGACCAGGCAGGACACCAGAACTATCTTGGTCAGTGCTAGTAACACAGTGAACAATTTTGTTCTGGTCCTAGCATTGGAAATGTTGCATTTCTTTGCAGTTTATAAATAGGGTTCACTATTCTTCTGTCTAGAAGTTCCAGGTAACCTCTTATGTACAATTTTCCTCTTTGCACAGAGGTTATAATTGGCTAAGAACTCCATTGAAAAGTCAAGTATTCTGTCAATCCTACTGTAATGTCAGTTAATACAGTGCCTGCTGCTCATTTAAGGTAACTTAATGGAATCCACACCCCAGGATTCCTCAGTGTCTCTTCTCTTAATACAGTGTGCTTGCTCTATGCCTAATTATAGAGTTTCCATTTTGTGAAATCTTTTCATCCTTCTGAATATTTAGCTCAGGATGTTCTAAAATAATTTCTGTAATGCACTCTCTAGATTTGACAGATGCATGATAAATCAACTTTTTTGACCATTTGCACTAATGGAAATAGAATTATTTCCAAAGCAGCAGTGCAGCTGCAGAAAGACTTTGTTTGGCCTATACTGTATCACACAATATAAACATTTACCTTTAAAACAAAATGGAACTCTGCTCAGGCTCAAAACAGTCACACTCTCTCAAAATTATTTTGGAGCTTTACTGGAAAAGACATTACTGTTTTTAACATCCCATGGTAGTTTTGCATAAGTCAGAGAATTCATTTTAAAGGGAAAAAAAAAATTTTCCTGAGACAGAGTTCAGGGGGATTGTGGGGTGGGTGTCATCTCATCCGATGTCTGTAAAATGCATATGAGTCTGGAAGGAGTCAGGCCCATGGGACATTCATAGATTAGAAATGCCAGTTTAAAGGAATTTAAAATGAATCCAAACCTTCTAATTAAGAAATCTTTAAGTGTGAGCTGTCATGTGAAACCATGTGGGGTTTTGCTTTCCTGTGAAACCAAGAATTTTTTTGCAGATAAGTGGACTTACAGAGAGAAGCAAAACCAAAACAACACACAAATATGTTAATTCCAATAAACATTTGACAAGTGGTGTGGTAGCATCTGATAACATCTGCCTTCTGGAGCAGAATCTACTGCCTACAGTCACATGCTTAAATCTTGCACATACTTAAGTGCTTCAGAATAGTGCTAAGCAAGCAAAGAGAAAAGACAAAAAGAGGTTAGATTTATTTCTCTAAGCCATGAAGAAGGATTAAGAATGGTCTTGAAGAGGATGTTGTAGGATCCACTCTTGTCCTTGAAAGATAAGACGAGCTGCTGAGAGGGAGTACCTCCCATACCTCCCACATATTATTACTGAAAGTGTGAAGTGGAAATCTGATATAATTTAGATAACTGTCGAATCTGTTAGGTGGGGAAGACAAACACCTCTCTACTTCCAAAGCATGTTCTAACTACTGGTCGGTAATAAGCTGAAAATAGAGGATGCTGTGAATGCCTCCTTTTGCAGCTCCATCACTCTGTAAGAACACACACAAAACCTTGTAGCTTGCTAGAACCCTGGGCAGCCTTTCTGAAACCCTTTATTTGGGTATTAAGGGGTTGTGGGATGAAGTGCACGTGGGAAGGAAAGCTACAGTTCCTGCCTGCTTCCTAAAGGTCTCATTCTTGAGTGGCCAGGTTTTGCCATCAGCTATTCACCTTTATTTCAAGGAGACTCATGGAAGGCTGGAGAAACAGACCTGATTTCTGTAGCTTGGAAAGACTGGTCAAAACTGGAGCATTTGTTTACAGGCTTGGTCTATTAGATAAAAACAGGGTTTGATGCTCTTGAGCGGCTTTTCAAAAGCCACTCTGAAAAGGCAAGAGTTACATAACTGATGCTAACATTTCTCCCTCGATTGTCAAAATATTGGCTGCTGTTACTCTTACTATGAAACACCTCAGAGGTACCTGCAGAAGTTCCTATACACCTAGAGTTACAGATTATACCCTGTAAGGTTGATGTCTAAAGTCTAGCATTTATTAAGATGATGATGTTTGGTTTCTTAAAGATTTTTTTTTAATCTAGCCTGCAGGAACTGAGGATCTTTGAGACATAAAGATATTTTGGCTTAAAAAGCTGTCTTTTCTTCAAAACAATTCCCCAAGCCCTAAGATACACTTATTGAAAGAAAAATATAGCTACATGCAAAGCCAAATGCATACAGAAATACAACACAATCCTTTTTCGACATAATAAATGACAGCTACTGCGAGAATGGCTACAGATGAAAAGAACAAACTAGCTTTCTTTTCAAAGCATCAAAGGGAAACACATGGAACAATGAAACTGTTGAGTAAATTCTGTCAAGATAAATATCATATATCTGAAAAGAAAAGTACCTTTAAAATCCGATTACTATAACTGGAGGAATTTCAGACATCTGTGTATTTCAATCATCAGGGGTTTTTTTTGTCAGAATTGGAAGTCCAGGGTTTTTCTGTTTACTTTTGCTTTCATATGCACCACTGAAATGTTATGAGGTTTTCAGTTCCAGCTGTCTCTGAGGGTGGCTTTTGTTTTTCAAATTCAGTATGTCTGCTAACTATGCTTGTTATATTCCTAATGTGTCAAAATAGCATTCATTATCGATATCTGGATTGATTCTGAACATTGATATTGCCGAAGTTCCACCCTGATCAAGCACTGCTTAATACTTTCCGCACTCTGTAGTTTTGGGTGGACTCTGAAGATCAGGGTCTGGGAATTCATCCCTAGAAGACATCTTAAAATATTTTTATGCTCAGATAGCTCCACCATCACATTGTGCCTCTCCTGGGGTCCTGCATTATAGGCACAACTGGAAGAAGAAACTCAACTGCAAATTCGTCATTTCCTGGGCTAGGTACAGCCACTGCCACGGTTTGAGTCCAAGGCTTTGTCCGCATTTGGTGGGGCATTTCACACCCAATTGAGAAGACAATCTAAGCACAGATCTGGCTCCTCCTTGTCCTCTCAGGCTTGCCTGTGGTGGCAATGTTTGCAATCGTTAGTCCCTTTGTCCTCGTACAGTCTTGGAGTTGCTGCAGTAGTCTGTGAATCTGTGTTTTTACCACATTAGCACGTGCTGAAATCTGTACTGAACCTGCTCTTGCCCCAGTGTATAACTGGAGGAACACAGGAAAAAGGCAATTTGGACAGTCTCCAAGCCTTGTATCACTGCCATGGATGCCATTACCAGCCTGATTCTTCCTTACATTTAATTCCAGCAATACTGAGAAGAGAGGAAATATGACCTGTAGGAATATTTGTATGTATATATAAGTCAATACAGCTTCCTTTATGAGCAGTCAGCAGATCTTCAGAGGACGTTGTTCCTTTAAGTTTTATGTGTGTGGGGGGGAAAGTCTGATACCTTCATAGAACATTTGTCAATATTATTTTTCTTTCAGTGAAACTTCTGTGTTTGCTTAGTTTTGAATTTTCAGTGTTTTGGCGGCAGTCTTGTGGTGAGGCTGATAGTAACAGACTTGTTAAATTCTGTTACAACCTCAAAATCTGTTTGGCTCTAACGTGATTGTTGCCAATTTTGGGTGGGTTGGGATCATATGCTGTCATTTCACTAAGAATGCTGCTTCAGTTTCTTTAAGAGAGAAGCATAGGCTCTTCTTGGACCAAAGCCACAATTCATAAGTCAATTAATCCTGCTGGTGGTCTTAGTGATAAGGATGGACTGCTGCTTATGCTACATCTGCTCTAAAATTTTGTGAACAGCTGGAAAGGAAAGACCTATATGCTGAATAAATCTTTTGGAGGAATGGAAAAACTAAATCTCTAACTCTCTAACCACAAGTGGGAACTTTATTCAGAGAGATCTGTAGCTATGAACCAGCATTCCCACATCTGATTAAGTAACTGAATGCAAGCAGATACTTGTACTTTGAAAGCAGGAGCAACTGCTTTCCAGAGTTGCAATGATTGTTGAGACTTATAGGTGTGTTAAATATTTTTCTGTTTAACAAATCCCATTTTTCTTGATGCTGTGACTAGAGATAAAGTGAATTGAAAGAGAAAGTATTAACACATCCAGATGTCCTTTTCTGGTGCTTTTGTAATTTGAAATAAGCAGTGAAATATACCTTGTTCTTTCCTTACTCCTCAAAACACATATGTCTAGAGACAGTTCACAGCAGCAGAGGCTAAGGACCAACATACATGTTTGGTGGACAGGCAAGCAGTTGGATGTTTTATGCTGAACTTTTGGCCAGCCCTTTTGTGCAAGATCAAGTCTTGTTAATGATGACAGCATCAAACTGTCAAATATTCAGAACTAACACTGTTTGCAAATGCAAAGCCAGACTGCAAGGACCATGCAGGCCTTATTCATTCCTTCCTTAGAACCTGTATTGTGGAATGAAAAATTTGGTTTAAATTTGATTTAAACCAGGTTTCAGCCAAACTGGATGTTGCTGCATGGCTGACCAGTGTAAAAAACGTCCATCCAGATAAGAATGACGTTCAAATAGAACTTTATGGCTTAAGTCCCACAATTTATTTCTTGGGTAGAATGAAGTTTTAGAGCTTACTACACCAACACTACCCCAACGTCATGGCTTAATGCCAACATGCATGTTTCTACTGACATACAAGTTGTATTGTACATAGGGTGGCTGTCAGCAAAAGCAGGGAGGGATAGGATGCTGGATACCAAGCTGCCTTGACAGCCAGTCTCAGGGAAGTGTTGGAGAATGATCCCACTGTTGTTGACAGTGGGTGAGCCCGTACTGAGGTCACGCAAAGGATGCCATAAATGCTTTGGTGGCCACCATGCCGTTACTCTCCCCAGTGCTGGGAGCTTCCTCAGGTCAGAGCCATTCCTATGCAGGTGGGGGATACCTCTGTGACTGGCTCTGATGCAGTGGGCATGTGTTGCATGCCAAGCTACATGAGTGACCCAGCCACTTTTGTCTCCTGTCAGGAAAGCCAGAAGAAACCCACTGATAAGAGCTAATCATACCCCTGACATAGCAGTAGCCTATTCATTTAGGTAATTTCAGTGTCTATACCTGTTTCTAAATGGTGAATAACAATCACTGCCCTCATTATCAGGCCAGCATCACTCCACCTCCACCACCTCTTGCAAAATAAGGGTGTAGAATAACATAGGCTTGTCATAATTGTGTATGATCCCATTTCAAGTTTTGCATTCACACAGCATACAACAGTGGCATTATTTAGACATCCATCTATATCCCCTATACAGCTTTGCTTCATTTCTTCCTCTGCACATTCATGCAACAACCATAGCAACCATAAATGAACCTACATGAAAAGTTAAAGATTTTGTTAATTTGCTTTCTTTTTCTGTACTTATTTGTAACAGAGGTCTCACTCCTGAAGACAAAGTGAAATTTTTCATTGCTTTAAACAGAAAAGAAAATTAGTTCCTCACTATGTCACTGAGTTGTCAGAAATTAATGTAAATATGATTTCAAGTATAGCTCAGGTAGACAATGACTCTCCAAAAACATTTTGCTTCTAACCAGCCTCATTTCCTTTTCATTTTAAGGTCAAATGATTCCTTAGCAGGGAATATGAAAGGGAGAATGGTCAAGCACTTTGAAAAGAAAGGGTCAAACCTAAGTACAGCAGACAATCTTTTCTTGTAATAAAATGTTCTTGACCTTGCTGTGACAGTACTGACTGCAGTATTATGAAAATATCAACACTTCCCAGTCATTAGGGCATTGAAGCTTTCCATAGAGCATTTGGCTTCCTCAGGATATGTACATCTCAGGCAATGGAAATGGAAGTCTTGATGCAGCAGGGCAGCTGGTGAGTGCATCCATGCACTTGTTGCTGGTGGGTCCAGGTATATTTCTGCTGCTCCTGCAGCCTCATCTTCTGCTCTTCAGTCAACCATATCTGCCCCTCTTCCTGTATGAATAAGTTTGTGTTCCAGACAACATTAAAGGATGTGCCAGCCAATGTCCTTGTACAGGGACAGAGATGACTGTAGAGAGCTCCCCACCACTGCCAGCAGGGATACTGCACAGGGCTAGGGGCCATAAGAGGAATCAGGCTACGGTGACATTTGGGGCTGGAACAGGAAACCTGGACACTACCAGGAAGACTTACAGGTCTCACAGAACCCCTCAGATAAATTGGTTCTGATTCTCTCAGCAGCTGTAAATCTCAGCTGACTCAGTGTTGACCCTACACACATCAGAGCCATTATCCTCCACCTCATCTCACCAGACTGCCAAGACCTGGAGCTGTGCTACAACAGAACTAATCATTCAGGAACAAATTTAGCCCGTTTCCTGAGTTCACCCCTGTTTCTGAGCAAATCCTATATATATATATATATGAAGTTTTGAGGGCTTGTTAATCCTGTTGGTAGTATTTCTAATCTACTGTCTCACTTAACTGAGTTCATTCAATACCTTTGTATCTGAATAGATGGCAGAACTATAAGCCTTGGAAAAAGGATCCCCAAGTGCTTGATGAGCATCAAGAAAATATGCAGAAAAAAAGGGCTTCTCCATTGGTATAAACCCACTGTATGCGTAAACTGATTGTCATACTTATGTAAGAATGTATTAGGGGGTATCACTTCATCATGAAAATTAATTGGAGGATTGGAAAATAAAGCCTATTCCAGATTCTTTGAACTGAGATTTGAGTTTGAACAAATCTTCAAACTCTTTGTTATTTAGATTTTCCATCTGTAAAATTGTGATAATTATCCAATTAATCCTTAAGCTCAGTACTTCAAGATGCCACATATTATCAATTTTCCCTGGCTTATGGAAGGCATGCATCACTGCATGAGTGGTCACTGCTTTTATTTCTTCCCACATTCCAAAAAATACAGAACAAAACAATATTGAAACTGGTTTTCTATACTAGTGCCTAGGATAGAGTGAAGATATAGTCTAGAAGGTCTGCAAACTGCCTACACAATAAGCACACTTAGTATCTGAAGCACAATCCAGTCATATCTTCTCCCTGGCAATAGGTGCTGTGTAACTGAACAGCCAGAGAACAATTATCACTGTAGGCAGATGTGATTGTTGCTGAGACATCTCACTTGCTCATCCATGGAAAAATGCTCCTTGCTCAGGTCAGAGGCAGTTCAGAGCAAGCTGGGAGCAGGCAAGGTTCACCGATTATTTCTAAAGGTTTACGACCCAAGGCAGAGAATTAGTTCAGGCAACGTGGGAACCAACTCCATTAGCCCAAATCTTTAATCAAACCTGAAATGAATTCAGTTAACATTCACTTTCCCGCATTACCTGTTTGTAAATGAGAGTGAGATAATGTACAAGTGAATTACTTTGCTCTGGTTGGAGATAGCAAGGACCAGAAAATAGAGTCTTATGACACTTTCACGCTGATTCCTTTAAAAGAAGGAAGTCTTGGAAGGTATCCACAGCTCTGAGGGACTCTGTGAACATGCAGGAGCTCTGCCCATTTTGATCAACATACCTTGTTCACTGTGAGTGTTGTGTCAGCTCTGCTTACAGCTACCACTTTACGTCACTCTTTACTTGAAAGTTAAATTTCATGCTCAAAATTATTTCAGGCACATTTTGTAATTTTTATTATAGGGTATAATGCATTAGTGTCTTTGTGATTGTTAAATTTAGTCTTAAGTTTGACCTCCTTAAGTCTACATAAAAAAAGAAAATTTGCAATAAGTCCCATTTTTGGATAGTCTAGATATGATCTCTGTTTCTATTACACCTTGTCTTATTTTGGAAAATACAACCAATGTTAATTAAAGGTTGGGGTTTTTTCTTCTGAACTTGATTTAGGATATAGGTACATGTTATTGTGAGTTAACTGGAAGAGCTCAAATTTATAGCTGTTTGCTACTTTGTTGGAACTGTGTGTGTTTTTTCCTTGTGTCAAATGCAAGATTGTTTAACCCTGGATGAGAAGGCCATGATGACTTCATCAAAAACAAATTTGAAAGGCAACTTGACCGTGACCTACAAATATCTCCCTGGTGGAGCAGCTACTTGTAATACAAAAGTCTTCAAAGAAAAAGCATCCTGTGACTGGAAGATCAAGGAAAGCAATTGATAAGGAAAAAATGTGGGGAAAAAAGGTTAAACAAATAACTCATATAAGGAAGGGTGGATTTTGCATCACTGGAAATCCTGAAGTCCAAACCAGGCATCGAATGCCAGAGGCGAGGGGAGTGAGGTAGCAATAAACCTGACAAGATTCTGTAGCTAAATTATGCAGAATATCAGACAAGATCATCGTACCATCTACTTCTGACTTTACAGTTAGGTACCTGAATTTACACTCCATTCAGCATTTTCTGGTCTCAAGATTCCTATCCAGTCCCATGGAACAAAACACAGATATGGATCTGAACCCAAATTCAAACTCCTTCAAAATCTGAGGCTAGAAACTTTGGATCTCATATCTTGGCTTTAATGAATTTTTAAATTAAGAGAGAAAAGTGTAGTTTTGAAAAAATATTCTATTCAGTGCTTTTATTTCCACCACCTGACATAAATAAAGATTTTAGCTGCCTTGTAATGATAAATCCAAATAACATTTATATGCATTGTTTGGACTAGTGTAGTTCTACTGTAGACAAAGCACTGTTGAAATTTCATGTAAACTTAGGTAAGAAAAGTGCTGATTTTCATTGCTGCTTGTCCCTTGACTTTGTTTTCTCAGGAGGAAGGATTCTTTCATTAACTGAACAGGTGATGTAGCTACAGCATGCTGTACATTCATAGAGAATTGCTGCGTGATGCAGCATTTACATTGTTGCACTGCAGGTTTGCAGTTTCATTGTTCCCAGGACTCTGTCCTTCGAACCACAACACAGCCCTTCCTCCTGTTACATCAACCAGTCCCATTCAAACTGATCTGGTTCCCAACATCAGCAAATACAGCTCTGGTTTGCACTGTTGAAGGCAATGAATGACAAAACCTCTGATTCACAGAATGTTGTTCAGTTATGCCCCTGAGATTGGCTTTAGGCTGGGATAAGGTCCTTGGTTTAAAAACACAGTTAACCCAGTGCCAAATTCAGTTAGCCCAGTCTGTCCTTCTCCAGAGAAATGCATCTTCTGTCCCCTGGCAATGGTCATGGAACATCTGGAAGAGGGTTATGTGGTTATATTTTTGCAGGTTAGATGTGAGCTACTCCAAATAGCTTGGATGTGTACAGATTAGCTGCATGTTTTACAATAGATCTTCATGCTCTGCTTTAACTGAGTTTTTAGTCCACCAATAGTATCTGTCTCTCCCTTGTCTGATAATCTTAATGAATATAACATTGCCACAAATAATGTCTCTCACAATTTGACAACTGTCAAGGCAAAAGCACAATATTTATTGAAATCAAAAGTTGGAGTCTGAATAAAATATTGCTTTCATGAAATGTGGACACTTCTCCCAATAACTAACAGCAATGCTGAATGCTTTTTTGTTATTTAGCAAAGGAATTTATTTGAATAAATCAGTAACACAGTTGAAGAACATTATTGTTTTCAGTCTTGGTGACTCTTCATGGAAAAGCATCCTTCAGATCCCACTGGGGTATCTATATTGTGGCTGTCCCACAAAAAGAAAAAAGTATTTTGCACAACTAGAAAATTCTCTTCTCCTGAGAGATAAATAAAGACCCCTTCTGCATTTTCTGCTCTGTGTTTATGGTAGTAATAGCCTGGGGAGCTGTGCTGCCAGCTATGGGCACCTGCAGCTCACTGTTCCCAGGACTGGCCCCCTTTGCAGAGACACTGTGCAAGATTGCATTGCTGTGTGGAGAAACACAGAGCTTGGAGAAACAGCATGGCAGCACATGAAATGACCTTCTCTCAACCTTCTCTCAACTTTGCAGCTCATATGGCCCTGTGACCCAGCACAATCTAACCCAGTCCAAGTCATTGTTGGCTTTTTCCACCCATGGAAAGAACTTAGACTTCTCACATTTTTTAGAACATCTATGTAAACCTCTGAATATTCTTTCATAGGCAGGCTGAGAGAACCTGTCAGTAAGAAGCTCCTGTAGCCATGTCCTGGTCTAGGCAACTTCAGATTCCAGACTCCCCTGGGGTTCTTGCTTTGGACACCAGCATGGGGACATCTGGTTTATTCTCATTTCAGAAGGTGCAGATGACTGTGGTCACCAGCAGTGGTAACAGCCCTTCCTAGGCACTAGGCCCAGTGGTGGTGGTCTTGGCAGATGTTTTGGACTTCCACTCAGATAACACCACCCAGACTTCAGCAGTACTGAAGCAGCCATGCAAGAGAAGTGTGGATGGCTCCCATTAATTTCAATGGATAACTGGCTGTTATGACTGACGGCAGAAATTTTAGTCACCAACTTAATGATTCTTTTAACTTTAGGTGAGCATTTCACAAACACAATCCACAGAGCTCATGCATGCTTGGCCCTGTCACATTCTGATGTTGTCCTCATTGGAAGAGATTGTCTACACGAATGAAGTTGTAAATCTGAACACATTAACTGTCATAGTGAATTCAGTGGCTTATTTGTATAATTCAGAACCTGAAGCAAAAACAGGATATTCATTGTCATCTCGGCAGCAAAAATATGCTGGTTTCTGAGTCTGTGTCTTGCTGAATAAGGTAGATCCTCTACAGGACTCCAGAAATCAGCAGTAAAAGCAGACAGTTTAAAAAATGAGCATCATTTTGTATCTATGAGCAACATTTTTCTTTCTAATACAAAGTGGCTGTGGTATTTAGTCTAGATAATATATTCTGCTTCCATTGTTGATATTGATGTCCTTTCAAGTGAACAGAATATGCAGCCAATAATGAGCTCTTGCTGTTAAGATGTTCAGCAATGAAATAATTAACAATGTTGATGTGTGAATTAGGCTTCAGAGTTGAAATTGCCTTTGCAAACCACATTTCTCTGGCTCTTGGTTCAGCAGAGCAGGTGAGGACTGCCTGAAAGCTAAACAGCAGCTACTCCTCTACAAGCACATACATTAGAGTCGTAGGTCACTTCTGTATCAGAAGTGCTACCTGCCTTGCTAACATTGTTATTCAAAGAGTAACATGTCCTCTTTAAACCATCTTCTTTCTTCCTTTTTTGGTTTTCTCCACCCCTGGCACCTTGCTGTGTGCAGTGAAGAAATGTGGACCCCACACCACATCAAGGGGGGAAGCAATTTCCCCTGGTCTCATCTCCTTTGGGGCTCCCACAATCACAAAATCATAGGATGGTTTGGGCTGGAAGGGATCTTAAAAGATCATTTAGTTCCAACTCCTCTGCCATGGGCAGGGACACTTTCCACTAAACCAGGTTGCTTGGGGCCCCAGCCAACCTGGTCTTTAACTCTTCCAGTGATGGGGCATCCACAACCTGTTCCCATGTCTCAACACCCCCACAGTAAAGAATTTCTTGACAATATCCAATTGAATCCTACCCTCTTGCAGTTTAAAGCCATCCCCCCTTGTCCTGTTACTACATGCCCTTGTAAAAAGTCCCTCTCCAGCCTTCCTCTTGGGCCCTTTCATGTACTGAAAGCTGCTATAAGGTTTCCTCAGAGCTTTATCTTCTCCAGTCTGAACAACCCAACTATGTCTATCCACAGGGATGCTTGTATGAATGTCTGGATGCCTTCAACCTTTCTCATACTGGCTGTCATGAGAAAGATGAGCTTTTTCAGAGTATCACATGAAGTATTTGAACTTCAACAGCCTTTCCCATTCCTTCTCCTACACCAAGAATGGGTAGCCAGTCTGCCTACCTTATCTCTTTCCTAGTTTTTATTTTAAGGATGGTTTCCAGGCTGAGGACACACCAAGAGACATTACAGCTGAAGAGAACTGTGTGCTTAAGTCAAAAGGAGCAGAGAAGGAAGTGATGCAGTTACTATTTTATTATTATTTATAAAGACTGACGTCCTTTTACTTCCTAAAACAAGAAAAAGCAGGATCATGCAATTAATGGCATGTTTGCCCAAAATATATAAAGCACTGAAAATTAGCCAAAATCAGTACTTCAAGTTAAGTGTTGCTTGCACTGACATATGAACTTCTGACTTCTAGTTCCCTTTATCTTCTTCCAGTGACACTGAGATTGGAGAAAACTCAAAACATAGTCTAGTGCTGTAAACTCTGCTTCAGAGAAACAGCCTCCAACATTATTTACCTCTTGCAAACCAAAGGATGTAGTTTTCCATAGCTGATTGCTAGGGCAAGGCTTATTGGGAGCAGTCCCTCTCACCTGGGCAGTTGGTCTTTCAGGGTAACATTGTTGGTACAAGAAATGTGGGAGGGGAGAAGCTGTGCTTTGTGGTATGAAAAAACTTTGTGGTTTATATACTATATTGTATGGATACTGTTTTAAAATATTTCACCTGCTGAGGTCTTATCTGCTGTGGTTTATGTGTACTCAGCACAAAGACCTGGCCACTCACATTAAGTTACTTGTCTCCTTTCCTCTCACTGAACTTTAGGCTTGAGCAATGTCAGCTAGGAAACAGACTTAGTCCAGCATTTTACAAGCACCATGGTAAGCACTTCACTGCCACAGAAGAAAAGAAAAACTTCTTCAGAATTGAACCACTGATTTGGTGGTACGTGAACATAATTCAGAAAAACATACAAAAGAAATATTCTGCATACAATAACAAAGGGGCTCTTCTCAAGGAAGCCACAGATTTTAAGAACCTCAACTGAGATGGAAGCATAGACATAAAAATAGAAGGTGTGATTAAAGTGCCATTGTACATAAAGATAATTGTGAGGAAACTAAAGGAGAAAAAAAGTAAATTAACAAAATTATTGAAATGAATGTATTTGTTAGCAATATCATACACAATTAAAGTGGGCACACTTAATGCTAAAGGAGTTCCACAAGCTATTCCAAATTAGGTTTCCTACCCATTTGTGTCACTTCTGTACCTGGTCTTCTCTGTGTTTCACAAGATTTTCACAAGATTTAATGCTTTTACACCTTCCATCCCTGCCACAGAATACAGAAATGTTACTGGCTCTGGCCCTGCAGGCTGGCACACTCTGGAGACCGGTCAGGTTGTTGTCAGCTCTGTGACTTCCTGGCCCATGATGAGACACACAAGGGTGATGCTGCTGCAGTGTCAGTGTCTGCTGTGAGCTCTCCTTCTCTCAGCAGGATCAACTGTGTGCCTTCACTCCCACCCAGAGCTGCTCCTGGTTGATGGATACACTGGTGATTCAGGCCATTTAATAAAAGCCTCAATTGCCTTTGTTTGCTCATGCAGGACACTCTGTGTGCATGAGGTGAAGGAGAGATGTGTGTGATCATCCAAGGGGTCATTGCTTTTAGTGCACTGCTCCCCTTCTTCTCTGTTCCTCTTCAGTACCTGTTTAGCATGAGTTTGCTTGCATGGGAGTCTTTCCATGTGCCCGTCTGTACAACTTTCCAAACTTTTACTTTTGCAAATTTTGACAGTGATGCCTCTTGTCTCATGGCAGAGTAGCCAAGTGTTTCCACTTTTACTGGACTCCATTAAGTAACGGAGTTCAGGGTTTGCAGATTTCAGCATCCAAAGTCTGAATTGTATTGCTCATGAACATTGTGGACACAACACTTCTATCTTTGACACAGTGGCTCTGCCCATATGTACTGTTTTGTACATACATAAAGATGTGCTTTTCTGTAAGGGCAGATCCAGGTCTAGAGTTTGCTTTTTCTTAAATGCTTTTCCCTGTGTTTTCTGAGCTTGTGTTTTTCTGGGCATCATCACACTCCTGCCCGGAATGCATCAAACTAAGCACTTTCTCTCCTTCTCTCCCTTCATTCTGCACCTACTTTCTATTCTTGTGCTGCTTCTTTCCCACAGTCCTTCTGGCTCTTTAATCAAGAACAGTATACAGTAGCCAGAACAGTGGCTGTCCTGAATGCCTATTTCTTCTGTACAATTCATTAGGTACTTGTATGAACAAAGATGACCAGAAATATGCAATCAGAAGAGTGAGTCACCTTCTCAATGTTTTGCAATCCTGTGCATTCTCTAGACAGCTTCACGCCTGTTTAGAGTGTGTGCAATGGGGGGGGAAGTGCCATTTGAGTCAGGACTCTATTGAATGAAAGTATTTCAAATATAAACAACAGAAAGAACAGCACAATTGAAAACTCTACATAAGCAACCCACCAGAGCTCCAGACCTATGCTGACAAACTCCTCAATCTGTCAGGACTGCAGACTTTTCTCAAAGTGCATTTGTATGAAGAAATATTTAAATTTTGATGCCAGCAAGAGAACTTCTCCTGTCTTTGGACACCAGAAATCTTTACCAAAAGCTAAAATTCCAGTGGGAATTCTTTATCTTGTTCTTCTGCAGCACCTTATTTGCTGTTTGACTGCTGCTTCCAATGCTAATGCTGGATGCAGCATTTCAGTAGGATGGAGAGCCTGGGAAGTACTTTGGGACAGATAGGGTTAGCAATGATGTAATCCTGCTGGCTGGCTTCATCCTCACACTCAGGTTATCACCCAGAAACAGCCCCACTGAGGTCAGAGTTTTTATCAAAGTGGTGACAGAGGACAGTCACACTCCTAGTTCCCAAAATTCTTGCACTGAATTGAGGTATGATTGAAACCTCATGTGTGAGAAAGAGAGGTCAGAGGGCAAGAAGTTAGAGACACTGCAATAGCAGGGATGAGGATGAAGTGTTAATCAGGAAGGGGAACATGTGTCTGCAGCTCCCACATTGGTGATATTCCAAGGATATGTGAAGGGATTGACACCAAATCCCACCCGTTAAGGTTGTCTTTGCTGTGAAAGAAATTGGGCAAAGTAGCTCTCTGCAAACAGTTCCATGCCAGGAGACAGACACTCTGGGACCCTGCCCACCATTTCCTTTCCTTTCCCCTACCTCTGCAGGACCAAGGCAGAGAGAGAGAGAATGGACCATCTGGTCCACAATGTAAGATCAACACACACACTTTGAATGGAAAAATGCAATTCAAAATACAGCGACTCATAGGGCCCTTTTCTTTTCTGCAAGATCACAGTGCCTCACACTTCATAAGTTTACCCCTGATTATAGAAACAGCTGCAGAGGGGCCTTGTGCTGTTGCCTGAAATACGCACTTTAGATGGCAAATAATTTTGGTCTTAAGTGTTGTAAAGCAAAACCTACCTCAATAGGAAGCTCTCCTGACCTGATGTATTCCCCTCTGTGTTTTCCAGATGAAGGAGCCCCAGAGCAAAGGCGATTCGCTGCCCAAGGCGGAGCCCAGGACCCTTTGGGGTGGTGAGGACACAGGTACGGGTGGTGCTGTGGGGTGGGCAGTGGGGCTGAGCCGGCAGCATGCTCTGCTTCGGATGCACATTTATTCTAGGCTGAAATGCTTTGTCTCCAAGCCAAGCTTAATTGAAGGATGTTTTTCATGTCAAAATGAGACACAGGCTCTCGCCCACTGAGTGTTTGCTGGGTGAAAACAACAACAACCTCACTTGCGTGCATGGCTGCAGCGCACAGTGTGCAGCACAAAGGCTCCAGAGGAATTATGCCATGACATAAAGAGGAAAACCAACAGAATTCTAGCAGATCTGTTTAATAAGCTGTCAGACACGTTTCAGCATTGACCCATGGTGCATGCAGAGCTCTTATTAGCTACAGCAGTAGTCCTGTGAGGGCAAAAGTGGCCACTCAGTGACCCCTGGTCTGTATGCAGGAGAACTGAGCTGTGCACAAAGAATAGTGTCAGTAGTTTTGGCATAGATAGAACAAATTGAGTGTGTTGAGCTCACATGCGTTATTCTTACTCTGTCTCCTTTCTATCTTGGAGTTCTGATTTCTGGAGGGATGTGGATTTTCTTCTGTGTTTTGTTTGTCTTTATTTCTCTTTGCCTAATCATAAGCTTAGATATTATTTACAAATGGAAAGTATACCAGATTAACTTGGATTGTTGGTGCTGTGGTTAGATGACATGTCAGAACTGCATTTAAGCTAAGAAAAAAATTACCCCTAAAAATGCTGTGACTACACAGTGCAAATGTCCCAGGAAACATAAACTGCTCCTAACATGACAGTAGATGTCTGATCTTGAGGCAGATTTCACTTGGATGTTTGGTGGATTTTCTTCCTGCTTCCTTTGCAATTTTTACAACTGTCCCCCTGGGAAAAATCCCAGAAGCCTCTGTCCCCATTAAGAGGAAATCTTTCACTTCCTTGCTTTGATTCTGAATGCTTAATGCTCTTGGTTAATTCCCCTGACCTATAACCAGTCTTGGCTTCTATGCGTAGACATTAAATCCTGATCTAGATGATAAACTTTTATGAAACAAGTTTAGAAATACATTTAATTAGCTAAACACGCTCAGTCAGTCATGAGATCTCACAGCAGTGTGTGAATGTTGCAAATTACACCAATTCTTAAGCAGTGGTAACTATAGCTATAATAATTAAAAAAAAATAGGAGTCCACACAGGGAAGCTGATTTAACTAGTTTGAGTGGTGTTTTCTTCTGCCTGAAGTGCACTAGGCCTGTGATTACCCCACAAGCTGCATGTGCAGTGGGAGGATTTTTCATGTCCTTTTGCTCGCTCCTGCTCTCTCTTCACTACCAAGTTGTTGTCTTCTCAGTTAAGTCCACAGCTGGCTACATGTGAAACCACATCTGGGGAATGACCCAGTTAAAAATATAGTATTTAGGCACCACTTCTTGGCAGTGGTGTTGAGATGGGGATGCTGGCTGTTCTTTGTCTTACCCACATTAATTGGGTATCCTGGCTAATTTCAGTTAAAGCAGAAAAAGTGCTCACAGTTTATTAATCTGGGATCTCGTCCCACAGTGGTTGAAGTTTAAGGGCTCTTCTGCCAGGACACAACTGCCAATTGTAAAGATTCAATTTCATGCCCATGGCATTTATCAGTTTAATGAAACATCAGCTCTTTTTCTACTTTCCCCTCATCTTTTCCAATAAAAGCTAGCTCAAAAGCTAGCTGACACAAAAGCTAGCTCAATTAAAAATGTGATAAAAGTGCTCTAAAGGCACAGCTTGAATTTCTGCTTTGCAACTTAGAGAATATAATTATTTTGCATTAGATTTTTCTTTTAATGCACTAATTTATGCACTACAACATGGTAGCAGATCAAAGGTCTAATAAAGCTTAATTGCAGTTAATATACCTGTCTCTCTATGTGTCATACTGAACTTGCACTAAAAAAGAAGTGTAACAGTCTGGCTTGAAGACATGGGAAGTCCTACCAGATTTACCTGCAGGACAACCTTGAGCTGATCCTTCAGCCACTGATGTCAGGTAGGAAACAGAACTCCATGGTCACTCAGATGCTGCAATATGGAGGATCTGTGATGACTTCACATTCTAGTTTTTTCGTGAAAAATTGTGCTTCCGGTACTTGTAACTCTGAAGAATTTTTCTCAAATGAAAACCAAAACCATAATTTCCCCTGACTTCAGACCTCTGCAAAGGGGGTGGTGCTGTCACAGTTGTCACTGGTTTTTGTGACAAAGAACAGGCCTCGTTCTTCTGACTTACAGGAGAACTGGCTGAGGAGAGGAAGAATCAGTCCCTATCTGTGTCCTTTTCTCTCCCTTGACTATGAAGGAAGGCTGGATGAGCTGGGTTTAACTTATTCTTGGAGATATTCAGTAGTGGGGAATCCTCAATGTCCATTTTCTTGGACAGCCCACACAGATATAGCACAGAAATAAGTATTTGTGGGGTTTAACACTTCATTTGTTTTTAATTTGCATCTTTTCCCATTGATTTATAAATCTGACACCTGAACTACAATACCATATGGTGAAGAAGGTCAGCACCAAGTTGGCCAAACCAGAGCCCTGGAGGATTTCTTCCAGAGTGTGGCATTAGGTGAGGTTTCCAGAGGATCTGCTACATTGCTGCAGCTGTGGGGGAATGAAAGCAAGGGAAGGTAAGAGGATGAAAAAGACATCACTGGAGAAAATAGCAGGGCGATGAGGAGGTACCATATCCAGATCTGACCTTTTCTCTTGTCCTAACATTTCCTTCACAGTATCCCTTCCAGACAATATCCAAACTGTGGCTTTAGTATGTTTGAGGTCCTGTTTCCCCAGCAGGGATCCACATTTTGGCAAGACCTCCAGGCCTTATAGGAGAGTTGTTTGAAAAGCAATACAGGGGCCATCATCTACAAGCTTTTTGTGTGTTATGGACACAGCTAAGCAGTAAATCACACAAATGCATGGGTTGTTTCAAGATTAATAGGGTAAAGCCCTAGGAAAATGTGGCACAGAAGAGAAGCCGAGTATCAGGGGTCTCCTGGTTGTTCATTTCTATTGATTGGCTCCTGCTCAAGGAGAACTATTGCTTTGAATTTTACAGACATTGAAATAAGCTAATTAAAAAGGTCATATTGAATGAAGATCTCACTGGAAAAGTTGCTATAATTTTCTGTAATTTTTTTATGTTGCTTGTAAAAATGACCTTCACGGTGGGCATGTGCTTATGTTGCTTCCTTACAAGGAAAAAATACAAATTTTTTCTTTAGTAGTGGTAGACCAAGGTTTCTCTGAATAATATTTTTCTGCAATACATTTTGCAAGAGAAATCTGTGTGACAGCACTTCACCTCAAAGGGTGAGGTCTGTCCAGGAAAGGAGAACCCTATCCAAGGCAGAATATAATGTAGCAGCATGCTGGAATCCATCAGCCCTTACCTCCACGCAGCACAAACGGACCCAGTAACAGAACAGCCTGACTGAGGAGACTTTTAATCCTTTTCACACCAATGCAAATGCTCTGAGGTAAATGTGTTTCAGAAGAGAGAAGGGCTAACCAAGGCTTGCTAAGCACTAGCCCCTGATTCACTTTCAGGGCCCTAGGCAGAGAGCAGGCTGTCCCCAGACAATTGCCTCGGGAAAGGGTTGAAAGCCTCTTCGAGGACACCTTCTGCTTCTTCAGCTCCTGCACAGGAGATGAGAGACTTCTGTTCATGTGGAGAAGAAACTGTGTTTTAAACTTTTCCGTGTAAACTGTAGCAATGACTAATGTCTAAGACTCTTGGAAAACCTCAGAAATCTTCCTGCTTCTCAGGAGTCTGTGGACTAAGGGGTGTGATCTCAGTCACTGGCATAGATTCATTTTAAGTTATGTCAACAGCCACAATGGTCCTTGATACACTCTGTAGTCTCAAGTAGATACTTATATATGCCTCATCACTGTACTTCTCAGAAGGAGATTTGTAAATCTGTTCATTGGTGAGGGAAATGAATTTAAAACTTTTCATCATAATCAGAATTTAATATGGTCTAGCAAAATTACTTAGTTTACCTGAGATATTCTATAATTTTCATTTAGTCTATCACATCATTTGAACAGCACTGTCTTGAAATAATTACCGAAGAAGACAAGATCTTGTCCGTGTAAAACACAGCAGCATAAACTCATTTACTGCAAATTAAAACACATGGAAAATTGCTATTGCTTTTAATATGGCTGGACAAAAAAATAAGATTGCAAATATGTTAAAATAAAATGCAAGACTGTGGCTTACAACCCGTTCTAAACAAAGTATTTACAGTATTCCAGTAAAAATAAGTGAATTTATTCATACCAAGGAATTAGAAACTTTAAGAGAAACCCCTCTCCATAAAAAGCTTTGGATGTCTGTAGACAGCCTCAGGGGAAAAAAAAATTGGACAAAGATTTCATTAGAATAACTCAGAAAAAAAGACACAAATATTGAAACAACAAATAAGGAACATTCATTCTGGAAGCACACATATACATCACTACGTGGATGTGAATCATCCCACTAAGAAAGGCTACTTGTCTACCTAAAAATAAAAACCAGTGTCTGCACTGGTATGCATACTAATACAGAGTGACCTACCACGGCCTGGGTTATTTGGACACCCTTTAAGCTCAAGACTAGCCTGGCTGAGGGACAGAGATATTTCTCCATGCATACCAACGTTTTCCTCCTAGGTCTGTTAGTATGTAAAAGACGTATCAGAATTCCAATACAGTTTTAACAACAGAAAGTATAGGTTTTGCTCTGCTGGGCATGTTTCCTGGGCTCTCAGCATTGTGCTCTGCCTGCACATCTTCCAGCACTTGCACAAATGGAGTTTTGAAAGGGGGAAATAATTGAAGGCACACTATCTGCATGAGATGCATTCCATTTAAAGCAAGAGTTAGAGGTATTCTACTTATTACCAGAATTACCTTAGCTGTTCTAGTTGTTTATATGATCCTTCACTTAAAAAAAAGGAAAAAATATATTCTTCCTCTTCCAATTCAGGAGAGATTGGCTAAATGAGGGACAACATGAAGAACTCTACACTAAGTGATTGAGGGGACAAATACATGTTTTTGGCATTATAATGTTATTTAGAGAGGCCCTGGGGATGACCCATCCCACTCCAAGGCCAGACTATGATCAGTGCCAGAACAGGTCAATGTGGATTTTGTCTGGTCAAGGCTCAGAAACCTCCAGGGAGAGGGTTTCCTCCAGCTCTCAAGGCAACCTGTACCCAGGCTGCTCTATGCTCCAGGTGGGCATTTTGCTTCCTAATGACCAAACTGAATGCTCATCTTGCTGCCACTGCCCCCTCTTGCACTTTCTGTCACCACTGGGAAGAGTTTAGTTCTGGTGTCATTGTAGCCCTTGATCATGAGGCCATAGGCTGCTGTTCAACATCCTTTGGCCTGCTCTTCATCAGATTATACAAGCTCAGGTCTTCAGCCTCTCCTCAGTGGTCCTGTGTATCAGAACCTTGATAGCTCTCCACTCTGGCTCCCTCCAGTTTTATAACATCTTTCTTGAAGTGGATGGTCAAAACTGTCCCACTTTCCTATTTGACTTCACATCCTATTTCCACACCTTATTTGACTTCACCCTATGAAGTAAAAACATGAGAAATTATCTCAAATTATTTTGATGATGATGATGTTCCACTGAAGGTGACTGTAGGTGATGATATTGCTTTCAGAGGGCTGGCTTTAGCTTGAAGCAGCCAGGAAGAAAGAAAGGCCTGAGAGAGAAAAGAAGGTGAAATGAAGAAGCAGATTAAGGCAAAAATATCACTCCAAGGAGTAGTGGAAAGGTTGGAAAGAAGACAGAGGAAAAAAACAACACTGAAAAAGAAGACATGACAAAGACCAAGGGAGCAGTGTAGGAAATTACACCATGACACTTTTGTTACACTGTGACCCAGACAAATGTAGACTGACGTGATCTACTTAGCAAATGGGGATGGGTCAAGTTTGAAATCATTTAAGCTAAGAAGTTTCATCCTCCAGAGAGCGGAAAGCCAATGGCAGAAAGAGTCCTCCAAATAATTGTCTCGCTCTAGATTATTGAGCATGTTGCTCAGGAGCTTTATGATGACAGCCCTTGAAATATATCTTTCATTTATTTCAGTTCCTTTATAGCTCTGCAGGAGAATTACATTTTTGTTTTGGAGTGGAAAGTCCAAAATATTCTCTGTTAGGGATTTTGTCTAAGCTTTCTGTGCTCTTCACTTGCAGCAGCATACACAAGCTTGCTTCTTCCTCCCAGCTGACTGATGAATGACTTAATAAGGGGAATCAAATTGTCCATACAAGGACTTCCTCTAAAAATTACTTCATTGCATTGAGGGCAGTACACTACCCTCCCCACAACTCTGCAAACATCTGACTAACAACAACTTGCTCAAGAGAAAATGAATAAGCAGAACTTCACTTTACACAAGAATAACTGTCACATTTTTGGGCTTTTTCCTTAGTTCTGGAAAAAAAATCACATGAGAAAACCAAAGGAGTGAACAGCCTGACATCACGAGGGCTGGCAGTGTACTCCAGACTAACAAATGTTTATGGAAAGATGAGGGCTAAATTTCTATCCTGTCATATCTATGCATGGTTAAGAAATGGCTTGACAGGCAGGATCAGAAAGGTCTTTGATTGTGTTCACACCTCGCTGCTGTGCATATTTTTTGTAGCACAGATGTATCGCAGAGTTTTTGGGGTAAAAGAAAACAAATTCTTCTCAGAAAATGCAGCCTGGAAAATAGCTTTATCTTTTTATAGAAGTCATAGCATTGTTTGTTGATTCTTGCAGCCCAGAATGGCTCCACAACACTGCTATTTCCGTGGGATGTTGTGTTTGTGCGACCTGCCTTCAGCTGTTGTGCCGTGTTGCTATGTGCAAAGGCTGACAGCTGGTGTGTTTCACTCCAAATTAGTGCCTGCCTTTCACTCTGGAGTGAAGTAATACCTAAACGCAGGGCCAGATTCCAGTTCTCTATGGAAATGCCCCCAAAACAAGTGAAAATACTACCAAAACACATGCTTTGTACCCACTTCCTGATCAGTCACACAATACTTCCTCTTTCTATATGGAGTTCCCCACACACTCCCACATTAGTTCCTTTTTTTTTTTTTTCTTTTCTTAGCAGTCTAAACATTTCTCATTGTGAAGAGAATTCAGCATCTCAGCAGTTCCACATTTCTTGTAAGCTGGCCCCACAGAAGTGTCAGGATGCTGAGCCATGCTCATGGATGATGGCATATAACCTGGAAGCCTGCATTTCTTCCTGTGGAGGCAATTCAGAATAAAGTGGGATTTTGAAATGTACTTTAAGATCTCCTGTGAAAATGATGGTGTCTTACAAAACAGGACTTTTTACAAGTTGATAGGTGCAATACATTGATAAAATAGTTTTTAATTAGTTTAGCATTCTTAAATTGCTTAAAGAGCATTTGAATTGCCTCTTTGTTCCAAGCAAAGGTTCTCATGGTCCAGGATCTCATCTCCGGTAATGGTTCATGTTAGATACCATTCAGAGGTGTCTCACAGTCTTTTACAGTACTAGAAGTCCATTGAACATACATTGATGACCTAAAACAATAGCTACAAAAACTTTTCTATGTAATCAGTAAAACAAAAGAAACATAGAAATAAATGAAATAATATTCTCAAAACACTCTTGATAAAGGTGGGTGAACACCCAAAGCTTAACTTCATTATAGAGTTTTTTGTGAATTTGAATCTTTTAGCTGTGCTGCACAAGGTGATCCATTGATAGTTTTCAAATAAACTAAGTAATCTCTGAATTAACAAGACTTGAGAGACACTGTTAAAGGCACAAGATTCTGAGAAATGCTCAGAGAAGTTGATGCCCTTTATACAATAAAGTGAGATCTGATGTATCAGTCTCATAATATTCTTCAATATGTAAAAACACCACATCTGAGAATAAAAATGTGTATAAAGAGAAAATACTCATTATATTAATGAAATAATATTGGTTCTCACAGTTTCTAACCTCATAATAGACTTTTCCCCACTCCAAGAACAAAACCTATTTTCCTATTAAGCTGTTTTTAACAAATATGCTCACAAGTTCATTAGTCATTACTGTACAAATAAGTATGTTTCAGTGAGCACAAATTCGTGAATAGAAGTCTTTATATTATCCTATGATTCAACTCACACAGCCAAAGTGGCTTGGAAGTTCACTAGTTGTACTTGCAGCACATAAAGACAAATATACTTGAAATAATCAAGGCAAGTGCTCTGGGGTTTCAGTACTTAACAGACCTTTCATCAGTGTGACCTGAGATGAGATGAAAGAGTTGTGTGTTCTATGTATGCTGTTCAACACAGAAGAGTCAAACAAGATAGAATAAATATGTATTAAATAAAATGCACATTCACAGATATATGTATATATGTATA
Source organism: Toxostoma redivivum (assembly GCA_013397375.1). Classification (NCBI taxonomy): domain Eukaryota; kingdom Metazoa; phylum Chordata; class Aves; order Passeriformes; family Mimidae; genus Toxostoma; species Toxostoma redivivum. The sequence goes on along the minus strand of VXBI01006653.1, from coordinate 33,796 downwards.
CACACATAATACTAAATATGAGAAAACTGTTGTCTGTAAAAAGTACCTCACAATGTTATCTCCAGACAAAGCTGAGCATAGTTTACTACCCTGTATTATCTATTTTGAAACAGATACAGTGAAATCAAAATAGGATTAGACAGATACAGAGCTACTACTCAGCTGAATCTAGCATATGCAGATCATTGTGTATTTCATACTTTCATATCTCAAACACTGGCACTAACACTTTTTCTTCCTTTCTGAGAAATATCTTTCCTTTCTGTGGCCCTTGTCTGCCACTAAGCACTAAGGAACTCAGAACTGTGGATCAGGTGAAAAACAGTGCTACTTTCAAACCTCATGAAACCTGGGAGAAGACAGCATTTGACTTTGATCCCGAGTCCAATGGTTGTGATTTAAACCACTCTTTTGAGCCAGTCAGTCTGGGTCAGTCACCAAAGGAGCAAAACCACTGTCTAGTTTTGCTTTGTAGAAGGTGGGCTATACATCCAATAAGCTGAGTGGTCACAAGCCTCACAAAATGTTTATTCTATTTCAAGCTCATCATATGACCGTGACTCAAGCCATCCAACTTCCCCATCTCCTCATTCTTTAAAATGTCACTGTTAATATTTGCCTGTTTGAAGGTTTAAAGGGCTCAGGAAAAAGGCACACATAAGTGAAAATTTTTGCTGAGTGAAAATCATGAATAACAGCACTGGTAAGAGAGTTCCCTATAACTATAGAGAAATCCACAGTGCTATGCTTTGCAAGTGACTAAATGCTGCCATTGGCAGCTAAATGATGCTTAGCTTTTCTGCATTCAACCTTTAAATTTGTCCTCAGTGGTTTATCTGTCTACACTAGTGTTTGAACACCAAAGGCAGAATGTCTTTTTTTCAACCTCCTATGTCATTGGACAGTACTTTACTTAATCTCTTTATGCTTTAATTTCTTCACCTGGCACTTTATCTGTTTTTCTGAAGAACACCACTGTCAATAAAGTACAAGCTGCTTAGTAATGTTTCCTATATTGCAGCAAGCTAAGGCACGTTCACAACAAGTCAGAGTTCCAGGACTCAATTTTTCTGATGCTCTATTAAAAATACATAGACATGGTTGATGGTTTCTTTTATATAAAAACACAAAACCTAAAATAAAATTTTATAACATTATTAAGCCTGTCCTGTGTGAAAGATTGCGGCATTCTATTCAGCTAGGCAGAGAGGTGTTGTGGTCATCTCACCGAGGGTATAGAGATTAGTGTCACACTGAGAATTATGTACCAGCCACACTGCATTCACCAGCAATCCAATAAGCTAGACCTGCTCTTCCCCATTCCTGCATGCAAGCATTTTCTGAAAAAAATACCATAGTGCAAGGTTCTGACGGAAGCATTACAGAAGTATCACAGCTACTTGGAGCATGGCACACTTGCAACTTGGTATTCCTTTTTTTTTCTAAATTTAAAATAAGGCAGTGAAGGTGTGTAAGATCAGTAACACGATGCATTGCCCACTCAGTGGGCTGGTACATGTCTGCCTCCACTGCCTCCAGCTTGAGCTGTGCCAGCTGAAGAGGCTGTGCCCAGCTGCTCATCACCTGGCTGACTAATGCAAGCCAGTGGGAGCTCCCACATGGAGATCTGCCAGCTGATCCAAGGGTTGGTAACACCCACCATGGGGGTGCTGATGAGCACATGCAGATGCATGGGGCTGAGGAAGCCTTTCAGCCTTTGCTGAAGGCTGGAAAGGTCATATATGCACAGCCTGTGGTCCGCTGCATGACTGTGCATGGATGGGTGTCTGTGCTTGTCAAGCCTCCTGATTCTTATCCTTGAATTGAATGAAAATTTGAAGATAGTCAAATATGAGTTAAGTGGAAGAAACAAGAAACCTCAGAGGTAAAGTTGTTGGACCTGATATACATAGCAGCAGATGCAAGAGTTGTTATGCAGACAGCCAGGTTATATGTTCCAGCATCTTCTTTTGGTCTTGAAGTCTAGTAAGCCTACGGACAAAACACTTGGGCTTTTCTTTGTGGAGTCACACAAAGCATCTACAAAAAACCTAAAGGCAACTTCTAGTGAAGCAAATAAAACCTGTATCAGAGGTTTCCAATTCACTTTAGGGCTTAAGGTGTAAAAAATGGACTAATTGGAACACTATGAAGAGATTCACAGTGCAGTGAATGACTGAACAGGTCTGAAAATTGCATCTGGAGTTAAAAGAATAAATTAATGTTGGGAATGTTTGTATCTTTTTCTTTCTGTGTCTGCCGACAAAACAGCTGTAAGACTTCTTTGTCTTACTGTAATGTTCTTTGTGGTGATTGTGTGTTGTGGGAAAAGCACTTTCCTGGCATTTGCAACATGTTGGATGGTGGTAGGTTATGCTACCAGTTGCCAGTTCAGTGTGAGTACGGTTATACTTCCTTCCTTCCCCACAAATCTAGATTCAGGTCTTTCCTGGAATAACAGCCTTTTAGGTGCCAGTGTTCCAAGTCCTTAATTTTTCTCTGTGATGGATGGCTCCTGCTAGGAAGGGAACCAGGGCTATGGTAATATCAGATATCTCAGTAGCATTCCTCCAAGGTACAGCAAATGCCTGTAGTGCCTGCTCTGACTCTTGCCATCCAAAAATGTCTGTTAACAATGCACATAATTACACAAATAAGGTTGCCAGATACAGAATATATATTGCTGTACAGTAATCTTAATCCAGATACTAGAATGGGAGAAAGTTAGCCCTGCATTTAATTTTTGGTTCTGCCACAGATCTCCCTCAGATGAGACATACTGTCTACCCTGTGGTTCAATTCCCACCTTTGTAAAATAGAACTAATATTTTCACATCTCTCTGAGATTATATAAGGTACAGTGCAAGGCAAGATAATGTCAATTAATTTCAAGAAAACTGGTATGTCTTGAATATCAACTGCAACACATTACCACACAGGGCTGCTTGCTGGAAGACAACATGTATAATTCAACTTTGAGAAGCACTATGGAGAGTTATAACAATGTTCCAAGTATTCTTTTAGGTCCAAAACTAGATAAGACTAAGGTCAGGGTTCTCTGGCTAACGTATATGGTGTTTACACCTGCCACAGGATTTTTTCTTTTATGAAAATATTTATAGATCAGGAATAAAATTACCAGCTCTCTCAGTGTATGTTGACAAATTGATTCTCTAAAGTGATTCCATATTTTATACATGTAAAGCTTCAGAAATAAGAAAAGAAACACCTGTAACTCAAATCAGCCCTCTACTTATCTATGGGTTTTAGGACCAAACTCCAACTAAGCAGTAGCCACTGCCTGTTTCAGGCCACAGACACACTGAATTGCCTTCAGGGTGCTTATTTGTCTCTTCTGACCAAGGAGGACACATTTGATGACAATATGCCTACCTTGAGTACCAAACCTAAGGAAGGTAAATACATTATGAATGAAAATAATAAATATTTTTACTATTTTGGACCAGTTACCTAGGGAAAAATTAAAAGTTCTTCCCTTGCTCTCTAGCTTAGACTAATTAATCTACACTCAGAAATACTGTAATTACCCCATATTTATCTGAAAGCGACCCAATATCTCCTAAAATCATAAATCACTAAATACAAATCGATAAAGCCCTGTTCAGCGTGCACATTTTTCATCCTTCTGCCCGGGACACCTTTAAACAATTCTTGCAAGAAAAGCTCCTACAAATAATAAGGAATATTGAAACTCAATATAATGGCAAGAGAGTTGTGTAACGGTATCACCAAAAGGAAAAGTATTGACACCTAGCAGTGTGCTTCTTCCTTTATCAGGCCTCTGTTTTCACATGGCCAAGAATTGAATTTGCTGTTTTGAGTTAAGACCCAGCTGAACTCTCTAGCAAAAATTCCTCTCTTTGATAAATTCTCCCTCTATTCACATCATTTAGTACCTTATCTCTAAGGTTGCTGGAGGACTTAGAGGCTTAAAGAGATCTTTTCTTTTAAGATAATGAACTGATGATGATGGCAATCATGATGATAGGGGTTTTGTATACGCATAAAGGACATTGAGATACCCTGGTAGCCAACACCTAGTGGAACACTAGATGAAGAGATAAGGGAAAAAGAGATGACCCTATAGCTAAGTTAGTTTAGCTGACATCTATTTAATGCAAGATGTGCAAGAAAACTTGTTCAGATTATGTCCTCGATAGAAAATGCCTAAATGCCCTTCTGCTATTATCCTTTAAAAACTAAAGTTTTGGAAGAAAAAATCTGAGTGCAAGAGTCTGCTGACAGTACATGCTTACACTGTTCATTCTGGAGCTCCTCACATAAGGCTGCCTTGTGACCAAAGGAAACCAGCAGACTGAACTAAGCATCACTAAGAATGTTAGTTTTTCTCATGACTCGGTTTTCATCACTTTTCCATCATATGTTTTCACCTCCTTTTCCATATTAGCACTATTAAGTTCTGATAAGACCGGATTCTGTGCAGTCACAGCACATTAAAGTTTGTAACATCAATAATGAATTTAAGTATCTGTCATCCAATGCTGTTTTATGAGAACTCTAAACTAGACAGACTACACAACATTGCAAGGACTTTTATTAACCTTGGGGTGGCACACTCCCAGGAAGATACACTCAGAGGAAGGCATACAAATATGTTTTTTCTGCAGTCATTCCTCTCCGACTGTGACAGGCTGAAATACCTGCAACATTTACTCATAAAGTCACAGTAACAACAACTCTGTTAGACTCAAATCCATGTGCTGGAAATAAAATGGAGGTCAGGGCATTGTTTATCAGCTATTTTAACTGGAGGTCAGTTCATCTAAAGAATGCTGTAATTTTCCACTGGTTTCTACAAGGATGGGAATTACTTTTTTCTCAGCACAGCCCTGCATCACTCTGTGATTCTATGAGCATAATCCCTTGGCACTAAAGCCTCTTATTGACAATGCAGTAAACCTGCTCTGTAAGCATCAGAAAAGGAAAATAAAAGATGTTCCAGTTTTGTATTTGACAAAATATGACACTGAAATCAATTAGATGTTTCCAGATCAATAGGGGCTTCAGTCAATAAACCTCCTGTCAACACAATGTCTAGCAGACCTGCTGACAGCATTTGAAAGCTCCTGATTTAAAATCTCTGTTGGGGCTGTTATTAAAGCTGTTATTCAGTTCCTTATCTGTTTGCTGCTACTCGTAGACATCATTTGTGGGGGCAGCCTGAAGGTCTTGACTGAAAGTTTTTGCTGTTGCACATGAAACTTGGAGGTTGCATATGAAACTCACAAAGTTTGAGACTTTTTTGTTCAGGATTTGCAGGAGGAAAATAAAAGCCTATGAGATTTTGCTTCAGAAGACAGATGCTGTTAAGGAGTATCATTGTCTTCTATCATCGTAGTTGGGGGCTGTGCCATTCCTGCAGTCCAAAGCCTGAACTTCATCTTCATTTAATTAACCCAAAGCCAAATACTGCTGAAAATATTTGCAGAATTCAAAGAAGTTTCCTTCCAGAGTCAGCCAAGTAATTCTAGGAACCTGCTGCATCCTAAGGTCTTGATTCAGCAAGATAAGTAAGCAGGAATTAATTTATTCAGCACTGAATTAATTGCCAAACTGAAGTTCAGAAGCTATCACAGAATTGAATTCCTGAAGGATTGAGGCTCTGAATTCTGCATCAGACAATGAGGACCAGGACAGAATCAGAAGAGAGTTCACAGGTTCCTGTTACCATGTGGGCTGCTGAAGCCTCTGACCTTCCTGAAGGCCAGGAGGGAGAAGTTTCTGTGTGCCCTGAAAGCAGTGTCAGGCAGGACTAACATCTGCCTGCCCACCACAAATGAATAAGCCCTCCAAACACAGGCTTTTCTAGGGAGATGAATTTACACAGCTCAGCTACTGCTGAATGTGCTTTGGACAGCTTTGAGCAATAGAGGCCCACGCTAGTGATGAGCTGCTGTTCTTTCTTTAAGACAAATCAATTCACATTCCTCCTGGCTTTATTTCAAGTCAGCAGGACCCTGGGGTGACCCATACCAGTAAGCCAGCATGTTGTGTTTGCTCTGCCCTCTGCCTACATCTCCCATGGGTCCAACAGTCTGTGTCTTTCTGCAACTCTCACAGCCTGGATGTGAGGCCCTGCTTTGGAGGCTGTCATGGTGAAGAGCTTGGTGAGCATCTGTTTAGCTAGTGCTACTTTTACATGGAATACAGTTACTTGGAAGAGCCAAATACTTCACATTAGGTTACAAATCAAATCAGGTCTCTTCCTTCTTGCCAATGAGCAACAGTTCCTGGAGTTTTCTGAGCTGGTTAAACTCTGGTACTGATGAAGCAGTATCATGCCACTCAGAAGGGCAGTATAAAATTGTCAGAAGGTCAGTATGGGCCCAAAGTCCATGCAGGTCAGTTAGGGTTACTGGGTTAGCTGGCCAGTTATCACTATCTAACATTATTATATGAGAAGGAAAGAACAGGCAACTATTCAGTGATATGTTCCAACCCATCCCTGGCTCACAGGAATTTGTGGTACAGGAACATTTCAGACATGCTGCCTGTGTAGTTAAATCTTAGGTGTTTTTTTCCTACTGATTTCTCCATCTGCTCTTGAACTCACCCATTCTTTTGGAGTGTGCACATTCTGGGACAAAGAGTTTTATAAACGTTTAGTGTTCTGTTTGTGGAGTCTCCCTTTCCCTTTTATTTTCAGCATCTACCTTCTTCTTTATTATTATTATTATTATTATTAATAATAATAATAATTTTGCTTTGAAAAACTCTTAATTTAGAATTTCAGGACAGTTAGTAAATTTTTCAGGCTGAGGTAGAAGAGTAACACAAGTGTGGAACATCACTGTAATTCTCTGATTCTTTTCCTGTATTTACTTTTTAGCTGTAGAGCCCTAAGCCATTGTCTGTACAAATTTTTGATATAATTTATTGAGATATTCACATTGTCTGATGCTTTCATATAAGACTTAGCATATGAGAAATGGGATCTTTGATTACTTGCTTCTTTCTTGTGTCCTCTCATGACTTTCAAGTGTTGAGGCTTGCTGCCCTCATTGTAAGGAAAAGTTTTAAAACGCAACTCTAGGACACTCTGGGCTTTGGAGAATCCAGTCCATCAGCTTAAAACACTGCATTAATTTTAACTAATAAAATAATAATAATTCGTCCCTTGGGTGGCATTGCCCCCTTCCACGTTAAGAACATCGCTGCTGCGAGGCACTTGGAGCGCGGGAGCCGGCAGGTGTGTGCCGGCCGGC
>VXBI01006653.1:0-13202 GCA_013397375.1 Toxostoma redivivum | reverse complement strand
GTAGGAGTAAGAACAAGCGGTTTTGTAATCGTGCTCGAAAAGCCTTGCCTGAAGATCTATCTGAACGTGATAAGGATTTTATGAAATGTGCCTTTTTTCTGATGAGATCTTGTGAGCTCCAGAGCTTTCCCTGTTGCAGAGTGTGTTTCTCAGTTCATTTATGTGGGTTTACTATGTGAACAAATGGTATGCGTGTGGTCTGCGTACTACAGATGGACTTAGTTTAAAGCATCAGTGTGACACTTGCAGGATACCACAATGTGGGGCATTGTTTTTTTCTTCCATATTTGGAAGATAAATTAAGTGTAATTTTGAAATTTCTTTTGTAAATCTATACTGTCAACTAAAATTATTGAAATGGGCTCACAATTACTTGTATCCAAATGCTTGAAGAAAGCATTGCTGCTATGAAAAAAGATTTCTATTTTTAGAAAGGGTTTTTATGGACCAAAATGCCCCAGCTGCAGTCGGTCAAAGCTGTTGGTTTCTTTTTTCTTTTTTTTTTTTTTCTTCTCTTTTCGTTTAAAAGATATCATCTGTAAAATGGGCATTATTTATGGTCTTGGGGTTTGAGGGATTTTCATTCCTGATTGTACGTATTGTAAAAAAGATCTGTACATTCAGTTGTAACTCTAGATGTATATTTAAACTTACAGACTTACTTGTAATGTATACCATCATTGTAATGTAATATAATTAACATGGTTATATGTATCATATTTTTTGTGACCAGACCCATAGGTTTGCAGTAAAATCCTGAAAAATACTTCCATAAACTCTGTCTTATTTTAAAACAAAGATTTTGGCAAGATTTAAAAAATTAAAAATAAATCCAAGCTGCCAATCAGCTAAGATAATTTTGCTTATTCCATCAAACTGCACCCATAGAAGTCTTGCCATGGATACAACTTGGCAAAGTACATAGATACGACTTGGTCTTCCAACTGTGGGTGTTAAGGGTGGTTGTGTATCAGTGTGGGTGTTCTTTTTGTGGTACAAATGCTCCCAGTTCCCCAAAACTAGCTTCTCTGCCTCAAGCAAAATGAAGGTACTGGTCTCTGGTGTGTACATAGCACAGCTACACTTGAATTATGTCCTTAGGTAACAAAGACGGATGTTGTGGACATACACTAGCAACAGGCTATGATGAGATGGATGGAAACAGCTCCTATTGGGAGTCAATCCTGGAGCATCTAACCTCACTGCACTGTACCCCGAGTTTACCAGTGTTCCAAAATCTATTCAGGAGCTGGGTTTCACCTGCTGATCATATGCTTGCAGCTGGGGTAAAACTAACTAAACTTTAATAGTTTTTTCTTACTGAGTACTGCTATCAGATGGCCTACAAGAGGGACTTCTGGCCAAGAAGTTAAGATAACCACTTCTTCCTGGGTGATCCTATTCTGTTTCTTTTGTGTAGTGATGTATGGCTTTTTGCTCTGAGGAACTGAGCATCTGCATCTTCTTTATAGCTCCCATTATCCATTGGGTACTTCAGTTGGTGGTCTTAGCAATTCTGAGAATCCTAGTGAGCAGTTGCTGAGAAAAGTTGGATAGTCAAATGTTGCTCAGGCTGCTGCAATAACAGCAGTGTAAGCAAATCTCTTAATAGGAGTGGTATTTCTGTTCATTACATTTCTGAGATAAAAGCCTGCAGTAATTTTCTAGCTTTTATTATCTGTTCAATGTAGGAACAGAAAAACGTGTATGGCTTTAGCTTTAAACTGTTTCTGGGAGACCACTCAGAACTGAAAATGCTAATTTATAGCAGCCAAGAAACCTTTCAGATCCCATTATTATCTGAAAGAGATGCAGTCACCTCCCCCTCAAACTGCCAACAAACTCTGAAATTCATGCATTCAATAACTCTTTGAATAGTGTACTGACAGGCTCTGCAAAGTCTTCCACTGCTATGATGTCCCTGAAACATCTTGTGCTGATGACTGGTAGGCTAGAGATGTTAAAATATATAGTGCTAGGTTGTCTCTACAGAAAATGAAACTGCACTTGCTAAGCAACGAAGCTGTGCATTCACATTATCTTTGCCTTACATTTCCCAGTCATGAGCAAGGTGTTGCGTGCAGATACACGAGCAGAGAACTGCAGCTCCAGGGTAACAGAACATTAAATACTGCCTATCGTTTTCAAGGAAAACAACCAGCTGGAGTAATTAATAACGAAGTATAAAACTTCAGCGACTCAAAGGTGTACATCATGTGCTTTTCATCTCTGCCAAGATGTAGGGTATTATTTAAATGGGTTCCTTTTAAAAAACAATGTCTGATTGTAATTCTAACTGTTCTACCATGCGTAGGCTTATTATGCTGCTGCTGCTTTTTGCAAAAGTCTGCAACTGCTAGCAATGAATATTCAACACATGCTGCCTCAACTGTTTAGTGTAGAAAAGGGGAAAAAGTTGTCCATGATTTTAGTCTTGCTGACTTTGATGTATTACAGTCATGACTGTAGGGAGAATCTGCGGAAGTCAGCTAGGTTTTGGGTTTGTTGTTTTGTTTGTTTTATGGAATTCCTTGTCTATAAGGTCTGTATTTCCTTTAGAGAAAAGTCTCTGCACTGAGAAGCAAAGGGCTAGGATTCCTGAAATCAGGTGACATAGGTGTTATGAGCTATTTTGACTAAGATCTGAATCTGTATTTTAATTTCACTCAATTGTAAAATGGATGTAGTCATCCACACTTTCTGCTGGTGGCAGTGTTGTAACCACCAGCAGCTAGGATAGCTTTATTTAGCAAAATGGTCAATGCAACTAAACTTCAAACACTTATATTGTACTCTGCAAACAAGCATGGTTGAGCTTTCATATGCTGTTTGGGTGGAGTGTATTGATAATACATGCAAAATATTTAAATACGTAAATGCAGACGTCTCACATAGTCTATGCTACTTATCTCCATGTACCAAAAGTCATGAACCGTTTCATGAGCCTTAGGGAGATAAGAGAAACTTCTTAGCGACTATTTTTCTTGTGCTTCTTATACTCAGCAGGCTGGAGAACAGACTGGATCATAAGCAAATTAAGCAGAAGGCTCCTGTCTCTCCCCTCAAAAATTCTTTAAAAAGTAGTTTATGCCCACCCTCTATAGACTTATAATGAGCCTGGAGAAATTAATGGAAAAAACCAAGATTCTAGTACAGCCTTGCACCTCTAGTGAAACATTTCTACAGACAGATGCTAAAAATGAGGGATGCTGCTCAGAAAGAGCCTTGGCCAGTGGCCCTAATTCAGCATCTTACCTGGGGTACCTAAAGGCAGGTTGAGATGAATCTGGGCTCATCTGGACTCTTCTAAGAAGAGAAATGAAATAATGCATGACATTATGCTCCTATTTAACTGCAGTACCAGCTCTACAGATATTTATGTGATACTATGTGGCTATAGTTACCCTAGTAGGGCTGGTATGACAGCTTACAGTAAAGATGCTTTCTGATGCTGCCCACAGTTACATTTTCTGCTATGAAGGCCTACATTTCAAGATCGGGATAAAATTTTCCACGCTGGCTAGGCCTGATTATGGAAGACTTCTGCAAAAATGCATCCAAAACATTCCAAAAGTTGGGGGAGGGGAGGAGGAATAATCTGAAAAAGAAAGCTTCAAACTATTAATACAGATATGTACAGACACAATTTGTCCAGCAGATTGCTTGAGAGTCAGGTCAGGCTCTGAAAGGAAGGTCTCTTCTTCGAGAGAAACTGGAATGTGGCAGCTCCTGGCTTTCCAGCACAGGTACGGGGGCACTGCAGTGACAGCGTACGGTCCCCAGGTGTGTCCCTGTGGTCACCTGCAGCTGTGTGCAGTCAGATCTGCGGCTCTGCGTGCCCGTGGGGCCCGCAGGGCGCGCTCNNGGGGGAGCGGTCGCGGGGGGCCCGGGCCGAGGGTGACACCCTGTGGTGCGGCCGGGCAGCACTCGGCTCCCGCCGGGAATGGCAAAGGAAAAGGCAAAGGCAAGGAGGCGCTGCCGTGGGTGGGAGCTGTCGGAATTCTGGAGCAGGAGGGTGTGGGAGACCTTCTCCTGCACCTGCATGAGCTGATGCCGAGAGAGGGGGCAGGAGCGATGTCACAGCCGCGGCTCCTCTTGCAGGCAGGCATCAACCCACGACGGTGGAGGGGCTGCGCTCCTGGAGTTGAGCAGGCCTTACAAATCCCAGGTTTCCTTGTTGGATTCAGTCTTCCGTGTAACATCCCCATCTGGACTCATCTTCCTCTAAGAAGCACCAGACTAACACAGGAGCTGCCTCCTGAGTATTTTTTGGTGCCTGAATTTCCAGCTGGGAGCTGCCTCTCTCCTCCTCCAGCAGCTGGAATAAGCAGCACCAGGCAAGAGCAATACTGCAGTGTGTCCATGGATGCTTCAGCAGTTCCTTATTTGGAAAGGTTGGACTATTTAGGAAATGATCCACAGCCTTGGCCTGTTGATTTAGCAGGGATCTGTTCACTGAAATATCTCTCCCCATGAGGGAGGATGTGAAGAATTCAGTGCTATGTGGATGGTCTCTCGCATGTTGATGAGGAGGAGATATCCCCCAGTTCAGGCCATCTTTTATGAATGTAATATATGAAGCACACAAATAAGTGGTTTATAAGATAAGGCCTAAGCCTTCTTAGACTTTATCCTGCTTTCTCAGTCCTTCCCTCTCCGCTTTAGAATCTATACTTATGAGTGGCCTTGAGTGGTTTGGTACTGAGATTTTCTACACTGGTATAGAAAATCCATATACTTACTTTTGAAATCTATAGAAGTATATCTCTACTTTTGTAAAGAAGTAATATTCTTTATAGTCTACTGGAGAGTAGAAATCTAGCACACAGTCCTATGTATCTTCAAAAATATATTGTAAGTCAGTCAGTTACCATTTTTGCTTTTCTCAGGGACATAAATTTATTAGTTCAGGTAAATGCATATACTGCTCTGAAGACAGCTGTACAGCTAATGTCTCCCCAAGTATACAAAGTATATGCTATACAGAGTAGCTTCCTCCTGAGAACTGCTCGGTATCAATTCAATTATAGATGCAAAAAATAGCCTTTGTATGGATTTGATCAGACGTAATATACACCATACAACCACAGCTAATGACTGATTGTGCTGAAGTGAACACTGAAATACAAAATAAGAATGATGTGTGGCATATAGGGACCTAGATTTTCTAAAGGGACAAAATAATCCATATACTTCTTTTAAGTAATGACCATGAGACTATGAGACATGCTTAATTGGCTAATGCAAAGGCGGGTCTCAAATGTGACTTCAGTTTCCAGATTTGGGTCCTAAGTTTCTCTGTATTCCAGGATCACTTTGGCTTCCAGAAATCAGGTTGGGACTAAAGTTATGTTTTACTGATGTGATGTGAATGATAAACTTGCAGACTTGTAAGAACCATTCCTGCTTAATAAGAAATTGTTCAGTTATTAATTTTTCAACTCTGAATATGGAATATCATCTCACTGAGAAACATTGGGCCGCATGTTGGTTAACAGTCTATAGCTAAGTTAATTAAATCATACTTCTTGATCAATATGGGTCAGACCTGAGCATGCAACCTAGTCTCTCTTTATAGCAACTTTCCAGGTACCCAGAGAGAGAAAGTGATCTCACTTGTCTTAAACAGACATGTTGGGTGCTCTGGAAGAGATGGTTTCTTTCCATTGTCTATAAATGGAGTTTTCACTGACTTGTAAATGCAGTTGCTTAAAACAGACTCCTCCTCCCTCTCAGATGATCATTCAGCATGTGCATATTTTGCTCACCATCTATGTGTGTTTAGCAGATCACATCCTAGGCACATGGGATTGATATCAAAAGACATGGAATTAACTGGAAGTGATGCAGCTCACTAGGGAGTTGAAGTATTTTACCTCTGCAGATGCTGATAAGCCCTGCAAGCAATTAAAAACGTTTAGCAGAGAAAAACTGCATTTGTTTAAAACATGACTGCAAGCCAGAAGAAGACTTAACAGATTTGACAACCAGCTTCCAAAGCATGGATTTTAAAATTAAGGTTTACAGATGACTAGTGATATACTGCTTCTTATTTTGTGGCCACTACAAAGAAGTATTTCAGCACCTGACAACAAGGACATGAGAAGTAAAACAAGCAGCCTATAAAATGGAAACTGCTGGAGAAGAAATATGAAAAGCAAAAAAAAATTATTTCTAATATACTTATCACTGTGGATATCTGCCCAATTATATATTAACAATTTTTAATGTGACATTGCATCTCTTGGCATGTTGCCATCATGCACAATATTATGACAGGTAATGGCAAAGAGCTGAAAATAGATAAGACACTGAGACACTCCATTAGAAAATCAGCAGAGTAGTTCTTGTGTGAAATGCTGCCAAGATCTACAGGGAGTTATACTAAATCATGTAAACCTATAAACCATTTCTTCATATAACATGAGAGCATCATTAGCAGAGCCATTCAGCTGGCATGAATCAAACAAAACATTTGATGGGGGCCCGTTACCATCTGGGTCAAAAATAATTCACCAACTGTTCATGCTAAAATACTGTGGTTAGTCACTCTGAGCCAGATTTCAGAGCCTTACAACACACAAAGCCCACAGCATATTCAGTCTACTGGGACAATTTACATGAATAAAAGTTAATGCTTGTAAGTACCTGCTGTACCGCTGTGTGTACTATAGCTCTTGCTGATACATTCTGATGTGTATTTTTCATATAATCATAGAATCACAGAATGCCTTGGGTAGGAAGGGAACTTAAAGATCATCTAGTTCCAACCCTCTTGTCATGGGCAAGGGCACCTTCCACTTGACCAGGTTGCTCTGGGCCCCATCCAATATGGCTGTGAACACTTTCAGGGATGGGGCATCCACAGCTTCTCTGGGCAGCTTCCTCCAGTGCCTCACCACCCTCATAGTAAAGAGTTATGTATTTACTTTTTTCCTTCATTCCAACTGTGTAGCTTTTGTTGCAGTGGACAGGCCAGATGTAAAATGTTTTTTGGTTTCCATGTCACCTTGATGGCAACAGCCTGGTAAGAAAAACTGCTAACAGCACTTGTGAATTCCCTCCCTTGCCTTATGGAGCCATTGCTGAGGTGGCTTTTGTTCCTGCTAGAGGCTGTAAAGTAAAACAGGGTCAAGCTGCTTAGGTGCTGTTTTACTCCACATCCGGGTTAGACCAACAGGGCTGATACATTTCCACAGACCACTGGGCCAAAATAGCAGTGTGTTTAACCAAAAGAGAAGGGTCCCATAACACCCCTCCTTTTCCTTAATATGGTGCAGAATAATGGTCCAGCATAGCGGTGGTATTGTAAAAGGGAGCAGAACAGCAATATTTTGGCAAAAGTGAGACTTTGTCTCAGCACTCTCCCATATGTGTTAAAGCCACTGATGATCACACATCTGGGCTAAGGAAAATCAATCCCTTCGGGTTGTGTGATTGCAACTGGAGGTCAGAGATGCTGACCCAAGGCTGTTGGCAGCAGGACCTTTGTTGTTTTGTTTGTGTTCAACCCTATGTGTCAGGGCCCAAGGCTATGGACCACAACAGCCATGTTCCAGCATGCACTTGGAATGTTCATGAAATAGTTCCTATGTTTCAACTACAACAACCACATGAAGGCTTTGAGAGAAGCAGTGTCATCTTCCACACAAGCATAGATGGAAGATAATCTTCTCCTAATAGTGTTCAAGCATCCAAGCTTTTCTTCTTCCTATTATGTAGTCAGGTCTCCAGTCATTTAAAAAATCCAAGAATGCTCATCATGACTGTCTGAATGCACCTCATATCTTTTAACTTGATAAGTTTGATAAATATAAATTGCTAAAATTATTTTGGAAACATCACTGATTGTGAAGTATGAAAAAACTTGAGCAAGCTTAATTTTCACCTCTTTTTGTCAGTTTGGTTCTGGCACAAGACTGACTTTATGGAAATTAGTCCGAGCTTCCTCTGCAATTAAAAAAATTTAGTCCCACAACCACTTGATTGAATTACAAGCAGGGTTTTATAACGATTTTTTTTTTACAATATGTACTTACCATTTTATTTTAGGGACAGTTTTATAAGACAGTTCTAAATTAGACAAACTACAAATATCTACCAAGTGTGAGGAATTGCAAACAGATTACTTGCATCTATCCTCTAGCATTTTATGGATGCAGGTGAACTAAGCAGTGACTACTTTTCCCATGTGTAGCCAAGTATATGGTCTCTATTGAGTGTTTTCATTTCAGCTAAGCTCTTTCATCTGTTTGCAGCAAATATACCTTTATGTTATCATATCATCCTGAGAGTCCTCTTCAAGTAAAGAAGAAATAAAAAGAAAAGTGCTGCATCAGTTCCAGAATTGCCTTTTTGAATAGGCTATTTTAAAAGAGATATCAATATCCTTCCCTGGATGAGAATTCAAGAAGTCAGTTTTCAATGCTTTTGTTCTCCTGGTACAGTGTTCACTGCTGATGGATGACACTTGGGTACACTGTATTAGTCATACAGGCACATGCAGTACTCAAACCCATGACACGTGGAGATAAGATGCACATGCTTACAGTTTAGAATTCAGCAGCTTCTCATGTAACTGCATATTAAAAGTAAGATCTATTGTACCTTTCTATTTATCCACCACTGAGTAGCAAATTGTAATTAGAATTTGGTTTCACAAAGATGACACCTGTAAACCCATCACCCCAGTTGCCTGTGACCTCCTCTGTTTGTCTGCCCTTTGTCACACCCTCATCTCTGAGTCCTTGTCAGATTCAGACACATTTTCTCTGCAACAAAGAAATCTCGCACCTTCTCTTTTCCCTATATGGGTAGTAGCTTAATGTTCTGTAGTGCACCTTTGACAGCTTGCTTTCTGAGTCTTTTGATTCAGGTTCTGCCCTGATCATGGCATAGCAAACCTCTACAATCTGACTCAAATATTTTAAAGTTATAAACATCTCTAACAATATCCTCAGATCTAATAAGTAAGGCCTTGCACATCTCAACTTTTCCTGACTCTATCACCTACTTTTTATTACCAGGAAACCTTTTATTCTAACTGAGATTTTTAATTCATGCACTCACAAACAACTTGTTGCAGAATAATCAGGTTCCAAATTAGTCCTGGAGGCTCTAAATCCAAATAGAAATTTATTTCTATCTGAAAGGCTGAAAATGTTTAAATCTTTTTTAAATGGTCCAGTTTTCAAAGAAGGTAAAATTTTAAATAATAAAAAAAGAAAAAAAGGAGAAAAATCAGCTGTTATTTATGTCTACATAAGTTACAGTAAGGCCGAAGAGTCCTATGAGTTTTCATAGTTAGAACTGAAAGCAAAATTTGGACATCATGGTTGTTATCATCACAAAATAGGGGAGTCCTCCTTAAGAACTGGAACGCCTGACAATACCCTGTTCCCACAATGCTATTAGCTCTGAGTACAATGCTTTATGTTACCTTTCCTAAATTTAGGCTCTCGGTCTTTACAATTTTAGATTCTCCCCTTATGTTCACCATAAATCAGGAATCTTTTTCAACCGACCTAAATAAGGTGAAGTGCTAATGCCAAATTACTTGCTGGCTAAAGACAAAAATACAGTGATTAGACCTTCAGGATATAAAAAGAATGTTAAGAAGCTTGTAAGTTCAATTGTGGTATTTCCAGGAAGCTTAGTCCTCTATAAATGTGTCTTTTAAAAATTATTATTATTGAAATCTGCACTTTGAAAAGGCAGCTGGAAAAGCACTGTTACTAAAATGAAGAATCAATTCAGAACCTAGCTGATCACATCAAGTGCAAAATCTAATCCCCTTCCCTCCTTTGAATATAATGTCAGTTTGCCAATATATCTTTCAGAGCTAGGAACTTTTCTAAACTCTTCATCAAAGAGCATTTTAATTGCATTTATTTTAAATATTCTGTACTGATTTTCTGCAAATAAACTTATTAATGACATGTCCTTAATGTCTTGTATGACAAGTTAATTTACACTCCAAATATAACAAAAGGGAAGGTGTAGAAGCACAAACCCAAACCGATAGCAGCTGCATCTTGAAATCAGCAGAGGTATACCCTGATATTTTCTCACTCTACATATACTACTTCTAACTTAATCCTTTTTACCTGAATAGCATGAAGAGCACAATAGGTCAGATTTTCTACCCTCCAGGCAAGTGATGTAAGAAGCTTTTCCCATTTGGGTTAATCCAAAACCTCATGACACAGGCACCATTTTGCCTTGGTTAGGAGGCGGCATGATATTGCATGTCAGCAGTAGGAAACCCTCCTTCCCAAACTGTAGGTCGAATCTGCCCCTGGGAACATGTACACCCTGTAACTAGAGCATGCCTGTATGAATGCACAGGTGGTCTTGAACAAAATTTAAGCTGCTCTGCCAAAGGAGATGACGTGAGCATCCTCAACCCTAGGCAGGGGGCTGCTAGCAGGGAGCTTGACTTACTGTACTTCTTAGCTGGTTTTGACAGCCTGCACTCAATTCTGCTGTAGGGACATCGTTAGCTTGATCGATGTTTACTCTGTTCAACTCCGACAGCAAGAGTGAGCAAGGTGAGACAGCCAGGCTTTCAGTCTCAGGTCTGCAGGCCCACAGGGAACAAATGGTGCTCACTTCAACAGTGAGCTTGTGCAGAAACCATAGAAAATGTTCTTTGCTACCACTTGTATTCCAGCTCACCAGATTAAGTTTCAACAAAGTGCATTTCCCTGTCTTGTTATCACACCTTCTTGTGGCAAGAGATTTCCCACATTTCCTGATATGAGAGAAAAGTGTCCAGTCGAACACCATGTTCAAAGGTCATGTCTGGCCTGTCAGTTTCTACTGTGGGAGGACAGCTGTGGTGCTTGTGGCTGTGAACTATGTCTTCTCCCAGATCTCCCTTCTACCTCTCTTTTCCCTGATGACCTAGAGTTACTGTGTTAAGAGGACAGTGAATGATCAATCCCTGTTCACTTTGTCCACGCCACTCGTGATTTATAAATGAGCTCAAGGAGAGCAAAAGTAAGGGAGGTGAGCATCCATGATTTAGTGAAAGGCTAATTTTATTCCATCCAGGAATAAGCTGTGCACGTTGGTTCTTTGACCCTGAACAAGAAAGGGCAAAATTGATGTTAGCAATGACCAAGAGAACTAGAGAAGCACTATGTCCTTCCTAAACCACACAGATTTTATTGAAGTGACAGTGCTACTGAGAGGCACTAGCTGCCATGAAATAAAGACAACTGATGTTTGTGTAAGTGTGGAATAAAAATTGGTCGCATATACAGTGGCTTAGCTGTTCCTTCCAAAATCAGTTCACAGTGGAGTACTGGAAAGGACTCTTCAGTTCTTTTTCAGCAGAGCTCAGCAGAGCTGAACTCTGCTTCAATCCCCCCTCCAGCCATCTCAAACATGAGTGGCTGAGCTAAGCAGGTGAGGATTTTGCTGTCTCTGATACCTCTACACCACTCCTTGCTGCCAGAAACACTTGGAAGTTGCAGCTACCTTCTCATCTCTCTGCCATGTTCTTTCCACAGCTGGGTGTTGCAAGGAGTAACATTTTGGCAAGCACTCAAAAAGCCCAGAGACAATACAGCCAACACATTTAGTGCTCTATCGTGAATTACTCCCTGCCTGACACCTGCTGCTCTGTCACAAGCAGAAGTTGAACTGCTCTGTTGCTGATGAGGAGTGTGGGGGCTCTGAGTTTCATGCAGGAGGATAGTCCCTTGTCTCCTGACCTCCTTTGGTAGAGCACAGGCAAGGTGATGTCCATGGAGGGGTGAGGTTAGGAATGTGGACATTCCTAACCAAAAAGACCCAAAAGTAGACAAGAGAACAAGGAGATAACTGGGGTAAGGCTTTGAAAAATGTTGGGGGCAGAACATAGAAGGGAAAGATTTCTGCAAAGGTACATGTGAACTCATTAAATGGTTTGTGTGTAAGCCATAGCTTGTGGAGCTGCACAGTTTGGCAGCTGTATTTGCCGTTGATATCTGTTGATTCATGAGCAAGGCACAGCTTTCTGGGAAGAGACTCTTTTAGTTTCCTGTTGCCTGGCCCCTGACCTGGTCTGTCAGCAAAGGTGAAGTTCCTTTTGGTGTGCTATGGGCTGTGCACCATGAACTGGGCTATTGTACACCCTTATCTCCTGGAGCAGCAGGATGTGTGATGGCCCTACTCCCCTCTGGAAAAGCACACTGAGGCCTGTGATTGCATTATCCATGGAAAAATACAACCTGGACCAATACAGATAGGCTGCAACTCTGCTGCAGGACTTGATCCTTTTTAAAGGATGAGGTGTCAAGGCAAGGCCATGCTAAGGCCATAGGATAACAGGTTAAGTAGGGCTTCAACTTGACACTGCTGCAACAACATGGAGAGAGAAAACTGCACAGTGCAGCTCAGGGGAAGAAAAGTCATGCAAAACTGCTGCAGGGAAGCAAGACGGAGCTGTAAGAAGCATCAGATTGCTGCAGCCCAAGGGCAGTTCTGGTGCTCCCTTTGGGATACTGTTATCTCCAGATATGTAAGGGACAGGGAACAGGATTGCTGCCACCCTTGGCACCCTCTGATGAGGGTGTTGTATAATTTATCCCAACAAATTTGATATTAGCCAGCTGTGATTCCACTGTCAATGGAGATGTGACCACCACTTGCTGAGCTCAGCTCCAAACCTCCAGGAAGAGGCAAGGTATCTGAGAGCACAGCACTGCAGCAAAAGCAGTGCCTGACCTGAGTGTGCCCCTCATGAGTTAAACTGTTGCTGAGACCCCAGACTAGGTCTTCATATGGCTGTAATGAGGAGACAGCAGAAGTGCCACAGATAGGGGTATCAGCCAGCCAACTGCGAAGTTATACAGACTTTGCAGTAACCATAGGGCTAGTCTCAAGTCTGGGTTAATGTATCTTGAAATAAAACAAACTCTCTGTCCTCATCTACTGAGCTGGCTACAGGAAAGGAGGAGCACAGAATCTAATATCAAATCCTTATTTTAATTTACTCTGCTGTTAGTGAATACTCCTTTTTTTTTTTAGTTGTGGCCTCAGCACTTCAAAATAACTGCTCAGTGCACTTATTTTGGTATGCTATAACTTTTCTAAGCTATCCTTTATGGTGTGAACAAACTAGTACAATATTAAAGTGCCGGTTGGTTGGGGGGTGGTTTGTTTGGTTTCTTTTTCCCAGAAAAATTATCAGCTAATGTCTTGGGGTGACTGTA
>VXBI01006652.1:327755-477126 GCA_013397375.1 Toxostoma redivivum | reverse complement strand
TTTGCTCTAAACCAGGACACAATGACATTCTACCCAGATACAAATGTTTTATAACCCATAATTTGGAGTACCAAGGTATAATTTTTACATCTCAAAGTTTCTAGCCTTTAATTTGAGCCTTCTAAGTTTGGAGAACCGCCACCTCCATTTCTGATTTGTTCTCAATGTGCTTCCTATCTAGAGTTGTTTACTGAGGAAATAAAACACTTCAAAAATTTATCCTTTTCTCCAAAGTGTGTACAGTGTGGGCAGGAAGTCCTCATGCCTTCATGATACAAATACACTCATTTTGGACTGCACTGCCCACTAATGTGAATGTAGACCATATCACCCAGGTTCCTCTATAGAGGGATAAGAGAGAAGAAACCTCTAAGAGTAACTCAGAACTTTTTATGGCTTAATCAGCCTTTAATTTGGTGAAATATGTGAAGTTAAACTAGGACTTTTGCAGGACTCAACAATCTTTTTTAATCTATGTAGCATGTAGAAAATAGAACAAATGCATTTTGTCAAACAGTATATGAGATTTTTAACATACAATACCTTGAAAAATTCCTCAAAAGATCTTAATAATGGAATCAGACCAATTGTATTTTCCTGTTAAAAACACATGAATTGTCAGATTATCTTTCTAACCTCTAGTATAAATGTAAATATGAACACCATCTCAGACTTTTTCTATTACTTGCTCAAAAATTGTCATGCTAACAAGCTTATTGATCATGACACTTTTTCTTTCTAAACACTAGAACAACACTAAGATTTTTTCTAGAATTTTATCGCATATTCAAATATTAAAATTAATATCTTATGATCCCCTCATCTCAGTCCTGAATTGGGGATAAGGTGAAATTTATTTGATGTTTTCTGTCTTAATATTGTTTATACACAGATGCTATTTAATTATTCCTTTAAAACCAGAAATATTTCATTATTTCCATGTGAGTTATCTATCCATACATATACCTGTAATCTATATCTATATCTATATAATCTATATATCTATATCTATATGTCTATATCTATGTCTAATCTATATCATCTATCTATATCTATCTATATTTGTATAATCTATATCTATATCTCTAACTTTTTTATCCTATGCAAAGTAAGAATTCTGAATATTTCTTCATTTTTTGAATAGTTTTTTAACAGATTTCTTCTTCCGACTAGGAATGGGATTACAGGTTTATTGGGATTTTATCTCTGAACATTTAATCTGATTGTGTTACAACATATTAATAAGCAACAGTTGTCATTGTAGCTATTCTCTTAGTCATAAACTTGACATTTTAAAATAATGCAGACTGATATTTTCAATCTTGTTGTTTAGGTCGAAAACATAACACTAACTTTTCAGGTTTTTAAATTTTCATCTGTAAGCATTAGGAACTGTTATTTACTAATGATTGCAAAGTATATTGTGTAACCAATAAAGCTGTCTTTAAATACAGTTATTCTATCAAGTGCCACCAATAAAGCAGGTACTAAAGCTGTGTTCTCACCCAGTACATATTGCTTATAGCTCCAGAAAACACCTATAATACATAGCATCAAATATCAAATTCAGCGGTATGGATTTCAAGTTGGCACCTAAGTACCTCACACAAGGCCTAGGCCATCCAGGAACTGGCAGTATGTTGGTTTTCTTTGGGAAACAGAAAATGAAAAATAAACAAATAAAAACATAGAGAAAGCACCAGCAACCAAAAGGAAAGATACAAATACATTTATACACATATATCACATTTTCATATAAGCATACTTGTTCATTTGTGTATACATATTATATGAAACTCTTTGTAGTTAAATAGATGAAATGTAGTTAAGTAGTTTGATAATTCTATGCCATGTTGTTTGTGAACCATTACATATTTTTATCTGAGTGGATGAGTGACCTATATGAAGTATCCTGGTTTTGGACAAAATTTTCTCCTCCCAAAATCAACTGTTTAGTAAAATGATCATCACATCTGAGTACATACTGTAATTTCCATTCTTCATTTTTGCTTTTAACAGTTAATGCTTAATTTAAGCTTCATAGCCTGGCATTATTAATCTGAACTTTAAAGGAAGTACAGCTTGTGTCTGAGGGCATTTCCAGTCATTTGAAATTAATTTGCTAAAGGAGTAAGTAGCTCAGTAATAGTACACAGGTGAGGAATTTATCTGGCAAAGGCTGTGCATACAGTATCTGGTGTATAAAAATCCCTTCATAAATTTCACCAGGATTTTAATGTCTCAGGTGTCTCAAAGGTCTCAAATTTCAGGTCTTCTCTTGCTTGAGATGTGCTGGATAACTCTCCTTGTCAGTCACTAGTTATTGAGAGATTCTTTCTCTGTTATACAATGAGATATGAGCTCTCAAGATAGCCCTTGCAACTGGAAGTTCTATTTCATCATACTTAGTATAAGCAACAATTTGGAGCTTTTCTGACACTTATCAAGGTCTCTTTACACACTAATTCTTGGCTGGGGGTATTTTTGAGTAAAGGCATCTGGTTAACTGGTTGTTTAAAATTATTCTAAACATTATTATGCAGACAAAAAAAACAAAAGACATTAATCCGAACTTGACAAAGCAGCTACATTATTTCTTTATGTTTAAAAAAAGAAAGAAAAAAAGAACAGGAGAGGAAAACATGTTCTTGATCTATTTATACTGTAATTAATTTAAACTGAAAAGTTCAGTTCCTGCAGTGAGTGACTTGTAAAACTCACTTTCCTTCCAGTTATTTTTCCAGATTTTTTTTTGCTACTACATATTACATTTAGAGCTAATATTTTCTTTTCAGGATAAATAATCTTCTCTCCTTAAACTTGCTTACATCTCCCCCTTTACATCCATCCTCTCATTCTACCACTTATTTAACATTAACAAGCTAATTAAATTAATTTGTTTCCAAAATATAAATTGATAATTTCATTTCTTTGGAGATGCAGAGACTGCTTTTTGAAACCATCTGTACTTGAATGGTCAATTAACTCCATGACTAAAGGAAAAATTAGATAGGCAGTTTGTAATTTTCAGAATGAATTGTTTCTGTCTAGTGAAGCATGGAATAATTTTGGTTGGGAACGACCTTTAGAAATGATGTAATCCAATAACTTGTTCAAAGCAGAACTAGTCTTATAGTTAGGTCATGTTGCTCAGGGCCTTGTCAAAGCATGTTTTTAAAATCTCTGAGTTCCGAGACTGGACAGCCTCTCTGGGCAGCTTGTTCCCACGCTCAGTTACTCTCACTGAGAAATATTTATTCTCTCATATTTAGCTGGAACTGCCCCTACTGCAGCTTCTGATTGTTGTGTCTTTGTCCTTTCACCATGCACTTTTGGGAAGAATCTTCCTCTGTCTGTGCAGAAGGAAATTAAAATTTTCCCTTATCTTTCAAATCTCTGTGCTAATCAAACCAAGTCCTTCCAGCCTTCAGCATCAGCCTCTCTATCCAATTACCCATCCTGGTCACTCTCCATGGGATGGACTCATTCCAGTTTCCCAGTGCCATTCATGCATTCATGTATATAGGACAGCTTTTCAAATGCAGGCTCACAGGTGACAATTGTAGCAGCAGCAGCAGCACTACCATCACCACTTCGCCTGCCTGTTCTAACCTGGAATTTTACTGCATTGAAAACTAAATGATCAACAGATTTTTATCATAAGTCCCTCCTTCCATTACTATTAATTTAAAAAAAAAAAAAGCAAAACAAATAAGACTTGAAATTGTGAAATTTTAAAAATTGTGGGGCTAGATGACTCCATCTCTTTTGTCGTTCTTCCTCTTCTCACTAAATGCTAATAAGCCAAGTAGTCTTACATATAAACTGCCACACATAATAGGGTAATTACCATGAGTCATGTAGTTCAGGCTGAATATCATCTTAAGTTCAACAGAAAAAGTTTTTATATATTATTATTATTAATCAACTAAGGATAATAAATTATTTAAACCTGAATATAAGATGGTAGCCATTTAAGAAAGAGATGAGGACTTGAAACTTTTTTGTGTCTCAAAGCCTTTGTATGTGGGTAGGAAGCATGTGCCAAACTTTTGGCAGAAATAAAAGATCAAAGAGAGATGGTAGGAAATCAAGATAAGAGGTTACATGTGGTAAAGCTAAGAAACAAGGCTTTTGAAAAACAGTTTTAAGGAAAGAGCATGGAAATGAAGATAGGAATACAAATTAACTTGGATAAAATATGGGTGCATATGGTCAGGATGGACAAAAACTGAAAGACAAATAATCAAAGCTAGTAGTAACTTCTAGCAAGCTTTGCATGTCACCATGGGTGGGGTTTTCTGCTGCTTTATATTTGCAAAACCTTATAGGTCTTTAGACAATGCATCTGGAAGACACAAAAATTGCGACCAGCATCCTAATGGTTAAACAATGAGTTTGTGAGAACTCTGCAAGATGAGCTTGTCCTCAAATTACTTTTTTCCATATGCATGAAAATTGCAACATGTTTCTTAACCCTGAAATTTAAGGTTATTGTGCAGTTACTCTGGACAGAATGTTTGCTGAAAGGCAGAAGAGAAAAAAAAATCAAACAAACACGAACGGATTAGGATTTTAGCAGAGGGTAATGCTCATTAAGGGAATCAAATCTCTAAAAGTAGGTGGTCTTTCACTGGTAGCAGTTCAAGTCACTGGTGTAAGAGTTATTGCAATGGTATTTTTAGGTGAGGTAGGGAAAGTCTTCAAAACCATTGTTTTACTCAGTTCCCAGATGACCATCTCAACGTATGCAGCATTTAATGCCATTGTTCTGCTGGGTTTATATCTTGTTAGGTATGAAACATCTCTTTAATATCTCGCTGACATTTTAAGTGACCTTTTCTACAGTTTCTATAGACCACTTGCAAAAGTGGCCACTTATATCTGTGCACAGTATGGTCAACTCAACAACAAGAATCAGTTAGGTATCCTCTTGAATGCTTTGCTCAGAATGTTCATCCACAAATATAAACACAAAAAAGTGCAACAGGGAGCTAATGGAACTGTCTAAAATTCCCAGCCAGGAGGTTCCTCTAATAGTCAAATATTTAATCGTGAAGATTCAGTGAAAGACCTTGTATCCCAAGATAGTTGCATGTGCTGTGTAAATGACTGACTGGGGAGTTGCTGGATCATATAGAGAATTAATAACTGAAGTGATCTGCATGTGCACACAGTTGCAGCCCTAATACCATGCCACCCTGTAATTTGAATTAAAGAATGAACTTGTTTTTGCCCTTATTACTTAGTTATTATTTACTTCCTGCAACTATTTCCATAAGCTCAGGTGGGGTCAGTATATGTTTAGGTTAAATGGAACCATTGGGTTGGTTTTGGTTGGTTGATTTGTAATCATATTTGGAATATTTGCTTTAGTCAGATATAATTTGTTTTTTTCTTTTTTTTTTAAGAATTATTTATCTGTGAAGTACCATTTCCATAAAACACTCTGATTGCACTTCAGATCCAAAATTATTTGGGATATGAGTTGTTTTTTTCCTCGTAAATCTGAGATTTTTATGAGGGAAATAATTCTGGTTAACTTTAGTCATAATGTACAACACAAGACCTAATATGCATTTGTAAATAGGCAAATGTGCAATTTATATTTGCATAAAACCCTACCCTGGCAAGTATACAGGCTACTAATCTTATGCGGCTTCTGAAAAGAAGTTACAGAACTCCTTTTCACTTAAGTACCTAAAATCTGAAATTTTTGGGACATTAGTGCATTTCTTGCATACAATTTGTGTTAAAATGTAGTTTCACAAACAATCTTCTTAACATTTTTCTCTAATATCCCCTGTCCTTGCAGTAATGATGAGATCTAGCTGAAAAAATTCTGCTCAAATAATTTTTTGATCCTAGAAAGACTTATTTACAATATAGCATTTTTATTAAAAATACCTATTTTTCCTAGGATAATCCCAGTTTTTATAGAAAAAACAAATTTATGTAACGAAAAATGTTGTTATTTGGAAAAACATAATTGGAGATCACATGCCAGTCTCTTCCATAGGCTAGGATCCTCACCCAAATTGCTTTTTATCTTGCATAGCTAGCCAAATATTTAATGATATATTATTTTCATCACGAAGCGATGATATTGCGATATTGATTCAGAGATGCAGCTTAAACTATATGAGAAAGGCTGTCTGAGGAATGCAAACTAAAATTTATAGGACATAATTTGTGAATTCTACTATGAACTCTTTCTTTTTGTTTTCCAGTTGGTTTGGGGTTTCCCCCCCAACCCCCCTTAACATGTTCCAAAATCTTCCTTTAGGAAACACTCAAGTCTTCAGATTGAAGCAGCCACTGACGTACAATGTAAGTTCAGCTAAGCACTCAATTGCATTTTGAAGAATCACACCTTCTTTAAAAGGAACTATAAATTCCACCTTATGATAATTTTATTATCCCCAGCCTGTTACTAATGTATTCATGATCACAGCTCTTTAAAAATGATTTTATGACTGCTTTACTCATCAGCTTCTAACACAGTCTTGCCTAAAAACAACAGCATTTTTAAAATATTTACCTAAGACTAATGAGGGCTTCAATCCTAAGCTCTGTTTTCAGCAAATGTGTAGGCTTCCGTTCCAAAAATAAATGTGAAAATAAGAGTTGTTAAATATCTCATTAAAATGATGACATTTGGAAGATTTTTTTTTTTTTGAGAAAGAAACACAATTGCATACCACTTAAGGGTGTCAGTTTAAAGAATTTTAGAAGTGAAACAACTTTTGCATGCCAATAATAATTCAAGAATAGAATAGTTTGGGTTGGAAAGGGACCTTGAAGATCATCTAGTTCCAATCCCCCTGCCATGGGCAGGGACACCTTCCACCCAACCAGATTGCTCAGAGCTGCATCAAACCTGGCCTTGAACACATACAGGGATTGGGCATCCACAATTTCTCTGGACGACCTGTTCCAGTGCCTTACCAGCCTCACCATAAAGATTTTTTCTTAATCAAAGGCTATACAGAAGCCCAGGTAAATTAAATCTGTAAGCCCTTACATCATCAACTGATGTAGTTGCTCCATCATAAAAAGACACTGTGTTGGTCAGGCAGGATTTTCCCATGCTGAAGCCATACTAATTGTCTTGAACCTGCAGTCTGAGTGAACCACTGTATGTGTGCAAACCAAGTGGCTTTGCACAACTCTCCATATACTGTGTTTTCTTTTTGGCTTCTATTTCCTTTTGAGAACATTGAAATTACCCCTTCCAGACACGTGCTTAGAAAAACATTGTGAAACTGTGGGTTGCTTTTAAGTAACTATGGCATTGCTGTTCTGCAGATGACCTTGTGAAGGCTTACCAACCAGTTTTAATAGAACTACTTAATAAAACAGAACATAACTGACTGCCTTTTTTGGAGCACAATAATATTTGACTTCAACTTGTGATGTGTTGAAAGCAAAAAAATGAGACAAAGAAATGAATATCAATGACAAATGACTAACAGTCTTGGAAAGCCAGATTATTCAGAGCTATAGATGGTCACTAGCAATTATTGGCATGTGTTAGTAAGGAGGCAGATAGTCTGGGCTGAAGTCTCCTTTCAGTAAATATTGCATATTAAAAAAATGAATGGCTAGAATGTGCTGAACATCATAATCAAAAAGACAAGCTTTTATTAAATCTTGGGGGAAAAGAGTGCTCCATAATATAAATAACAAATGAACTACACAAAATATAGTCCAGATAATGGAAGAATACAATTACATGTACAAACCACCAGTATTTACAGTACAAAGTATTTATTTTTGATCACACTATAATAAGTCAAATAGTATCTAACTTCTTGTGGTAACATTCACAAATATATTTCAGATGTGCAGTTTTTATATTCATATTTTGTGTGTGAAAAATAGGTTTCATAAAGGTAGAATTCACACTCCATTCATAAATTTGAGTAAGTTGGAAAACATTTTTTTGAATTAACAAGTTTAAGAGCTATTTAAAAAGGGTAAAACTGGAGATTTTTTTTTCTTAATCTAAAAAACAAACTAAATAAAAATATACCATTACCTTGTTATGGTTTTGGCCAGGGCAAGGTTAATTTTTTTGCAGAAGCTGGTAGCCATGGTCTGGATGTAATACTGTACCACTTCATGTCAATGCTAGTGGGGAGAAAGGTCAGAAAAACATGGTGGATAGAGCAGTACAATACTTGTTTATTGTAGATGACTTTCTGTGTAAATAGTTTTCTTTTCTTATACTTTCTGTTATTAATATTGTTGTTACTGTTTGTTTTCTTATTTCATTACTGTTTTCAATAAATTTTTCTTATCTCAATGCATGATCTTTACATTTTTGCCTCCAGTTGGAGGCTGAGGAAGAGAATGCTGCACATGGTTTTAGCTGGAGTACTACACTGAAGAACAGCATTCCTAAACCATCACACCTTGAAAGGGTAAAAGGCAGAAAGTTGCACAGATCTTCTTAAGATGTGTAGTTATTTGCTCATAACTTGGCTAAACTGTCTCTCAGGGAC
The DNA here is from genome assembly GCA_013397375.1 of Toxostoma redivivum. Classification (NCBI taxonomy): domain Eukaryota; kingdom Metazoa; phylum Chordata; class Aves; order Passeriformes; family Mimidae; genus Toxostoma; species Toxostoma redivivum. The sequence goes on along the minus strand of VXBI01006652.1, from coordinate 468,619 downwards.
CCATAATTTAGGAGCACTTCCCATTCATTTGGTTGGTATTAGAAAGAGAGAGTTTAAAATACAAACAAATATATACAAATACAAACAGAATACTATAATGGTAATAACTCAGAAAGAGAACAGGTTAAAATTTAATAACTGGAGAAGTAGGAAAAATTCACCTCTGGATGTGTATATGTGCCTTAAACACTGAGGAAGAAGCTGTGTATGATGTCAAAGTGAACAAATGAGATACACTGGAGACTTGTGAAGGTAGAGCAGGCCAGAGCAGAACTGCTGCCGCTGACAGATCAAGGTCTTGATTCATTGTGCATGGCCCAAAACATAGGCCATATTTTCATTCACTGTCATGGCTGCTCAGGGACAGATTAAATTGCTGGAACATATGGTCATTTCAGGTGCAGGTCTCTTATGTAGAGATGTGTGCACGGTTATTGAATTCTGAGAAGAAATTATTAAAAGTGGAAGATGCCAAATATAACAGCTTATGTTCTGGATGTGATAGCTACACTGGCTCCCCACCAGATACTCACCTTATCATTGAAAAATTAAAGTATTTTGGTATTGGTTTGTCAAAGTTGTGAAGGCATAGTCTGGAGCATAAAACAAAATGATGCCAGTAATCAAGGTTCACCAGTTTTAATTAAAGTGAAGAATAAACAAATATCCACTTGACAAAGGGCATACTTTGGAAAGCAAAGGAAGCAATCTGTTAAGCCAATATCAGACTGAAAACAATGAAAGGATATGTACAAAAATCTTGGAATGTTTTTAACTGAAAGATGTGAAAAATTATTTGGTATTTTTTAACCCTGACAAAGTGTTTAAAAGGCAACGGTTCACATCGGCTTTCTGAATAAACACTTTAAGCATGAGGTCAGACAGCAGAAGAGAACCACAGAAGCAGAAGTACCAGTAAGGAAGTCTTGGGTTGCATTTTTTGCATAAAATAAATTAACTATATGAATTCCTTAGTAGATACATAGAAATTGAATAAATTGTGGGTTTATGTTGCAAAGTTACCTGATGTGAGAACATTAAAAATTCCATTCTTGAAACTCACAAAGTCTTGCAAAGACTTTTAGAAAGTGGCATTGGCAAATAGGTAGTGAAAAAATAGAAAACCCTCTCACTTGCTTAGGAAGCTAACCTTCCTTAAGGTGGTCAGAGCAGAGAGTAAAGGAATGAAGTAAGAAAGACAAAAATTCCAGTACTAAATGTTGCCAATTAAATTAAAAGAAACTGCTCATTTTCTTCAGACATTAAAACTGAAACAGGAAAACAGAAGTGGAACCTATCTCTTGTGAAAACTGGAGTGTGGCTAAACAAATTTATTTTGGTTTAAAAACTGAACTTATAATTTGATCCTATAATTTGCTTCTAATTTTCTGCTAAAGAAGTAAACCAAAACAAGGAAGATAAAAATGAAGAAGTGCCTATGGAATTCTATCTGCTCAGATAGAGATAAATGTAGAGAAGAACTCACTCAAATAAAGAGAAGGGGACAAACTCTGTCCCACAACTCAGAATTTACTGGAGCATCCCATTTCAGTTCTGATACAAAATTCAATACATTTCAAAACCCTCAAGTGATAAAATATGAGTGAAAAGGCAAAACCAGTGTACCTAAAAATGATCACAAAGTGATCCCAGAATTGATAAAACTTTTAATCTTAATCCAGTACTATGAGTAATATCTCTGCCGGGCCTTGATTGACAGCATCAAGACTTATGTTCAATTCCTATAAATTCAGCTCAAGTGGTCTAACAGAAACACAAGGAAATTAAATTAAACTGACTGGATACTTAATGAACTATATTTTTACAGTTGAAAAGAGAGATTCAATGGCTTACAAAATAGTTGTTCTGTCTCCTCTCACTGAAAGAAGGAAAGGGAAAGAGATACTAAGAATAGAGCAGTACACACTAAAACAATCTACAAGCCACTTTGCTTGCCTGGTATTTGGACCAGGTATTGGTTCATGACAAGAAGCAGACAGGACACAAGCATTAAATATTAATATATTTTCATATCTTTCCTTTCTTCAACCTATAAGGAACATTTTTGGGGAGGTCTTTCAGGTAGAAAAACAAGACTAAAAAACATTCAATTCAGTTCAGATTGACTTAAACATTTGATGGACAAAATTTTCCAGCTTTACTCTAAAGCACAGAATGTTGTTCTGTACGTTGCTTTTTTTGTTCCCTTCTCTGCAAACCCTTTCATGAGCACTTGTCATGGTTTGAAGTCAGGCATTCTACAAGAGATTAAAAAGCATTTGTGAAAAGTTTGTGTAAGTGATTAATTTCACATTATACATTATTCTGTAAAAGCAGGAATATCAAATCAATATTCACTGTCTTAACTATCAACCAGTTAAAAAAAATCTTAGAAATAGCATTGTTATTTGAAAATTCTTTACTTCAGGTCTTGCCTAGCTTCCAATATTTCCCCACAATAGAAACAACCTCAATTTTGTAATTTTCTAACTATTTAATGCTTCTACTTTTTATTTATTGATAGCAAAGCAGAAACAGAGAAATTGCATCATGTGGTGTCATATCAACAGCTTCATTTTTAATCAGCAGTGCAAGAAACCTTATACCTCTTAGCAACTGAATATAGTAAATTGTATAGGAGTATCTTAGTTCCTACCAATACTGTAAATAATTGCTTGATACATCTACATTGCTTCAAGATGTGTGGGAACAACACCTTACTTCCAAACCAAGCAGCACAGAACAATTCCCATCATTATTTAGATCACATTCCCCTTAGTGCATTTGTTTCAGACAGAGCACTCTGGAGCCATCAGAACATGAGGTGAGTAGAAAACTCCCAGTGAGACACTGAATGATGAGGGAGCCAGTTCTTGCACTCAAATTGGTCTTCTTCTATTTAGCTGTATATGTCAAGCCATTAAATGGGAGTGTATTCTTGTCTGGATCTCCATAAGTTCATAACTTCTTTCAGGGCACATCCACCTGCTCTGACAAGAAGGGGTCCTCCATTGGCTGCAGGTGGACATCTTCTCCAGTGCCTGGAGCACCTCCTTCCCCTCCTCCTTCACTGATCTTGGTTCTGCAGGGTTGTTTCTGTCACATATTCTCAGTCTTCTCTCACATTTTCGGTTACACAGCAGTTTTTGCTCCACTACCGGGGGGGTCAGCTTAGGCTGTCAGTGGGTCTGTTTTGGATCTGGCCTGCACTGGGTCTGCCAGACATGGTAGCAACTTCTGACATGTTTGCACAGAAGCCACCTCTGAAGCTCCCCTGCTACCAAAACCTTACACATAAATTCAATTGCAAATACTAATTATTTATTAGATATTTAGAAGGGTGTATATATAAGTAATGAAGCTGAACTGGGAATCAGAATAGGACACATTCCCATGCCTAATATTTATGTGCCATTAAATCATATGGAAAAACTTTTCCTAAGTTTGTAGGATATGCCACCCCTTGTACTATGGCATGTAGTGGTCTTTTAAACTCACATGATACTTGTACTCATATGATATTTTTAGGTTTCTTACTGTCAACAGTCTAGTTAAAAGACAGTTCCAGAACCTTGCTAGCTTAATGTTAAAAGCATTCTTCCAATAATGATCCTAAATGCATTCATGGTCTGTCTGTATGAAGTGATTCATGATATAACAATCACTTTTTGAGTGCCTACTTCATGCTACCTGATTTTTCAAGATGACACATACAAACTCAATGATGTTTAATGAGTGCAGTCAAAAAGATGAGCACTAAAGATTAATTATAGACTGTATTAAATAGTCCATTTCGTTCTTTTCTAACTTACTGTTAGATATCTCAAGAAATTAATGTAAAACATTGTATTTCCCAAATGCAACAGTACTCGAAATAAACACTCAAGCCAAAATTCAGTCAAGGGCAAACTCTCTAAATGCTCATTATATTGTTGCTCTTGTATTCTGAGAGAAAAGTGTATTGGCTCGACATTACTTTTTTTTTAATATTCATTGTGCCTCCCTTTCGAGGTTATAGTGTCAACTGGCTAATCTTAGCGATTCTGCAATCAATCTTGAAAATGCTGAGTTGTGATCGTGTGGGGTTTTTGAGGCTTTTTTATTTTCCTTTTTTTTTTTGCCAGAATAATATCCAGTAACAGCAAACTGTTTGGTTGAATTACAAAGATAGNCCAGTAACAGCAAACTGTTTGGTTGAATTACAAAGATAGATAGATAGATAGATAGATAGATAGATAGATAGATAGATAGATAACAAAATATTTTTTGAAATTATCTAATGTATTATTACCTGTCCACTAGAAGTATATCATTTGTAAACCTACAGATATGTTTCAATTGCCTCTAGTTGAGAGTGTTTTGATATTCCATGACCCAGAGAAAGATGAGGCTAATAATCTGCATCCATCCATACTACACTGAGTTCTGGTTTTATCAAGGAATGTGATAAGGACAGTTAGAAAGAACAAATATTGAAAAGGTTGAAATTGAAACTTTGGTTATTGACTGAGATTATATTAGGACACCAGTTTTCTTTTGAAGGTGCTTTGAAATAGGAGATTTTTTGTCAAGATCTGCTTAAAAAGGGCAGTAATTTAGTCCAGCAAGACATTGCTGGTGATGCAATTTATTTGGAGGTATCACCCTCACCTTGTCTTCCCTTTCTCTCCTTCCTAAAGAGCCAGTATCCTTTCATTCCAACAATCTAGTCACCATATCTCTGTGATGTCAATAAGATCATAACCCTACAGGCACGCACATGTTTATTCCTCATGTTTATTCCCTATGATGTTTGCCTAGAGGCAAGGTGGACCTCTCCCTGCTGGCTGGAGTAGCTAGAATTACTTTGAGCTCTCTTCAGGAGCTTTGGAATTCCTTTGAGCTCTCTTCAGGAGCTCTTCTGCTGACTTGCAACTTCTCCCCAGCCTCTCCTCATCTCTTTTTGGCCCTGGCACACTGGTAGGAGAGGGATGGACTGAGGGCTCTTTCCCCTGGGAACTTTGCTGTATTCTTCACTATGAAAATTTAGACATCTCTTGTAACAACTAAATGGAAAAATCATATAGTAGAATGGAATGTTTACAGTACCAATTATTTAAATAAATTACTAACATTCTTTTTCTCTTCCACAAAGGGATAGTGAAGAAGACTTTTCATGAAGTAGCTAAAAAGATAGAGATTTTACAGAATTTGTACATACTTGAATTTATATATATTTTTATATATATATTTGTATCTATTTTTTTTCTCTATACGCAGATTAAGAATGAGATGTTGGGCCATGATCCTCTATAAGAAAAAAAAATCTCAAAATATGGGTTAGACATGAAAAGATTAATAGTTTTTGTATTAATTCCTGGACATGGATCTTGGACCTGCTGGTGAGAAGGAAACAGGTCTTTACAATGTGGTCTGTTGTACTGCATATAATTTAGATGAGTAGTTTTGTTACAGTTATAAATAAAGAACTGTTTTTATTAAGAGAAATAAGCAAAAACTAATGGAAATAAATCTGTGAAAATTGTGGAAAGTATGGTAACCACTCTTTTTTAAAGAAATAGTAGGAATAATACAGCAGCATTATTGAATAGTCAGCTGATCTGTACTCAAAGTTCACAAAAAGCCACATTTCTAAATGTCTTCCATGATGAATCCAATATATATTCAAAAGCAAGTGTACAGATGCAACTTCATTACTTCTTTGTATCTTCCTGTGTATAAAGAAGTAACATAAACAGTAACATAAACCTCATCCTCAACTTACATTTAAAGAAAAAATATTTTCCAGATTTTCATCTTGGAATTGAGATTTTAATTTTCTTTCTTACAGAAATTCACATTTTCTTTTTATTCAATTAAACTATGAAATTTAATTCCTATGCCAAATCTTATACCTCTGAATAAATGTGAGAATCATCTTTGGCACCTCCACTGCACAGTGTACAAAGGTTTATAGCATTATCACCTGCAGTCAAGGTCTTCATATTGCTGCAGTTCCAAACATTTGATGTTTTAACCTGCTCTTTTTAAATGTTTATAAAGCCAATATAAAGTAAAATCATTCTCTCTTCATCTCCATTAATCCTGACATGCTTAAACAGACAAATTGACTTTCATATTATTGGAATGCCAGGTGGTAAAAACCCGCCTGATCTGGTCTTTCATAGAAAGTATAGTAAAATGGGACTATAGTTTATGAAATTACTTCATAAATTTCAAAATAAACACCTGAAATCAGATTTGATGTTCAAAAGTTTGTTATTTTGAGAAATACTAAAAATGTACCAGTTTGGATATAGAGTATCTTCAAGTCCTATTCTTTGAAAGACAAGGTATATTTCAAAAGCTGTATATTCTTATCTATATTGAATTTTCCACAATATCCTGAAGAAGCAATGGTATTTGAATGTAAATTTTCATGCGTAACATACACAAAATATAATATATCTGTAAGTAAATTCCATACCCATCCTATAAATGTAATCTTAGTACAGCCTTATTGTGGTCTCTGGACCACTTGTAATCCACCTGAGTACCCTATTTTTACTTTTCCCTGGCTGACAGACCTACCCAGACTTGGACTTAAAAGCAATTTCCTATGAACTGTAAATTAGAGGGCCCCTCAACCACTGAACCCTCTGTGACACTGATATGGTTTTAAACCCAGCTGAAAATTGAGCACCACACATGTGCTCACTGAACCCCTCACTCTCTCCCCCCACTACCCCCGGGGAATGGGGAAGAGAATCCAAGTAAAAATGGTATGTTGAGATAAGAACAGATTAATAATTTAAAATTAAATAAAATACAATAATCAGGGTAAATGTTAATAAAAAGGAAAAACCAAGTGATGCAGATTGCAATTGCTCACCACCTGCTGGCCAATGTCAGAGCTCCTTCCCCAAACCCAGATAGGCTGCCCTTCTGTATAGCTCCCCCCAGTCTACAAACTGGGCAGGATGTTCTGTGGTGTGGAATATCCCTTTGGTCAGTTTGGGTCACCTGTCCCAGCTGTGCTCCCTCGCAGTTTCTTTTGCATCCCTCCTCACTGTCAGAGCATGAGACAATGGAAAAACGTCCTTAACTGAAGATAAACACAACATAGCAAAAAGCAAAAACATTAGCATGTCATCAATGCCATTCTCATTCCAAATCCAAAATACAGCATTGTAACAGAACTGACAAGAAGCTAACTTTTTCCCAGCTGAAACCAGGACAGACACTCTCAGGAGGCTATTCAACTCACATAGATTAGTCTGGAGAACATTGCTACAATGGGTCTGGTGAATTGTGCCCTCCATTACCTGATGGAACAGGTTTTTGGTGGGAAAATTAAATGGCAAGGATCACACAATTAGATTGGCTTTATGCTCCAAAGTAAATTACTTCTATATCTAGTATTTTGATTTTATATATTTTGAATTTTTATGGGAGCAAAATTATTGTGAATCAGAATCACATGTGCATTTATATATACGTATGTATACATATGTATAATTTAAATTAATTTCTCCTTTCATTGACACTCTACTTGTGAGACTTGTGTGAGAAGCAAATGTAAACACAACAAGAAATATTTTCTATTTTATTTCCTCCTCTAATGGTAGTCATACCATGCATGAAGTCAACAGTGTTGTACAGTGCTTCATTCCAGGTGACTTTATTTCTACCTAAAAATCACATTTTCACAAATTCCAGCAATAGTTTAAGGGGTGGATAAGTTAGTTGAGGAAAAGAGGCAAATGGCTCTGTACTAGGCTACAAAGTTCAGACAAAATTACAGGCTGTTATATAAACACCAAATAACTATACCTTCTACACTTCTTACTTATGGAGGTGTCCATATTTCACACAACAACATAACACATTTCTACTACCGTTTTTCAGAAACGTTCAAAAATTCATATTGAGAGCAATTTTCATGGGCATTGTAAGGCCTCTTGGATCTAGGCTAGGATAGCCTAGTATAGCAGTATAGCATTTAATATAATGTTTCTGATTTACAGATTTATGATCATCTGACAGCAGCAAATCAAAAAACAGTGAAGCAAAACATAAAACAAGTAAAATAATTAAAAGAAAGCACAAGCATAATCAACCAATAATTGTTAAAGCTCTCTATTTCACTCTGGTATAACTAACTCTATTATAGGTCTTTCTAAGAATGTACATTTTCCATATTGGTATATTCCCACAGCTCAGGAAAACCAACAGCCTGGAAATTTAGAAGTAAGAAATCTAATCTGAAAGTCTAGTTAAATCCAGCACAGTTAAAATATTTTTTTTTCTATCTTCTTGGCTTTTTGCTCCATCAGCTTGTTGTAGACCCATAAGTCATTCCTGCAAAGCTGATTTCTAGTCAATAAGATCCCATCCTCATCCTTCCAGCTGATCTGATTTAGATCTGGTTAATCCCATTATGGGAAGTGCTCCTCCAAGCAAGTGCCTCCAGGATTTGGAATCTTTGCATTACTCCCTGTTTGGCTTTTTCTTCAGCTGCCAGTACTGGGACAGGTACAGCCACATCACCTCCTAAGGTTCCTGGCGTGGGGTCAAACCCTGGTCTCACCAGTACAGGTGGTGTGGGCTGGAGGAATGGGATAAGAGGGTGGGGTTTAGTTACCTCAAGAGCCAGAGCACAGGCGCCAGGCTGGAAGTGCAGCCTTGGACTACGGTAGGATCAGTTGTGGCAACTACCAAAACTGTGGAGAGCTTTCCAGAACCTTCCAATGGCTGCCAGAGACTGGATTCCTTCTTCTTCTTCTTCATGAAAGTAAGAATGATATTTGATTTCTCCTAGTCCTTAGGAATCTTATCTGATCACAATAGCCTTTCAAAAAATAATTGAGTGGCCTTGCAATGATGTCAGTCAGCTCCTTTGACTTTTATGAGTGAATCCCAAGTGGAGTTAATTTTCTTGCAAACATAGCTTTAACCATATAAATAAATAAATTATAGCAGTGTATCACAAAATGGAGTGGAACTTTCAATACAATAGACTCTGGACTGAAATATTTTCTTACTTCTTCATTAAACAACATTCAATCCCAATATTTTAAATCCAATTGTGCATTTGCACTGCAGAACAAAACCAGATTTAAAGTTGCTATGGTTTCCTAGCAAAGGAGAAATGACTGAAATTATATGGGCTTCAGAAAAAAATGGTGATTTCACAAAGGTTTTCATTTGTTTGCTTTTTTGTTTGTGAATATTAACTGAATTACCCTCAATTTTATCTTACTACCTCAAGGATTTCAAGTGCCTGTCTCAATGCTGTGGCAGCTAATTCTGAGACAAACTGTCATGATGGCCCCTCTTTAGCCCTTTGCTTAGTTCCAAGGACAAAACCTCTGACATTTCCGTTTTACATGTGATCTGTTTGACTACTGTCTGCTTATGGCATCCAGCAGAAGAGGTATTGTTTATTCAGCTCCTGCCATAGTTAAATTTTCAGTGGAGTCCAGCAAGCTGGGATGTGTATGTCTGCTCTCACGAAATGGTACTTGCTTTTCAGTGCAGAAGCTGTGTTGTTGCCGTTGACAACCACAGCCTGCTATTAGCATGCAGCCATTATGTTGCAGAAGTATTGAACACCAGATGAAAGTGCTATTTGCTGTTAATTTGTAAACAATGCATAGCATGAGCATCAGCAAGGAAGATTTTCTAGGAGGGAAGAAGGATTTAGTTGCCAAACCATTGTAGACTGTCAGGTTTAAGTTGTCAGACATAAAAACACATATATAGGAAAAACATTTTAATTATCATTATAGATTATGTAGAAATTTTACAAATTCAGAAAGAGTTTTCAACTTCCAAACTTCATTTTGTCATTTAACTTTGGACTAATTAAATACCAACAAAATTATACCAAGCATTTCTTATGAAATGTTCATTAATAATTCTCCTGGTACAGGTAGTCACAACATAACTGAATGTCAACCCATCATTAGGGACTGGAAAAAAAAAAGAGATTTCCCTAATAGAGAAATTAACTAAAATGCCACAGAGTGTTGTAGGAATTTTTTAACTGATCATGTTGAAGTCACTGATTGTACAAAGCTAGCCTCATTGGGATAGAGAAAAGTTGATATATTTTGCAGTAATAAAATCTCATAAATTGCCTTTTGATTTGAGGCAACTAACTTTTAATTGGTGGTAACAGTCAGAACTCTAAACCACTAACTACATACATGTTTGAATTTACTTAAATAGTGTAAGAATGACAGAATTGGAGAATGGCAATGAGATGAGACTCCTACTGCTACAAACTACTCCAGATCTTGGCCAACAAAACACTTTCATAACATTTCTCTACATTTCAAAAATACAAAAAAAAATATATTGGCTAGACTAATTGCATGTTTCGTCCTATTGATCAGGTTTCTTGTGATTTTTGAATATTTTTATGCATCTAAATGGAATTATGTTAGATAAAGACCAAACATTAGAGCTACACTATATACAATTATGCAATATTAAACACCTGGGGTCAGAAGAGTTCAAGCTTTTCAAAATGCTGCTCTATTTACTTCAATGGACTTAAGATTATTTTCACCTAGTGCAGGAAAAAAAAAATACAAATTTTCCTGAGGTGATCATCCAAGTCTTTTCAGAAGCTGTTATTCTCTTCAGTTCCTCTTGCTTGCCTCTGCATTTACCAGACTTCTGCTCTTACTCACTAAGGGCTTACAACTGAATCTTTTAAGAAGCTACAGGAATCGGTTCAAGGGGACATAGACAAGATACCACAGAGATGAAATTCATATTCGTGCCTTCCTTTAAGTTTTATTCAATGAGGTGTGACATGAGCCTCTCAGAGTAGGCATTGTACCAGTTTTGTGATATCCTCTATCCTGTATTTACTCCTTGATATATCTCTGGAGATGCATGTGATCCCCCAAGTCGGGTCATTGTCTGGTGGTATGGGGGTATTCCTTCATTACTATCAGATAATTCTTAACCTTGAGGATTTCCATGAGATTCATCAACATCCTTAGCAAATACTGTTGTTAGTTTATCATCTTGCCCACATATCAGGTTACAAGAAGTTGGTGTTCACACACATTCTTCTAAGGACTTGAATATCATGGGATACTATAGGTCATATAAGCACATCCTTCAGAACTTCCTGAAATATACCACAGTGCATTTCTCACATATGCCATGACAACGTTGGCCATCTGGAGTGATTGTTTTACTTTGCAGATAAAATTTGGAGATGAGATCATAGGTTCTGTGCATAGGATACATAATTCTGTCTCAGTTCTGGCCTTTGCACTCAATTCTTCCCTGATGTCTGTTTTCCTCAGTCAGAGGTAAAATCTCTGTCAAACTCTCTTTGCATGTGATCATCCCCCTGACAGTCCAGGTAACAACAGCCCATCCAACACTATGACAGTAGTCAAGGACATTACAGACATTAGCCTTATCTGGGTTGTGCTGGAAGGACATATTGCAGCCTCTTCCAGGTTTGTTATGAGCTGGTTTCTCAAAATGGATACTAGTCAAAGTGTGTATTCCTCAAGAAAAGGTTCATGCAAATCTACAGTGATGATAGATAAGAGAATCAGGTGTCTGGTACAGGACTACTGAACTTTGACTAAATTTATGTGCCTCGTCTGCAGTGGTGTTTAGGCATGTTGTGGGTTCCTAAAGTAGGGTAGATTAATGACAGCCAATGACATTATACTAATACAGCAGTCAGCCAAATGGGACATTGATAAAATTATTAAAAATATTTTCTGCTCTAGAAACCACAATGCTTATAAGACTGGGTTGGTTATGTCTAAGGCATATCTTTTTTATCACTTATAATCTAATGAAAGCAAAAATCCACCTTGTTGGTGGATAAGGAATATGGAGATTACAGAAAATAATTTGAAATCTCACTGAAAGTAATAGTCTGAAATATGAGAGTTAACTACTGACACATCAAAGGAGTCTCTGTCAGCAATCATAGTGGCAGCTAAGAAGGAATGAGATGTGGATTCTTCTGATCTGAGCCCAGACTTCAAACTGTACCTTGTCAGTAAAATCCTGGATGGCAGAAAAAGTTGTGGCTACTCATTGCTGATCAAAGTCAGAACAGCATTTGATTATCCAATAGATTTAGTTCAAGACTAAGGTATTTTATTGGCTAAAATAGAACTATAATTAACCAGTACTATTAAAGAGGTGAATAAATCGTGAAGAATAAGTGAGGGAGCATGTGATACTAAATTTGGATCTGTTAGGAATTTCATATACACAGTTGAAAACAGGAACATTTCAATTGATTTTGAAAAAAACAGGCAACCCACAGAGTTCACCATAATGCTCATATAAGTATGTGTATGTTCTGAAATCTAGACATCGTGAAATTATAGGCTATAAAGAAAGCAGCTACAAAGTAAAAAGGATTAGAGATAAAGGTATTGTTTAAGTTTTCAGCAGGTGTATAGTCATGAAAGTAGAAGACAAACCATGTAGTGATGGCAGAGGCAAATCTATGAACTAATGCATGGTCAAAAATAATACAAAGGTTAGAAAAATATCAAAGCTGATAGAATAATAGCACCAAGAAGAAAAGTATAAAGGATTGAAACATTACTTCCTTTGCTCTTTAATATCAAAAATAATGATACTATATTTCTAGCTGAAAATACCATGTAACAGCAGTGTTAAGCTCCAAAGGGAATAACCTTGCCTATTTGGAAAATTATAGAAAAAAATTGTATCTCTGATTATAAAACTCTCATTATACTGCCTAATTTTATTTTAGCCTGTTAGGGTTCTTACCAATTTTATTTTTCTATAGTCTTCAAAATAAAAAAGAAAACTTAAAATTAGATTGAATGCAGAATGTATTTGCTAAAGTTTGTTGAAAAATGTTAAAGCAATAGAACAATATAGCTCATTCTTTTTGATAAATTATTTTCTAGACAAGGGAATTGTATTAGGATTCATGTATCTGGACTTCAATAGCAACAGTACCAGTTGGAAATTATCAGCCTATGTGAAGAGATTGAAGATTTTTACTAGGATAATTGATTATTTAAAGAACTATTTGAGAGGTTTTTCTCCATGTGTAATATCAGAGAGGAAGCGATCAGAATGAACGAGGCTAACTTTTGAATAGTTGACACAAGAAAGATAGACAGCTATTATTTATAGTTTTTATATGTGGAGGGGTTTATTATTTTTATTTTTACCTTTTATTGAATTATATCACTTGACAACTCTAAGTTGAGAAACCATTGTGAAAACAGAGAACTAATTAAATGCACCACAAAAATGTGAATAATCTTGAGGAATAAATCAGAATAAATTTAAGAGCATGAAATCAAAATTATCTGAAAATTGGATATCACTTACAAATTATGAAATTTTCAATTGAAAAAGAAGACGAGGAGAAAAGACTCAAGCTACCCATGTCTTAGTACAGAGTGAAGTTTAGTTCAGCTCTTGCATGGCACATTTTAGACATTTACACCAGAATTGCTCATCCCAAACTCTTTTTGCAGTCAGCAAAGAGAAATAGGCATTTTTAGGAAGTGAAGACTTTAACCAGTTTTAGGCATCTGCCTTTAGGTGAGATGAATTGCACCCTGAGATTTTCTTCCCTCTGTGAAGGAAGAATAAACTTCTAACTAAGCTTTAAAATAAAAAAATAAAATAAAAAAAATTCAGTTTTCTTGGAGTCAAGAGAATACTACCTTAGTTGACTACAACATGCCATCAGATGTGACAATGAAAATGGCAAATGAAAACTTAGGATGTATTGAATAAGGCGGTAAGAAACAGAACAATATTGAGGTTATCAAATACACAGATGAGATTTTATCTGAAATACTCTGAACAGGATATCCATGACCAGAAGAATAGTTAGATCAGGAAAAATTCACATGTGAAACTTTTTCAGTTTATGAAATGGATCATAGCATATACGCTTGACTTGATAGTCCAAAAAAATCCAATCCTATTAGTCTCTGATATTGTATAAAGGAAACTATTCTTTTGTGAAGTATTTCAGCAAGTAGAAATCAGTGCGTGCAGAGACAATGTGTAAAAATACTTTTGAAAACTAATGCCTCAAGAAGAATGGTCTTAAGTAGAGAAAATGATACCAAATTGGCCACAAATTAGATAAAAACTAAAATGTTATCAAATTTTGGGAGCATTCACATTCTAAAAGAAAAGTGGAAGTGAAACTTTATGATTCAGTCCCATCCCTAATTAAAAAACATGATTACTATCTTTGATAATGAAAAATTATTTTCACATGAATTGTTTAATTATTTTTTTTCACTAAGTTAAAATACTAATTAGTAAATATTGAACATGCTTGTTAATTAGTAGGATTTTCAAGTTATGTTTTAATGGCTTTTTATTTCATGCTGTAATTTAATTACAAATATAATTTATGCACAATAATTAGTAATACTGAGAACTGGTACAGGAGGTTAAAATTTGTTTTACTGAAATTTGCCTTTTAAAAGCAAGCTATGCAAAGTGGGATCTTGTGCCATACTTTGAAGACCTGAGTTTAGGCAGTAAAGGAACCTTGCAAGATACACTTCAGGTTCAGAACACCTATACTTAGGTGTTTATATGTAAATTTCTGTACATAAGCTAGTTGTCTAAATTGCCATGGAGATCTATAGAGATTTAATCGGTACAGTGCATGGATCTTAGAGAGCTTTTGAGGCCAAAGCCTTTGGAAGTGCCACTCCTAACCCACACATAAGAGCAGTGCAATTTAAGAAACTCTAGGATATCTGACACAAGATGTGGAGCAGCAGCTATGTGGAATTAACTGAGGCATTTCAAAAGACATTAGATGGGACTATTTAGAAGGTGTGTGGATGTGGCATTTGGGGATGTGATTTAGTGGTGGATATTCTGGTACTGGTTAATGCTTGTACTCAGTAATATTAGGGCTCTTTTCCAAACTTTATGATTCTGTGATTCTATGATACCTAGCACAAGAGCTGAGCCTGAGAGAAGCACTGTGATGGGCTTAAAGTTTACTACATCAGCAATGTTTAAAAATAAAATTTTCCTTGCAACACAGGTATATGATATGAAATTTACTGCTACAGAAGGCAAGAAGCCAAAGCTGACTGAAAAATTCAAGAAAGAAATTCACTTGAAAATCAGTAAGTATAATGGAGTAGACAGTGTCCAGCTGAATAAGCTACCTGTCCTATAATAAGTAACATGCTGAAGTTTCATAGAAAAAGGAAAGAACTGTAAGCAAAATGTTATGAATTCTGGTGCTCCTTCACTGTTGCTTTTTAGAGGAACTGTTACTTGCATCTTAACCAGCCTTAAATCCCCTAATAGATGTTATGCCTACCTTTCATCTTATACAGAAACCTCTTTTCCAGATCAGAGGCAAGACTCCATCCTGGCTTTCTGTTAAATTCATGTGGCCATGCAATATGAGCAGTCATTGAAGATACCTTGAGAAGACAATGATCTCCATTTTGTTATTTCTTCTCCTTCGTTTATTTCAGTCTTCATTCTCACAATCTATCTCACCTGTTTTCTCTTTGTAGCTGCTACAATCTAATCTCATTTCAGTTTTACTGTACCACTCACCCTCTACACACACAGACATACACACGTTCATGCACACAGTGCACACACAGAGAATTAAAAGACCTTGCTTCTCAAATCTGTTTTATTTCCCCTATGCTCTTATACCCATATATTCCTTTCCACTAAAGAAAGCAGAAAAAAAAAATCAAGCAAACAGCAGTACCATCAAGTTGTGTATGAAATGAACCTAAGTAACCATGTAATTATTCTCACTCTATTGCTGCTGCTCTTTATTGCTCTCACTTATTGTGTCATCTTTCATACTGCAAGACTGTGGGCTCCTTGGGGAAGGGACCACATCATTTATTTTCTCTTTGAAGTACCTTCAGCACCTCAGGCTCTTTGCAAGTAACAAATAATAATAATAACCATTAATCAGGTAATGGGATCAGTAGAAAGCACCAGTCATTGGCAATTAAAATCTTAGCAACAGTAGGCAGGTTCCTACTTCAGAATTCAGAAAGACTTCTCTTTCTGCTCCTTTCTGATTAAGAAGCCAGCTTGGTTTACTCAACATAAAACACAGGACCTCTCAATTGGCTTTCTATTTTTTCCCCTTCAGACTGAAAGGATCTATCCTTACTTTTAAGTGACACATAGTTTCAAATATATATGTTTTCTGATCACTCCAAATAGCAAAGGAGATTAAACTAACGTTCTAGGTTCAGTTTGTTATAAGTGCATGACATGTTGTTGGCTCTTTGCAAATATTGGGATAAATGCTATATGTATAATGTTAAATAGCATTTCTATATGGATATAGTTTTTGTTCTTTTTATTTTTCACGAGTTGAGAGCCCACTGAAATTGCTAGAGCTGGAGGAGCAGGTGATCTTGATTTTGTCCGTTGCTATTGAAGTCCAATGAGTTTTAGCACCTAACTAGTATAATCAAGAATGTCTGTATCCAGAATGATAAAGCATTCCCATGCAGCCAGCTGGTAACAACAGGTATTTTTATACTGTCGGAAACAGGCAAATTAAGGCACTTTTGCTCCTTTTCTTTTTTGAGTCCATTGCTCACAACGGTATAAAAATGTTTACAATAGCATTTCTAAATGACCAGTTGATATTAAGATTTTTTTTCCCCAACTGGTAATGACTAGGCATATAGTCTATTTCTGTATGTCACCTATTAACATCTCTATTTTTGTCTATATCCAAAGCTGTCATATAATTATTCTTTACAGTTTTAATTATAGCAAACCACCATATAACGCTGATGAAAGGCCTTTAATTTCACTTCTCAGATGTAGAAAATTTCCAGAATAAATAAGGGAAAGATGCTTTCTTTATTGAAACAAATAAAGTGTCTTAATTGAAAATATTGATAGAGGTACACTTTAGGCACAGATCGTTATGTAATTCTGGTGAATACATCAGCTTAGTCTCTAAACACTTCCCATTTTTCCAAGACCCTTTTTTTTTCCCTCCCCAGTTCTATCACTATTTCCAGTATAATCTAAAGGTTTATTCTACTTAACTTTGCTATAGCTGTTTTCTTCCCCTGATCTGTCTATTTGTATTTTGAAGACTAAATATTCATCCCTATTAATATTCATATCTCTAAATAAATCAGGTACTGAAATATTTGCATGTCCCTACTTTTTCTATACATTTTCATATCTAATAATTGGCTCTAAACTAAGGTCATTCTCTGTTTTAACCTTGTATTATATGCAAGCTCATAAAATGCATATGCACATAGCTTCTATATATTTATATATCAACAGATAAAACCTAAATGGCTTATATAAATAAATTCTGAAAACTCATTTCTGCAGAATGCCAAGGTTTACAGGAGATAAGTGAAAAATAAAACAAGTGAGAGAGGTGGAGAGGAGGCTAATAAGTGAAATTATTTTTTTACACAAATATTTATACACATATATAACAGTTGTCACAGGTACAGATATCTCATATGTTTTACTCTTATTTTTTATTCTTTTAGCCCAGTAACTCATTTATAATTTGGATTACAACCTCTTGGGGACACAAGGCATATTTTATTTCTGCTGTGAGACACACAGCTTACCTTTAGGGATTTGACACTGAACACCAATGTGGATGGCTTCATTTCTGTGCTTCATATTTCACATGCTGCCTTGATATTATTTCCCACAGCATGTAATTTAGAGAAAGATGTTATTTTCCATGTCTTTAAAAATTTGCCAACACAGCTGCCAGAAGATGTGGTTAGAACATGTGGTAGCACACTTGTGATATTTTATCCACAGAGTGGAAAAAGTAGCATCAAAATCCTTTCTCAGAAATTTTTAAAAAACTTGAAATCCCAGTTTGCATGGGGAAATCTTGAAGGGTATCCACTTTGCTACCATGTGGTAGTGCTTGAGGTGTTCAATTTTATTGATGCTACCCATTATGCTGGCTGGGTTTGCATGTTGATGTATTTTGTGCTTGGTGAAAGGAGAGAATCCTCCCACATTCAGCTTTATAATTATGAGAACTTCCTCTCTCATTGATTCATGACAAAATATTCTAAGTGTTGGGGAGAGTGGTGGTGGTATGTTTCTTGGTTGTTTCCCCAAAGGGAGTGTTTGGACCCTGTAAGAAACTCATCCATGAACTAACTGACAGAGCAGGAGTGGATATAGACTTAGGAGAAGGAGCAGATAGGGGAGGGGTTTACAGGACCATGGTTTTCCCCCTACTACTTGAGAGGGATTACACTTTTGGCAATTGGAGATTATGGAAGAAGTGATAGAAAGAAATAAAAGTTCATTAATCCGTTGCCTGTACATTAACCCTGAATTACTATGTATCTCTTAATGTTGTGCTTGATATTTGCTGTTTGACTTTTCTGCCCCTGAACCCTAAGTAATTGTTATGAGATATGCGTGGTGAATGCTGACACTTAGCTGCTAAAGAGTCTGCATTCACTGCGTTATCACTACAGTGCTGGGAGTGTGCTGCAACTCTTCAGTGATCAAGACTGATAACTGATAGTGTTCTCACCTACTGGATGTGGTATACAATTGACCCTTTCGTTATTAACCCATGCACCAAATAGCTAACCTGACCTTATTTGATAACAAAGAATGCCTTTCTCTAAGCTGAAAAAATGCTGGGTTTTTTAAAATTTATTTTGTTATGCTGCTTGAACTTAATATATTACAAGGCTCCAGTAGCATTTGATTTACAGCATTACAGCCAAGACTCTTATTGTTAACATTAAGCAATGCTGTTGCAGGCAATGGTTTCACATACATTGTACTGCAGCACTGCACTCTTTGGTTGTGACAGACTTTTTTGCTATGCTACTCAGTGATCAGGCATATATTGAGCAAAATCACTGAGCCGGGTTTTATAAATACATAACTGATGATTACATTTCCCTCACAGCCTCATCTGCAGTCTTATGCCTTGCAGTTCACTGCCTTTAACCAGCATGTGTCTCTGATAATTGGTTTTCTTCTGGCATCGTTTCTGGAGCTAGTGTTGAGTGGGAGAATAGTGCAGGCTGTTCTTGTCCTTTCATGTGGGAGGAGATACTGTGATTTCAGCCAACACCCCAGCATTTAGCTTCTGAGCTGCCCAAAGCCAAGCTTTTCTCATAGTGTTTAAACAAGATTTATGTTCTGAGTTCGGGACTGGCAGTTACTTTACTGCCTGTTGTGTTGTGTGAGCCAGTGTGAACAAGGGCCTTGCACCCAGCAGTGTCTGTGGAGGAAAAGGTCACTTTTTGTGAGGCTTTCTTTGTTCACACAGCTGCATCCAGGGCAGGAGGAGTGACTGTGGGGAGGAAAAGAGAGGTGATGAAATTTCCCTTGGATTGTAAGTATTTAGAAGAGGAATCTCAGTATTTGCCTCCCCCCTTTGCTAACAAACTGATAGCTAAAGGAAACTACTCTTGCCAAAATTTTGAAGAGGCTGATTTCCTTTGCCTGGCAATGTGATGGGGGGCATTTTGTAAAAAACGTGTGCTGCCTCTTCACTTGAAAAGAGATTTGGTTTAAGGATCCTAACTCTGGACAGTGGCCTTGTTGCTCCTTGATCACTAGAGAAATATTTGTCCTGCCAATTTTGGAACTAGTCCTTCAAGATTTCATTTATTTTCTTCTCCATGGTCACTTGTGAATACTTGATCCCAACATGCATTTATCAGATGTCTTCAGGCAAATGCCAGGGAATGAGGAATTTCAGCATCCTTGGTACATCTTTTGCTGCAAGACAGCAACATTGTGGCAAGATTACTGGCAGTAAAATTAGAGAAATATGGAAAATTTTGTTCATATTATAAAAGAGATTAAAACAGTACAGAAAATACAAGGTGCTGCTTCCTGGATGGAGCATGGTTGTCATGCACAGAAATCTATTTCACAATGATTCTCCACACGAAGCCTGCACTCTTAAGTACATGTTAAATGGTGCTAAATGGAGGGTAGAGCAGAGTGAACATACTGTGGCCAGGCTATGATGAAATGTTTGTAGGGACAGGAACTCTGTGGTATCCTGTAGCTGATAAACCTCATAGCAGCTGCCAGCCAAGGGAGACATGAAAAAATGTCGTGCTGCCAAACCAGCAACTGGTGAATTTGGTTCACTATAATCTGATTATAGTACTAATACACATCTCCAACCCAAAGCTGCCAGCCTCCAAGGTACGACCACCCCTCACTGAGAAAGAGCTTTATATTTTATCAACTGTATCTTTAAGAAAGGAGCAAGATAATTTGACACCAATCAGTAATGAAAGTATGTATGACTAAAGTCACTCAAGCTCACCTTAAATGCAAAGAAATAGAAAAAAATGAGTTAGGGATGAGGAAAATTTGGGGAATACTCCAATACCTCTGGGATTGGTTTGATGCCTTGGAATGGCTACCTAGAAGAGAGTCTAGACAGAGTTAAGAGGACAAAGTGAGTATTCATTAAGGACCTTCAATACATACACCTTGGACAGTCAATGGAGTTTAGAGTTATACACTAATGCAGTACAGAATCTGAAAAATATAAAAGCTAAAAACTTAAGGAATCAGGTTAATGGACTGAACTTGTCTTCTCCCCCATATTAATGCCTATTAATTAAAAACCATACTCTGTGTGTGCTGAATGATTGTCTTGAGCTAGATTTCATTGGTTATTAGAGCTTGTCTGTATACTATTTCAGTTATATTTTTGCAGTCAGATGTAATGGTTGGCAGTCTTCAAACCTTAACCTGTCACAATTTTCTGTTATCAGTGTGTTTATTAATAAAGCATGTTATTCCCTTAACTGTTTAGTCTGAGTGTTTCAAGGGTGACAGCACTCATCAGCAGCAGATGACATACTCAACTAGAATTGAAGAGATCCAGGAGGAGGTTCCTCTTTAAAGGATTTGACTGTGATATGCTGTTGGCACATGTCCCAGAACAAGTTAGTTGAGCTCACTCCAATACAGCAGACTGATCAGTAGAGTCCCAATAATGGGACAGTGACAGTCTGGTCGGGCATAAGGGTGCCAGCTTTTCTGGGGTGTTGACAGATTGATCAAACAGAAAGGGTTCAAGGAAACCTCCCTTTCATGTGGCAATCAGGAATGGTAAAGTTTCAGAACATGAAGGAATACTCTTTTCTTCTTGATTCTCGTGTTCAGCTGCTATCCTTAGGTGGACCACAATCTCTGATACCCTAAAGATCTATCATATAGCTATAGCTCATCTGGTAGGTCTCAGCATATTACCTAGTGTAAGGTAACCTTAAAAATAACTTTACATCAATACAGATAGCTGCATAGCAAAGCATAATAAAAATTGTAGAAAATGTAAGAACAGATTGACTTTAGTTGTGGTTAAGTAACTGGGACATGTTAGAAGAGTCACATATGATAAATGAGCCAGACAGAGGCCAACAGACCAGCTTAGTTACACATCAGACAGCTTAACTTTAATAGAATAACAGGATTGAAGAGTAGATAGTTCCCATACACAAATTAGAATAACTTCATAATTAGAATGTCGTATTGTTTTATACAATATGACTTTATATTACCAATAAGAGAATCATTGAAGTTTATATCAAGATTGTGTTCCCCTGCTGCAGAACTTGTATTTATGCCAAAGTACCCATCTGGAGACATCTTGAGAACATCACTGGAATACTTTGTCTTTGAATTAAGGAAATTAGACAAGCTTTCATCCTTATGTTTCATCCTAACTTTTTAATGGTCTTTAAAATAAAATATAAATATTTGAATATAAACATATTTTTCTGATAAACTATTTCTATAGCCACAGATTTAATAAGCTGTTTTTTTATATATAAAGCAATATATATTAAACTCACTGTGTTTTCTCTAAAGAATGTTGTGATTTATTTAATTTTTTTTTTTATTTTGCACTTCAAACTTTAAATTAAAAACAAATACTTATTGCAGGGGGGTTATTTATTATTTTGTCCACCTGTTTTTTTTCCTGGCAGCTTCCTTAAATTCCCTGGGCTTTTAATTGTGTCTGGAATTCAGTAGTACCCTTTGGGCACCAATATTGAATGGTCACTTTGCTTATTTAATAAGGCTTTTTTCAGTGATAAACTCCCAGACTACTCATAAGTTATTGATAGATTTGGCAACAGTAGACAAAACCTTGCCTGAGTGGCATTTTCACCTTGACAGTAGGTATTTCCAGGAAGGACCAAATATCTTGATTGCCCAGCTGCCCTGAGGGTTCAGCCACACAGATCTAGGCTTTGCTTGAGCTTCCTTTTCAGTTTGCACTCATTTCTGCGTTAGTCCTCAAGTACGTTCCTTTCTGGGTTTGCTTTTAAAGAGCCTGCAGCTGTTGCTTATACTCATGTCGCTGCATAACGAGCCTGTTCTTTAGATAACAAGGAATTTCTATTTCTCCACCTACAAAAGCAGCCAATACATTTTACTCTATACGCAGTTGAAAAATTCTACCTTTGGCTTCCATAAGCTTGTGATCAACCTCTAAGCAGGTTCTCTATAGGATTTTTAGAATTAGATAAACTCTTTTACTTTCTTCTGGGACATCTGTGCATAGGGATTAGTTAGCATGCATATAGAGATTCCAGGCAACAATTCATAGTGCAGTGCATAAGACTATTGATTCAGCCATGCTTCTAATATTAAATGCCTCTAGCTGCTAAATAAGATAGAGAAACTGATTCCTGGCATAGGAGAAAAAGGGCACTGACTGTTATTATGTTTCATCCTTAAGACTAGCCCCTTTAACACCGATTTGTCTTAGAGGCATCTGTGTGGAGTACCCCTGACAGAGACAGGGAATAAGCTGTCATTCATTTACCAACATGAATGTGGCCTTAAAAACTCCTTTCACTACTGTAACCCCAAGAGGGAAACACACTACTGAGGATAATAGATTTATTGCTTCTTGCTCTCCTTTCAAAAGGATCTCAGGCCACTCTGGACAAACTTCCAATACCTGCATTTGAGAAGAGAGCTGGGGAAGAAGTTTACAAACATTGACAGTCAGTTTGAGCCTGGGGTATTCATACCCCTTTAGACAACTGTGGCCCTTTGCAGAGACAACATCTAATAGAGAATCCTATCCTCCCACTTAGGCCTTCAACCTGATAAAAGGTTTGCTCCGTTCTCAGTATACTAGAGGGAGGTCACACTATATTTGCTATGTAGAACTGCACTTCTGAAGGCCTGAGTTTCGAAATATGGTGTGATGAGCTCTGCAGGATCATACCCTTAGTTATTGTATTTTGAGACTTGATGTGTGTTTTCCTGTAAACTTCTTTTTTCTTAGAAAGTTACACTACCCTCTTCTTTAAACTGCTTTAAACATCCTCAGTTTAATTTCCCACTGTGCTTCAGTTTAGTTCAAAGTGCCTCCTACATGTTTTAGATTTGTTTACATTCTTGTATACACATAAGAGAGGCATGAAGATTACTTATGCATTCCCTTTAATTTATTCATAGAAATAAATTTCTACAAGAAACAGTATACTATCTTGAATATTTTACATTATGTTTGTATTCATTTATCTGCATATTTGTACATTCTTTGCCCTTTCATGGTCTTCTGTTTAAAATTGTTTCAAGAGAAAATGTATTGTTAAAATATTTTTTTCCAAATTGTGGTCTGCAAGTTGCCTTGAAAATAACATTTTCATTTTCATCGAAGCTAGATTTTGTTATATATATTGAAACAACCCTTACCTTTGCATTAGATTTTAAACTGCCTGATATAAATTTACCATTATGTTAAATAAAATGACATCTGGTAATTAAAAGATTTAGATGTGCATAAAATGTTTTCAGTCTGAGTTAAAAAGCTTGTAGGAGCCTCATGGGAGGTTACTCCTAAGAGTTAAAATAGTCTGTACTAGAAAAAAAATAAATATCTTCTGAACATCTTTTGAACAAAGTGGAAATTCCTTAATATGTTCTGTGGTACAAAGAAGATGGCAGCTATATTTTGATTTGCATATGTTTCCACTAAACCTTTCTTGTAAAGGAACAAAAACAGAGGCTCACTTTTTATAAAATCTGAAGACTATTGGTTGATGAAATAGAAACATTGTTAAATATCTTCATAAGTTAACAGTTTCAGCAGGAGTAGTTCCTCCTGTAGATAGGAAAATTAAAAAACACGTATGCAATATATTTCTGAAATCAGTTTTTAGCTAGCATAAATAGTAACAGTGGTAATCAAAAATAGGTGGATTTGTTACGACCAGCATCTAATAGAT
Organism: Toxostoma redivivum; assembly: GCA_013397375.1. NCBI lineage: Eukaryota > Metazoa > Chordata > Aves > Passeriformes > Mimidae > Toxostoma > Toxostoma redivivum. The sequence goes on along the minus strand of VXBI01006652.1, from coordinate 444,356 downwards.
TTCCAATTTAAGCATGATTTTACTTTCATATAAATTATCCAATACACGAAGTGGTTTTTTCATCATAAAATCAATACGATTTTCTAAAAACTGTATTTTGTTAGTCTACAGACAACATTACTTGAATGTTTCAGTACTATTTAACAGTCAGCCATTTAGCACTTCCATTTGAAATCTATCATTAAAGATTCATCTTGTCCCACTACAACTATTTGTAAACACTGTCCTCACTTTTCAAGTGTCTTCATTCGTACCCTGTCATCTTCACATTAGTTTGTAACCTATTAGAGTCACTCTAAAGCATCAGCATTAAACCTCTCATTAGAATCCCACCAATGAAGTAAATTATCAAGTAATAACTGAGATAACTGATCACACTAAAATGAATAATTGATCAAAAGTTCCATGGAATGAACATGCACAAACACGTCTCTCCCTTTCCTGCAATAAGGGCTAAGTGGTTGGTGCTCAATCATGTAATTGAGACAAATTATCACTTTGAGATAATCACTTGTAAACCTATCAATAACATTTGCCAGAAAACAGATTTAGGAAAAATTTGCAAAACTTCTGCTAATATTCAATTTCAAACTGTTTGACATGTACAGTCTGGCTGAAGGAAGTGTATCCTTTTTGTTTGCCTTATACAGTACCTAAACAAGCAAGCTCTGGTAGCTATCATCATTCAAAATGGTTTTCTCATAATGACTAAAGAAACCTTTTTCCTTGAGGATCTGTGTCCTGTCTCTGTAAAGATTTTTTACTCCACTATTGACATACCCCTTGTTAGTTTGAAAGAAAACTTGTAGTCTTCTCTGGCTTCCTCAGCTGCACCAAACCCAAAATGCTTTCCTTTCCATTTCATGTCTCTGGCATGTGTTACAATAGTCCAATCTCTTTTCATATGAGGTCTCATAAGCCTTCAAACAGTATTTTGGGTTTCTTTTTGTGTCTGATGCTAATTGGGCAAATGAAAGCATGTTCACATCTGGTTAAGGCTACAGCTGTTGTGTCTGGCTAGCAAAAAGCACAGCTGGTCAATTCCCAGCTGTCCCTTAGGGAAGACATTAATAGACTCTCTCTCTTTACCCATCTCCTATTTTTTTTCTCAAAAATTAATTGAAACATAATCTCTTTCAGATCTCTATTCCTTTACGAAATTTGCTCAGAACTGCCTGGCAGTTCATATAAACAGTTTATTTTCTGTGTAACAAAATGAAAAAGACTGTATCTTGTTTGAATAGAGCATCTCTGAGCCATTTGATGACCCTCTATTAAGCTGACATTGGCCAACACTTTATTAAAAGCCAGACATTTTTCTAATGTCTTAATTTGAATGGGAAGAAGGCGTGTATGTGTATTCCAACCCCACATGCACGGATGGCCAGGATGTAGAAAAAACTCCTATTACATTCCAAAACAAAGAAATCTGGGACCATAAGCTTCAATTGAGCCCCATAAATGAATCTCCCAGTTAGGACTATCTGGAGATCAAGACATCTGATACCAATACCAGTGAAAAGGGAATGGATGGAGAATTATCACTGTGTAAGAGAGGAAGGAAACAGGCTGGGTTTTTTTCTCTCATGATAAAATACAGGATAACAATGAATCTTCTCTTTCCTTCAGCATGTTTATTTTCTCTGTTCTTATAGGTCTCAAAGAATTGTAAACAAACACATCAGTTGCTGCATTTTTTCTTATACAGTTTGCATATTAGTTAAAACAAATTCCCTTAAATTCTTCAGATTTCATCGCCCAGTTAGTATAGCTTGGAAAAGACTTATTTTAGAAATGATTACACTGATGTGATGATGACTACAAAATACTGTAATGGTTAAACAGCTGGAGGGAAATCCTCAGTCTGAAGAAGTTAATGACAGCTTTCTCACTGATACAACAGCAGTCTGTCATCTTTGCTTATCACACTCTTCATAACTTTCCCATTGTGACCCAGCTTCTTTTATCTTTTTTTTTTTTTTTTTTTTTTTTTTTGTAAATTCTTACATTTTATACTAGAGGTTTAAAGGCCTGTTACAGAGTACTGCATTCAGAACACTTTACCTGGACCTGTGGTTTAGGGGGTGTCCCAATTCCAGAGTTAATTTTTGTAGTAGCCAGGAGGAGAACGGCCAGGACACAGAGCTTATTCTGTATCACCTGTCATAATTTTCTAGGGACAGGGGCAGGGCTTACTTCCTGTTTGGAGTGGGGTGGCAGAGGGAGTGGTAGGTTATTGTTGGATATCTCCACAGGGTGAGCAACAGAGTTTCTTTTCTTGTACACTGCCATTAATACTGTTGTTGCTGTTCATTTTCTTATCTTACTGCTCTTTCCAGTTAATTGTTCTTATCTCAAACAGTGATCTTTCCCCTTTGTGCCTTTCAATTCTCCTCTCTGACTTGCTGCCAGGGGAAGGAGAGGGTAGAGTGAGTGAGGGGTGCATAGTTTGGAGTGGTTTCAGTGGAAACACTAAATTGCAGAATACCATTCCTGTACCATGACATGTGGTCATATACAGATGGAATACCAATTTTTTTTATTTATGTAATATTTATATATTAAATATATCTTTGTTCATATTATTGTACATTTAATATTTTTAAATAAGCACTTTTGAAGAGACTTGGAAGATGTATTTAGTCTAGGCAAAATGAAAGACGATGTTTTTGTGTGTAGAAAGATGGATGGATAGCCTCTCCTATTAGGAAAGGCCGAGAGAATTGGGATTGTAAGACTGTTAAAGGCAAGGCTTAGGGGTGAATTAATTGCAGTCTTCCAGTACCTGAAGGGAACCAACAGGAAGATGGAGAAAGACTGTTTGCAAGGGCATGTAATGACAGGACAAGGGGAATGGATTCAAACTGAATGAGAATATGTTTAGCTTAGATATTAGGAAAAAATTCTTTACTGTAAGGATGATGAGACACAGGAATAGGTTGCCCAGAGAAGTTGTGGGTTCCCCATCATCTCTGGAAGTGTTTAAGACCAGGTTGAATGGAGCGCTGAGCAACCTAGTCTAGCTGAAGGTCCCCCTTGCCATGGCAGAAAGTTGGAACTAGATGCTCATCAAGGTCTCCTTCCAAGACAACTGATTCTGTGATGATTGGTTTTTCTAGAATGAGACCACAGCTGATGCATATGAAAGAAACAAAAAATGTGGTTGCTGATTACTTTATAGTTTATATACTTCTTACATATTTCCTTACATTGTTCTTTTTAATGTGGAAACTTCCATAGATTTTTGCTCACTGTTATGATTTCACTGTTATGATTTCAACATTTAAGCAAATGGACAATATCTCGGCTGTAATCTATGAAACAGAAGAGTGTATGGACAGTGTATTAATGAAGTTTCCCCACCTGCAATACTAGCTGATTTACTTTTTTAATTCTATCTTTCTTTCTTTTACTTTTTTTTTTTTTTTTCCTCAGGGGTGATAATATCTGCTACAACAGAGACAACTTTCAAATAACCAACCTTCTCTAATGATGTGCTCTGATGCATGGAAGGTTCTGCCTTACTCTGTAATACAGCCTGCATAGACGGCAGACTGCTGTCCCCACTTGTACTGGGGCCTCTCTTTCTCCGTGATGCAAAATGCCAAATGAAGCTAGGTCAGTAAACCACAAAGCAAGCTAATTAGATGATACTAGGACATAAATGCAAAGAAATAACGAGCCACTGACATTGCTAAGAGCTATGATCTTGCCCTCCACTCTTTGCTACAGAGTCCTTCTACTTTCTGTTTGGGGTGCAATGGACAGAGGAGTGAAAACTGTGTTTTTCCCACAGAATAATATTCTTCCTGGTGCTCATAAACAAGGGAGAAATGGTTCTTGTTCTCTTTTAAAGGGAAACAAGTGCACAATACTGAGTAAAATTGGTGAAAATTTATGTTGCAGTTACTCTTCAAAATAGCTTAAAAGTATAATTTGATATGTATATTTCAAATAAATATGCAACTTTTCCAACACCTGCAAGCACAAGGATAAATTATGTTAGTGACTGAAAAGTGTTCTGCTTGCCTTCTTATTCCTGTAAAAGTAGCAATTTGTTCTTTGGTTTTCCCTCTCTAATAAAGGTGTCTTTTGCCTTTCTCTGGTTAACTAGTTAACTAGTTACTGGTTAACTAGTAAATAAAAGCAATGAGGTGGTGTCTGATTTATTTTCCTACTCATCTGCATTACCATCTTTCTAAATGTCGCTATGCTTCAAGTCTCTCTTTTCACGTGCATATTGCTGAACGCTCATGAGTGAGGCTGTTAGCCATCACGACCTCTTGACACTATACAAGAGAGAAAACTGACTTGCTCTTCCACTTAATTCTTTCAGGTGATATTGTATTTTGGGTTGAGGTTATTTTGTTGTTGTTCTCAAAGCATTTGATGATGTTTTTATGAAGTGACATTTAAACACTAGCAACAATAATGAAATCTCAACAAGGCAACTATGTTCACTTTTATACTACCAGAATAACGAAGGTCAGTGATTGACTGAGGCAAAACAAAACAAAAACATACAAATCAGTTTTGAAAGAGAGAAAAAAACTTTAAGCTATGTGTTACAGAAGTGGTAGGAGAGAAGCAGTAATGTCTCAAAGCTCCTATTGATACAGACTGCACTCGAGAGGATGGGAGCACTTAAGATTCACCGATGTTTGTGTTTGAAAAAGAATTTAAAAACTCAAAGGGTCCACAAAAGGAGCTTAAAGACTTTTATTGCATGGAAATTGGATTAGTTAGTCTCTTATCTTCTAGTGTAAGCACCCTGTGGTAGTGGGCTTTGAATAATGGGCAGGGTGAAAGTTAAGAAAGAGNAAGGAAGGAAGGAAGGAAGGACATCAGTTTTTGCTCCAATGCCTATCCAGATAATGGGGTATCTAGGGTCCTGGGGTGAGTGTGAGTGTGCCTGGACTTCATGGGGGTAACTTGTTATAGTCAAGTTTTCCCTCCCTGGACATATGTTTCACCTGTATCACCCCATTTACTTTAAAATGCTTCCTTTCTCCAACCATAACAAATGTTGTCTTGGATTTGTTTTTTTGTTTTTGTGTTGTTTTTTTTTTTTTTTTTTGTTTTTTAGCAGAGAAGATCAAGTCTTGAGTAATGTTTATCTCCCTATGTCACCCATCTTTCATCCAGAGTAAATTTGGTTGTGAATAACTTGTTTGTACAACAAGGTCAGGGTCACACTGAATTGAGCAGCTATCACCAAGTATAATCAGAGCATACATGATCCATCTGCACTTAAACAAACTAAAAATAGAAGGGGTATAATACTATTAGAATATTTTGATTAGTAACTTCTGTACAATGTTTTATTCAATAGGTTTCAAACGGGCATAACCTTTCTACATTAATGATCCAATACAGTTAGCATATTCATTACTGTGTTCAAGTTCTTTCATTCATTCTGTGATGCAATTTGATGCAAATTTTCATACTGTTCTGTGACCTGGGATAGAAGTAGGAACGCAATGATCCTACAAACCCTCACATTTTCTTGTCTCTTAACCTGACTTCTTTTTTAGTCTTACTGAGTGTCTTTTATATTCTACTTGCCCATGTCTAGTTGACTTGTCACTGAAAATCATTATTCTACATATTTATATTTCATTGCTCTGGAATTTCTTTTTGTCTTACTCAGACAAGTAAAATTCAGTAACAGAATATTTAACAGCCAGATAATATGATTGCGTATATATTCTTGTTTTACATACATTAAAGGTTTCAAAATGAGACTTCATTCTTTTTATTTGTCAATAGCTTTCCCACTAGACTGATGGAAAGTAATAATGGTTTTCCTGATATATTTATTCAATTGCAGTAGCTGGCATTCAATTTTTTAGGACAAATTTAGTCATTCCATGAATTTGAATACCTGGCCAAAGAGGATATATTTTTAATTTCCATCACAGAAAAGTTACCAAAAGCAAAATATACCTGAAATCCAAATTGATGTCCATTATCATAAATAATATATTGTTGGTTTCCTTTGTGATTAATAATTGAAACCAAGTATGTAATCATAAGATTAATGCTAAATCATGATGGGAAGCAAAATTACTACTTACTGTAATAATCAGCTCCCATCATGATATAACAGCAAACTAAAAAAAAATCAAACAGTATTTTTTGCAAAATCATGCTAATATTAATCAATCATTCTTATTGATTGAAGAAGGGTAGTAGAATTCTTGACAGTTTCTTTATTCAGTTGACCACTTCATATAATAAACTCAACCAAGGTGATCTTGTTTAAGTCATCTATGTGCAGGAGATTACAGTGGTTCTGCAGACTGCTATGATCACTTTTGAATGCCAATTTACAAAACACAGGAATCTTGTATTCGGTTCCATTCCTAAATATATATATCTATTTTCTCATAGATATCTTTATTGAAGAAATCTTAGACTTATATTGTTAGAAATGTCTAAGATATATTATTCTCCATATTAAAACCTGCATTTTTAAGAGTCTAGCCATAGAAAGAATTCCTGTTAGCTTATTGTCACCATGTGAAAAGAGTGTAATAATTCAGTAGAATAAATCTGTCACAACACAAGAAACACTCAGAATTGCATCCATGGTCAAGAGCAAAGGAAATGTCCTAAAGGATTATTCAAATTTGGTAGCTCTCAGAACAGAATCAAGTAGATATCACACTTAGTTTTTTCCTCAAAATCTTAATTGCTTGAATAATGATAATGTCCGAAGTCCTTGAAGAGTTTTTTGTATTTCGTGGCATACTATCATTTACTCTGATTTCTACCCTGAAGACAAAGGTTTTTCCTGTATTTTTGGGTATATTGCCTCTAATTTTAAAATTGTTTTAATTGCATTTTGAACATGTAACAGGATTCTATACATTCTTGGCCAATCTAAAGCAAGAAGATGGGAAGCAGAAAAAATTTAAATAATAACTCTTGGAATAATACTATAATAATCCTCCTTTTGCCATTTATTTAGTATTGCTTGGACCAAGTACTAAGAATAACACAAGTGAGTTAAACTCAGAGGAAAGGAAGGCAGGAGGTGTGTAGGTTTGATTTGCACTATTTCTTTTACTTACAGAAATGTAGGGCGAAAGAAAGATGCTGGCATACGTAAATATGAATGTATACTACACATTTAGTGGTCAGTGAAGGGGGAAAACGTGTTGCTCAGCTAATTGCAAGAGAGCTTGTGAAGTTTAGGGGGTTTCTTGGAATTTGTTTTGTGAGAGTCACTTCAGGGCAGGATCTTCATAGAGTTGTCCTCTGTTAATAGCTGACACACTTTCATGATATTTGAGCAATATTGTTTTCAATGAAAATTAGGTTCAAGAAAAGAATTTCCATTAATTTGTATAACATAATACCTTCCATTAATTAGTATCCTAAGTAGTTCATCTGTGTTATCACTAAATTCTGCATAAAGTGAAAAATGGAGAGGCATAATATATTGACCTGTAATTTTATCATAAATTCATGCATGCTATAGAGTCAACGACATTCAGAAACTGCATTAACCTTTGGAATAAAGTGAATCATCAAGACAGTAACAGCTGAAGCATATGTGTCACCTCTACCTAGCAAGGTATGGAAAGATGCTTTCTTCCTCTGTGCTCAAGTCATGTAGAAAAATATTTCAGCTATGAGTAACAAGGCATGTTTGTCCAGCAATGTCAATCATATGCAAGTAAATATTAAGTACTTACACCTACATTCAAAACAAAATTTGTGGATCATTTGAACAAGGAAGAAAGCTGGAACAACCTCAGAAAGAAGTTGGCACATCACCAGCTAGTTCTATATGTTAATATAATGAAGACAGATGGCAATAGACTTACTATGACAATTATTCCAGCACCACTTCTACTGTCTGATAGGCTGATAAAGTTTTTTTGAGTATGATCAGAAAACATAATTTTTGAGAAATAAGATTATTTATAGTTGTGTGGAATTTCTTTGCCAAGAAAATATATATTTTTTGTCCATACTGATTCAGGAGACATTTTTTAATTAATAAACTACTGAGAAAATAGTGGGGAAGAGTTGAGTAAATTAGTTGCTGCTGATTACATGTGGCAGTTGCCCTCTACAGAATCCATTATCAGAGTGGGAGGAAACACCCCAAAATACTGACATTCTAAGCAGAATTAGGAGAAGTATTTAAGGAAACCATGAAAAAGTGATTGAAGGTTCTAGTGTCTGGTACAGCATGATTGTAACCTTTCTTCCATACCCAAGCCACTGTCTGAAAGAATAGCAATTATCTGACCTAGCTGGAAGGAGAACATCTGTTATCTATGCTTTAGAAAGGTGAAACAATTAGGATAAATTTATTGTTGAGCTGCCTTATGAGATGAGAGAAAAGAGTTGATGTCTAAATAAAATGGATTGTTTTCTTCTTTTAATGATGGATAGCTTTTTCTTCCTTTATGGAAAAAATGGTTATGGGCTACCATGTGGTTGGTTTTTACAAAAAATAATAATTTAAAAAATTTCAATATTTTGTGTTATATTTTCACTGCATCAAAAATCAGTTCTCACATACTCTCCATGTTTTAAACACTTGCCTGTACAGTGTTGAATCACTGCATCAGGTTGTGTGTTTGCCTGCATGTGAAGGCAAATGTCTTTTCAACTTTTTCAGACATATATAACTATATAGCTTTCTCATTTAAGGCCACTGTATCTTGTTGAACAAGCAAAATAAATAATTTTCAAAACCCTTTTACCAATATTTGTGTGGCTTAGTATAAAAGAAAGACTTAGTCAAAGGCTCCTGGAATCCAGAATTTATTGAGGAAAGTGAGAGCAAACTACTGTTCACTCTATCACAGTGATATAGCTTTTCTAAATAATCCCTTCGTCACGATGCTTGACTGATTCCAGTTATAAGCAAAAAACCCCAAAGTAAGTATTAAAAATTAATGAAAATTTATCCTTGCATCTTTCTTTTCTCCTTAATTCCAAATACCACTTGATTTTTACATAAACTGGTGAATTATTTACTGGATATTTTCATCAGATTAATGGCTGAAATACAAATATTACAAATGTTGCAAAATTCTTTACATTTAGTCGCATCTTACAGTAGGAAATCTCTAGCACTGAGAAACAGAAATGATGAAAAATCCATTGACTAATTGACTGGAAGACAACAATCGGTCATCTAATGCTAAAATATGGATAAGGAAACCACATACTCATCAATTAACTAAAATATTGCAAAGCTGTTTCAATACATTATTCGATGGCAATGTAAATCAGGGCTAAGTAATCACTTTAGAAGGCCTTGGATATTATTATCAGGTTAGGCAAGATGACCTATTGCCATTTAGATGTGGCTTTTTGCCTTGTGTAAAGCTGCATATTTTGCCCCAGTTAGCAAATAACAGACCATATAATACGCAATCTATGTCGTAATTTTCTGTCGCTTTGCTTTACATCTCCCCTTTATTTATGCCTGATTCACTCTTCTGCACCTAGAATATTCTTAAGTGAGAAACAGTCACTCATACACAGAACTTCAGCTAATTAGTAACCATCACATTTGGTTTTATATTAAATGCTATACAGTCTTAAGGAGAGTTCATAATTTTTCAAAACTGATCTGTACTACAAAACTTCACACTCTAACAAGTTTTTGGAGGACAAAATTCTTCTTTCTAAAAGTGGTGGGCCGCTTGAAAAGTTCATCTAAAAATCCCCTAAGTAGTAACAAGTAATATGTAAAAATACTTATTTTTCCCCTGAATTCTTTGCAGAAACTACAATGCATCTATGGTCAAAACAAAAGACACACTTGAAAAGTGAAAAGCAATAAAACTTAAGAATCATAGTTCCAAAAGTCTAAGAAAGAACAAAACTGAAAAAGAATCCTTCTCCCCTCAAAAGTGTTTTCTAATGTATCTGGAATTTGTAATTTCTCTTTGTTTGCAGAAATTCTCAACAATTATTTGTGGAGAACAAACACTACAAAGAAAAGATAAGAAAAATTGGAAAATGATTCAGCATTCCCTGTATCAGCACATGTTCCCAGAGTAGCAAAATATCAATAGTCCTTTGTGTTTTTCTTCAGTCCAACTGTATTTGAAACTGATAAAGAACGGTCACTCATTTTTTATATATTACTTAAAATAGAAAGATGTAAATGTTGACTTTGTACCTTCTAGTCTAGTTGTAGAACTGATCACAGCTGATTTCAAAGTTAAATAAGGCTGGAAAAGCAGAGAAAGATGAAATATGTGACAGAAATATCTGGGAGGAACACAAGTTTTGTGCAAATTCTGTGGGTGGCTTTTTTCCCATTTGAGATCAAAATTTGTCTCTATTAATCTGAGAACCTCTTCTACCTCTTCTCTAAGAATTATAGTCCTCAAGTTTAGTACTATTGGTTGCAGTAACATGGAAACTACTGTAAGTGTTTTATTTTTCTACCACAGCCAGTATCAAAACCTTTAGTGGGAGACAAGTAATCCACCAATTGCAAAGAGTTCAGCTCAAAAGTTCATTAATTCATTCTCCATGTTCATTTAAAGGTTACCTTTTAGTTTGTCACTTCATAAATTTCTGAACAAACAAAAAATTTTAAATTTTGTTTGGAAAAGCTGTGGGTGAGAGCAGCAAACATCCATACAAACACTACTCATCTCTTTCTTTGTCTGAATATGCACAGGTGTATCAATTAAAAAAAAATGCCAATTTCCCTTCTTTAATAATATTCTGTGATAATGAATTAAATAACTTAATTGGGAAATGAGCAATCAAAATGGCTGGGTTTATTAAATGTATTATAGTTTCATTTAAGAAATATTTTATTCTTCTTATCCAATAAAAATCATTATCATTCAGAAAAAAATTATGCAAGACTACTAAATATTCATGCAAAAATAAGTTTTGTTACTTGTATGTAACAGGCATCCTGAACTGATAGGTGAATCCTGCTTGCTATCTAAATTCTTGGTCAGATCTTTTAGTCCCCCAAATGAAGTCAGTTACAGTCCACTGAAGTGAACTCTAAAATATACATAGAATACAGCTATCCAGACAATATCAAAAAAACATGTAAAGTTATGAGATTTATTATCATCAAACCAGTAAATACAATTTATGAAATGCATGAGAACTATTAAACATATTCTTATTATCACTGATTTGCTAAGTATTTTTGAGGAGATTTTTTCTCATCAATGTTTTCATAAGTTTACTTTTCCTCACATCCAACAGCTGTACTGTTTGAATTGGGGAAGAGTTCTATGGATTCTGCTGCTGAAGTATATCAATGTTTTGTTTCATTCTATATTTGAAATAAACTTTAATATTCCATGAAAATAAAGATAAAAATCATAGTAAAAAATTTCATGTCAACGTGATTCTTTCTCAGTGTTGAAAATTTGTTTTATTTTGCTTTAACAAAAAAAAAAAGAAAATTGGAAATAAAAATCAAAATATTCAGCACAAGCAATATCAAAACCGATCACATTTCAGTGATGAAAGTTTCCACCATTGTCTTCTTGTGTGCATTTTTTTAGAAAGAAAGCATAATCAACACAATCAACAGCACTTTACAAAGCCTCAGGCATTGTCCTAAAGTCTTGTTTTTATATTCTTTTCTTTCCCTTTTTCCCTCATCTTCAGTTGCCTAGAGAGGAGATGAATTCTCAATCTAAATTATGCAGATGCACTCTGCCAACATTTAAGAAAAAATTCTGAAACAATGTTGCATAACAGAAACTCAAATGAGGACTCAACTGTTTGGTAGTCAAGAGAAGTTTCTTATCTAGCTATCCCTTTTATTACTGTAATAATTTTAAATTCAAATTTAATGCACCTTCAGTTGTCTTATTTTTAAGGGAGACAAAGTAACATTTTAAAGTGTAATCATACTGACTAAAAGCCATATTACTAGAGTAAATTGAGATATTGCACTTGAATTTCTTCAGTAGAAATTGGTGAGCTGCACATTTAAAGTTTGATACTGCTCAAGATATTAGCTATTTTTATTTGTCAGCTAATTTCAGGTAAATTATACTTCATCGTATAAAGCCTTAGACCTGCAGCCAGCAAGAAATTCCAAGGGCAAAAGTGGATATTGTCTAAAGTTTAGATGTATAAGAGAACCCGTAGATAATAATCTACATATTTGGGCTGAGTAGAACTTGCATTTATCTGTTTTCAGCCCAAATCCATCATCATTTTCCCATCACTAAGAACTGAGAAAGCTGCTATTTGCTATTACATGAGTGAAACCACAGACATAATATTGAGCCTCCAAATATTATTTCCTCCTGTATTTTTCAGGTGTTTTTCTTTTGTCCGGGTTTTTTGTGCATTTTGTTTGTATGTTTGTTTATTTGTGGGGTTTTTGTTTGATTAGTTGGTTTTTGTGGGGGTTTTTTGTGTTTGGTTTGGTTTTTAATTGCAGATAGGATATAGTGTGTGCAGTTTAATTTCCTGTACATAACTCTAAAAATGCACTGATTTTTCTGTTTTGGCTTCCATCTGCTGCTCCAGAGGATGTGGTGCTACATGCACAGTCCTTGTGCAGATCTATCAGACACTCTAAAAGTGTTAATGGTGCAAGGGCCTTTGCTCTTGTTTAGACAAGTAACTCAAGCTCTTGGTTTCTGAATCTGAAAATTAACTCGGTTTTGCTGGAGATCATACTCAGTTTTCAGGTTTCTGGCCTCAAAGACATGGTCCTGAATTAAATTTAAATTCCCAATCAAGATATCCTAAAATTTCTTTGAAATACTAAATGTTTTAAAAATGCCTTTGATTTAAACAATTCTCTCCAGCAAATTACTTAGGAGTCAGCCTTCTAGGGGTGTACCCACCTAGGATATATTAATTCTTACTCTTTTTATTGAAAAAAGCTATTTTAAAAGGCAGGATTACTTCTGTTCCACCTCCATAAATTTTACAGTTGCCCTTTTCTGTGCCCTTTCTACCTCCACTCTGTCTTCTTTGAAATGTAGAGAAAACACAGCTGAGCAATAGCCAAGATGTACACACTATGAGGTATTCTACAGAAGAAGACCATCTTCAGTGCCATCATGTGTCACGTAAAGGACAAGGAGAGGATCAGGCACAGCCAGAATGGGTTTATGAAAGGCAGGTCCTGCTTGACCAGCCTGATCTCCTTCTGTGACAGGGTAACACGTTTAGTGGATCAGGAAAGGGTCGTGAATATTGTCTCTCTAGACTTCAGTAAAGACCTTGACACCTTCTCCTGGCTGCTCATGGTTTGGGCAGGTGATTGTTCACTGCACAAAAACTACCTGCATGCTCTGTCAAAGGAGTGGTGGTGAATGGAATTTGGTGCCCAGTCACAGGCGGTGTTCCCCAGGGCTCAGTAGTAGGGCCAGGTCTGTTAAATATCAGCTATTTAGATGAGGCAATTGAGTGCACCCTCAGTAAGTTCACAGATGACAACAAGCTGGGCAGGAGTGTTGATCTGCTGGAGGTCAGGAAGTCTCTACACAGGGTCCTGGACAGTTGCATTGATAGGCTGAGGTCAGTGGTACAAGGCTGAATAAGGACAAGTGCCGGGTCCTGCCCTTGGGTCACAATAACCCCAGGCAGCACTACAGGCTGGGGACAGAGTGGCTGGAAGGCTGACCTTTGGAAAAGGACCTGGGAGTGCTCTTCAAGAGCAGCCGGCTGTGCCCAGGAGGCCAAAAATATCAATGGCATCCTGGTCTGGATCAGAAAATGAGTAGACAGCAGGACTAGGGGAGCAATTTCCCCTCAGCACTGGGATTGTTCTCAGCACTGATGAAGCTGCACTTTGAGCACTGTTTTCGGTTTTGGAGGTATTTAAAAGACATGTAGATGTGATGCTTAAGGACATGGATTAGTGGAGGTCTTGGCAGTCCTGGATTAATGATTTCAGTCTGTGATTTTAGAAGTTTTTTTCAATGAAAATGATTCTATTATTTTTCAAGATAACATCTTCTACATTGTTTTCCATCCCTTTGTGATGGTGCACAAGAATTTTTTTTTTTTAATTCTTTGACTGTATAATGAGGTGATGTTTCCAGAAAACAGTGACTTTGACTTCAACACTTCTACTCTAGGTTGTGACCTCCAATTCAGAGTTCAGCAGATGTGATTTAAAAATCTTTTCCTATGACATATCATCCTATATTTATTTACATTTAAACTCAAGGATTTCCTGTCACTGGCAAATGTGAAGGTTTCACTGCAGACTTCAAGTCATTGATGAAAACGTTGAATGAAACTAATCCTCACACTGATTTATGGAGAATCTATTAGTGATCCTTTTCCGCCTAGAAGGTGAACTTATTTTGCTCTCTTTAACCTCGTTTCAAACTAAAAAAACAGCTTTTCCTGTTACAACTTATTTGTGTTACTGAATTTTATTCAGAGAACTTTTCAAATTCCAAATATTTTGTCTCCATCCTATCTCTCTTATCTGTTTGATCTTCCAAACCTCCTCAAATACCAGTAGGGGTTTTAGGGGTGATTTCATATTCATATTCTTTCCTAACAGGAAAGAATCCTTTCTGATTCTTTCCTATCAGATTATGATTTTCCATGGTTTCTTTATTTCAGTGGTTGTAACTTTTATTACCGACTCTGCCAGATGGGTACTCAGGAAAGAAGCCAGGTTCATATGTCTGCAGTTCCTAGGATTCCCCTCAGAGCCCTGTCCGTACCTGTGAGTTACATTGGTGACCTGCCAGTCCTCTGGCACAGCTGCAGTTTGTGATGATGTCTTACACATTTTGGCTTCTGCTCCTACAACTTCACACTTGGGTTCCTTCAAAACTATGTGGTGAATGTCAGGCAGTCCTGGTTACACATTAACAAGTATCAGGCATAGAACTCCCTCAACACCTAGCTGTCTGCTTGGGTTTTATTTCAAATATTCCTCTGTTAACTTTTAGTTTTCCATGCCAGCAGCCTTGTTCCACTTCGATTAAGGGGAAAGTTTTTCCTCCTGTGTAGGTTATTTTGTTTTCCTTCCTAGTGTTCTAAATCCCTCATCTCTCTAGCACAATCACATTCATCCACTGAGACATTTGATTCCTCCTCTCTACCTCCTGGGCCTCACATGTGGGATGAGAATTATTTCATGGAACCCTACGGTGGAGCTCAAGGATGCTGATCTCCTGAGTTGGAGTCCAGGTTTAGCCTCTAGAATGTTTTTCCTATGCCCCCCTATATCATTAACAATAAGGACCACAGAGCATGATCCCCAGCTGCTTTTCTGAATGTCTTTTGTAGTTCACCACATTTGCACTCAGCAGGTGAATTACCATCCAGTTTTCTGATACATTACAAACCCACCTGTCATATCTAATAGTCAAATCTCCCACTACCATCACCCACTTGAAAGTACTCTTCTGATTTGAAATTATCCCCTGTGTAATAAAAACCACACCAGTCCTAAGAGCAGAGACAGGAATAATTATGCTTTAATCAGTCAGAATAAACTTAGGGAATTTCTCCCAATTGGTTTTCTGATCAGTGAAACTTTTATGCAAAATTCCATGACAATGAACTTTTAAGAAAAAAATTAACTCCATTCCAGCCAGACCCAGTACAGATATAACTACATACATATATATGTATATCCAGAAGTGTGTACTTTAGAAAATGTTCAAGTTTATATATTAGAACAAATATTGTGATATGTGTAGGAACTCATACAATTTGGGGATATTTTTTTACTGGAATACAGAATAGTTCTATATATAAAGAATATCTTATGCTTATGAGAATTTATATGCTTGTAAGAATACTTATTAGAAACAAAAATTTCACAATAATATGTCTCTGCAAGAGTAAACATTTACCTCAATGACTTAAATTTCTCTTCCTTCTGCATCCATAGCCATGAAAGTTGTGTTCATCAAGTCAAGAATATGCAACACATTGTAATGGATGTCAGTAAATTGAATGGTTCAAGACTGCTCTCTCACTAAAATATATATTTTTATAAACTGTTCATATATTTCACAATGAGAGCTATTCATAAGTAACTCTTTAGCAAAATAAAAGCTAAATTCATCAAATGTGTTCCCATCTCTGTGAACAATCCCCTGAGTTTTAGAAAGATGAAACCACCATTTCTTTGTACCAGATTTCTCTGTCTTGGGTTACCTAAATCTAAAGGATAGTAGAAACAATGGGCATGACTTCCTTTTAAAGTTGCTTAATATAAAATAGCAGTGGCTAGGTCTCAGGGCTTTTTCTTTGCAATTTACAGATCCTAATGTATTCTCATCTAGCACAAATATGATTAGAAATGCACTAGGTAAAGGAGATTGATCTCTGCAATAGTTAATGAAACTGAGCTGAAGAATAGGGAAAAAAAATGCTGCAGATACAGTTTTTACTGCCCAGAATTTTGTTCACCCTTGGAAGTCCGTCTCATTTACCATGTGAATGATTGATGTAGTATCATGAACAACCTTTATTCTGGGAAGAAAGGTTATGAAGATCAGGATGCAATGAGAATTTGGGATGTTTCCACAACTCTTCAACATGCTCTTATTACTAAATTGTAATTCAAGAAACTACCTTTTATGAATGTTAACATAGTTAACAATTCTTACCTTTGGTTTTATTGCCAAGTAGAGTTATATCTAGGATTGGCTAGGGACCCAACTAAAGGCAGCATTAAAAATCAAATTTCAACAGATGTAAAAAATAACCACAATTAAAAAAAAATTAAAAAGCTAAATGATATATAGCAATATTATTATTAATCTCTGACAAAGCAAACCTCTTGTACATGTTCCAGAATCTGAGGCAGAAAACAAACAAACAAACAAGAAAAAGTGGTGTACTAGAGGGGAAAATAATGTCTCACAACAATTTATTTGGCAATCAATAGAGAGCATAGACTTTACCCTGTTTTAACAACTAATGAAATATTAGTTTAAAGTGCCCAGAGACATAGACATTTCAAATGCTACCACAGTTGCCAAGAAGCAGAGGTTTCAAGGTTGTTCCTTGAAACAGAGAGGTGTTTTAAAGGCAGTTTTTAATTTAAGGGGTTCACTGATCACCCTAAGTCATTAAAATTTAGAAATATTGGGTGTTGGTGAGATAAATTGCTTCCTTACAGCAATCTCTAATTATATGTTATAGATAACTTACAGTAAAGAAAAACACAATTAAGAGTAAAAACAAATGATTGGTGTAGATCCTGTTCTATTTATAATTCTGAACACTATACCAGTTTCATATGAACAGAAACAGGATATGTAAAAGTGCTTCTTTTAATTGATCTAAAACTGATCTCTCATATTTTTTTCTTTTTAAGTGTAGATTTCATTGTACTTTGTCTATTGATTTGATGAATTATTTCCGTTTTGCAAATTCTTGGCAGAAGAGAAGGACAATCAAGTTGGGGTTAATTATATTAATTTCCCTCAAAGATTTTTAAAGTAGCAAGACTGCTGTAAAGATATCTTTTTGTGTTGTTGTGAATCTGACCTGATGCACTGATCTTTGTAACTTCCTAAAGCCTGTCCCCACTGAGACTGACAGCTCCTTCTGGGACTCCCTAACACTGTGAACATACAGACCACAAACAGTAACATCCAGAAATAGTCTGGCTTTCAGAAGAATTTATGTATATAGCCCAAACCAAGCCCACATATTTCAGAATAAATTATTTGTCTCTTTTCTTCAAGCTGTTGCTCACCAGAGTTTAGGGGAGAAAGGCTGATGTTATGTGCTTACACACCTCTGATGCTTTCTGTGGGATTGTCTCTGACTACACTCCAGAAATTTTTCACTGTGTGTTTATTTGGTTTTGACTGAAAGACTTTTGAAAGAGCCTTTGCATCCCCTGACACCCAAGGAGGTATCTGGGAATCAGATGAAAGCCTGGTCTATCCATCTGGAGGTGCTTCTCTTCTCCACTGGCCTTCATCCAGCAACATTGCATTTCCTGGCAGTTTAACTCCAAAAACTATGCTACCACAAATATTTATATTGTGTAGAACTGCGGGTGCTGAAAAAATAGTTCAGTTTGAATCTTTTTTATTACTTTAAAATTTGGGCTCAAGATGTGAACAACATATATTCTCTATTAAAAATGTAAATTTTCCTCTTTCCATGCTGGCTACGCAGTGACAAGAATCAAATTAAATAATGTCAGCATATATCCCTCACTCTTAAAAGATTCTTTCCATCTCAATTATTTATTTATATGTAAGAAATTATATCTTCCTAAATCAGGAGGACTATTTCACATGCTATATAGGGCAGGAAAAGAATCTTTCTTAATTTTTTTTTAATAATTGAAATGTACTCTTAAATGTGTCTCATCCAGTTGGTAATTTGGTCCCATCACTTTGATCCACACTATCTTTTTCATTATAGATACATTAATTGCATTTTTTTCCTCCATCTTGTTTTCAAACAAACAAAAAAAAGACCCTCTTGAAAATTATTGGTTTAGGCAGAGTTTTGCTTAAACAAAAAAGACACTTTCTAATCAGAAAATCTGCATTTTTCTGTGAAATTTTTCTCATCAAAGCAGGGGTTTTTGTGTTGTCAAAAGGAGGAAAGAAGGAGTTATGGATACTTTAAAGTTTTCTGATGTTGCATCATTATCTATTTAGATCAGGCTATCTAGATCAAAATAAATTTTGATTTTTTTGTATGTTTTACAATTATGTCACCATAGTAACTTGCATAAACAGTGTTTAGATTTCAGTGGGTTAAGGTGCTTTCTATATTTGCAATAAATAATGATAATGATACAATGAACAACATTAGTGAAATGTTTACACTTATGCTCACAGAAATAGGTTGTGGAGAAGCTTTTGCAGAAAAAGACCAACACTGGAAACCAGACATTTGTATCCATATGCATTTATTCCATTTAAAAGTTCATCAAATACATCACACAAACAAATCAAATTATGGTTGCTCCCCAGAAGTTTATATATGAGAGCCAAAATTTGTTTAATTTAAATTTATGCTTTTGATTTAGGGTCTGTGGGGCTGTTGTCTTGTCCTATAATCAGTGGGGACCTCAGGTCTTCTTCTCTGGAGAGTCTTTGTAGCTTAAGGGGAGGTTATTCATAAATCTAACACCTCAGCTCCCTAAAGCTTGGTGGGACGAATCTGGACCTTGGATTTGGCAGTTGGGATTGTCAGTATTATATGACAATTCTGTGCAGGATTAGGCTCTCAGCTTTACCCTATGTGAAGTCAGTGGAGCTCCATATGGTTATAACAGTTTGCCCACAGGCAAACTATTTAGAACTGGGGCCTGAATGTTATTCTATCTCAAAACAGTGGGGCTCTGTGTTGGTTCATTAGTTCACAACGTGCTGCCAATTTGAGGATAGGGGTTTTAATTTGAACTTACTTACAAGGTAAATTGCTTCTGGAAGTACTGTGTGTTTTTGTTGGTTTTTATTTATTTATTTATTTTTACACTGGTTGTAGAGCTTTAAGGTGAATTATGATAAAGGACATAGGAGATATAAAGACAAGACTGATAAAAAAGGACAGTCAGAGAGTAGAAAAGTCAGTGTCTGTATCTATATATAGTTATATTGATCATTTTTCCTTATCTGTCTGTTCATTTGTGTTATGCAAGAGGTGGAGCAAAAATATTACTTGAACAGGCACAAATAATAAAAACATATGGTTCAGTACAAGCTAAATCAACTATTTTTCTCTTTATACTACCTCAGCCACCAACTCTCTATTTGTTGTGATTCAAGAAGTTCAGTATCTCACATTTATGTAGTCTACCAGCATCAGGCCTATTCAAATCACTCATTAAAGTAATTTCCATCAAGCTGCTTCTGTGTACTTAGCAATGTATCATCAATCAAATGCTGTCAGTCTGAGTCAGCTTCAGCTCCTGTGCTGAATCATGCTACAGACACTAGATGGACTGAAGATGGCCACAAGCATACATTAGGAATGTCAAAGAAGAAGTTTGTAGAAGGAAAGTATTTCTACCCTGACATTGAAAAGAAAAGGAGCTGAGTGGATTTGATAATCTGGTAACAACCTGTTGTGTGAAGCAGAGCCTGTTTGGGATTCTGATTAAAGCAGAAACTTTACCAAATGTAATAAGGTAAAAATGCAAATGTTGTTCTATTTTCCTTTGTTACCCCTAAGCAACCAGTGATGCAACACTTATGGAGCTAAAAGGAGCACGAATAAGGGACTGTTTCTCTAGTACACCTAGGAGGAAAACTGTGTTGAAGCAGATTTGATTTCCCCTTCTTTTTCAGTATCATTTTCAGTATCATTTTCATTGAATAAAGGAAAAAAAAAGTAAATATGAAGATGTAGTCCCACCAGGTTGCTACAGAGCTCAAGCATGACTGAGAAAACACTTCAATTACAGAGTTAAATTGCAGGTTTATATTTACTTATGCTTTTTTGGTTTCCTATCACAGGGCTCCTATTTTTTATTTCAGTGGTTGCAAGAGAGATTAAGAGCTTTTCACTTCCTTCCTCCGCAGGCCATAGATAAGCTAATGGACAACACTGAGACTGGATATCCCCATGATGATAGGAATATTGACATTTAGCATTTACATTGTTTGTAAGAGTTTCATATCCTGTCTAGATATAAGAAAGGCAAGTTTCATAAAAAGATTTCATCCTTTGAATTTCTTGTATTCCAGAGAAGGACTTTGCCTAATTTCTCTGGATACAGATTATCCAAAAGAAAATACATTTTGACTGTCTCCTGTTGACAAATGTAGACCAAACATTATTAAAGCTATTTTAAAACTATATTAATTATAGTACATTAATTTGAAAATAAAATAATGTAAAATGCTAATATTATTTAGTTATTTCAACAATGATCAACAAGATCCTAAAACATCACAACATTGACATAAATTATGAAGAATTTGTAGAGGGGGACCAAAAGATATACAAATTTCTTGTTTTGTTCATTCTCTCATCTGTCCCAGTTTTAGTTGCACACACCTTTTCAGTCACACCTCTATTACCTCTTGTGCTCTGGCTCTCTTCTGGCTTTGTGATCTTCTAAGCAGATTAGTGTTGCCTATGATGAGCTATAATCAATGTCAAGCACATGCACTCCTCAAAGAATTGTGTATCAGGTTGGGATACAAAGCATCCAAAAGAAAAAAAAAAAGTGGAAAAAATCCAATCATTTTTTGTGCTTCCTATTATATGTTTCTGGATAAATCATGATAAAGGAGCAAAGGGTCTCTTTTCACCACTTTCAGACTGTTACAACAGTGCCTAGGAGAAAATTCAAGAATCTGTCCCCATATTTAGGTACCATATTCATGAATTTGTAGAGATAGTTAGCAAGTTAGGCATCTTTCCCTTGAAAATCACAAATAGGGGCAAAATTAACTAAGTGTTCTGAGACAAGAAGCCAAGGATGGCAAGTTCTGCTGAACTTAATGAGATTAATTGGATTTGGAGCACTGGCAAATCCGCTAACATCATTCTTTCATATCTACCTAGTCAAATATAGAACACTTGAGAGTCCTGCTACAAACAAGTCCAGTGACTGAAGTTGTGCACATAGTACACATTTGTAAGAAATTCACTCAGCATGTGTATAATTCTATATGGATTTCCAGGCGCTCATGTTGGATTCCTCTGTATTGGAATTGAGCTGTGTGTGGTGTTTGGCAGTGTTGGACAGACCACAGACTAGAGGAGTCTGAAGGGAGATCTCACTGCTGTCTTCAACACCTTCATGATGGGAAGAGGAGGGGCAGGTACCCCTCTCTTCACTCTTGTAATTAGTCATAGGAGTCAGGGAAGCAGAATGAAGTTGAGTCAGGGGAGATTCAAGTTGGCTATCAGGAGAAGGTTTTTCACCCAAAGGGTGTTTGAGCACTGAAACAAGTTCCCCAGGGAAGTAGCCACAGCACCAAGTCTGTCTGGGTCAAAAAGTGTTTGTTCAATGCTCTCAGGCAGAGGGTGTGACCCTCAGGGTATCTTGTGCAGGACCAGAGGTTGGGCTCAATGATCCTGATGCATCCCTTCCAACTTAGCATATTCTGTGATTCTGTGATTTTATAAACTTAGTAGATTAGTTTGATATTTTAGTGGTGCCAATACACAGTTTTTATTTTATAACCACCACAGTTCTTTCTAAGATGATCACTTAATTTCTTTTTCAAGTATGAAGCTGAAATTCTAATTATTATTTAGAGCTTTTTTCTTAAGACTTTTGAAATTTGAAGTATTTATAATTTATATGTTCAATGTTTTTCCAGTCAACAACAAAGCAGCAGTTTTTAATGTCCATAGTAAACAGCAGTTATTTCTGATAGCAGTGATTCTGTATACACAGAGTGGCCAATTAACAAGACACTTGAAATACTTGCTAAGTGAAGATATTTTGCAGTAGTTATTGCAGGTTAAAATACACACATGAAATATGTCTACTGATTATGGAGCAGCTGAGATATAAAGAAGTGCATGGAATTAATCAGGGTGGGAGATCCTGTTGGAATTTGGATACAGGAACTGTGCTACACTGCTGCCCTTTCCTGTCAAGTGACATAGAACTCTGACTAGGCTATGTGGTGGCAACTGAGGTTTAAAAACTTTATTTCTCAAAGTAGTTTAATTGGAATTCTATGCATTTGCTTTCATCTTGTCCCTGTAACTCCCCTTTTGGTGCAGGAGAACTAGACTCCTTTCTGCCCCTGCTTAATCCATTTATGTGGTGAAACTCCACATGAAAACTGTCAGAGGATTGAGAATTAAAAAACCAAAGAAAACATTTCTAATGCAAACTTAGAACTTCTGTTCTAGAGTTGCATTGTTGTAGATCAAGAGCAACTTCACTGAATTCAGTGGTTCCTAATTCCCCTTCCACTAACATCAAATTTCTCAGTCAGATCATAATCATGGCCTTAACCTGAGAGACTGTAAGTTTAACTAAAATGTGCCCCTGTGACTCTCTAATGTGCATGGTCTTTCTCTATGCTTTTAATGCCACATTCTGCAATCATCTCTCTTCCAGTAATATACTGTCTCTTGCCTAGTTTTGCAGTCCTCTCAAGAAAGCTGTTAGTGGAAGGTAACTAGAAAAAGTGGGGGAAAACAAAGATACTACACTGTTCAACTACATCCTTCTCAACTAACCAATGGTACTTAACCTGTTACTACCATGTGGGTTTACTTTTTTATAAGCCTACTTTTTACGTTGAAAGTCTGCAAAACAATCTCCCTGGATACTTCTTTAGGCTGAACACCCCAGCTTTCTCAGTCTGTCTTCATAGGAGAGGTCCTCCAAGACCCCTGACCATTTTCCTGGACCTCCTCTGGACATATTCTAAAGTCTTCATGTCTTTCTAGAGCTGGGAGTCCCAGAGCTGAACACAGCACTCCAAGTGGGATATCACCAGAGCAGAGGGACAGAACAACCTCTCTCAACCTGCTGGTCATCCCTCTTTTGATGCAGTCCAAGATATGGCTGGCTTTCTGGGCTATAACCACATACGATCAGCTTAGAAGTATTTGTGCACCAATATTCCCCAGTCCTTCTCGGGATTGCTCCCCACTCATCTGATTCCCAGTCTGTGTCAATATTGCTGATTTCCTGACCCAGGTGTGGGATTTTGCACTTGGTTTTATCAAACTTCATGAGGTTCGCATGCACTCAATCCTCAAGGCTGTCAAGGTCTAATCTGGATAGCATCCCTTCCCTCCCATGAATCAGCTGCACCACTCAGTTTGCTTTATCCTCAAACTTGCTGAGAGTGTGCTCAATCCCAGCTATCTCATTAATGAAGACACTAAACAGTATTGGTGCCAGGAAAGACCCTTGAGGGAGACCACACATTACTGGTTTCCACTTGGATCTTGAGCCATTGTCTGATACATCCTGATCTATCCTTGAGTTAGATAGATAGATAGATAGATAGATAGATAGATAGATAGATAGATAGATAGACAGATGCAGATGTATAGGTAAAGCCCTTTTCTGCTGCTGTTCTCTTTCTTCTGGCATTGCCAGTTCAACAATTCCCTTTATTTCAGGAAGGCTGAATTAACTTGTTACCGTCTCAAACACAGAGAAGATTTGTTACTACTTCAGGGGGATTTAAAGACACAGAAGAAATGTCATAGAATTGCAAAGTATGACTGCTATTTGTGCAGTCATCCAGTCCACAGTTTAGAAACTCCTGTGAACATTTGAATGGTTTAGTCAATGATTTCCAATTATATCCATGGATAAGTGAGTCTGCTTTGCCAGAATAACTAGTCATTTCAGCATATTTTTTTAGTGTTAAACTGAAATGCATTATTGCTCTGTCACTGTTCTCATATTCCTTTGTACAAATCTAGATGAAACCATCTTTTGCTTAACCTTGAGAATTGATACAAAACTACTGTCAAGGAAATGTTTTTACCCTTCTTGTTTGTGTCCTTTGATAAAGGTGTCAGACTGTTAGAGAATATTTCTTAGATGAGTATTGTGCATTATCTGTCTACTCACAGCAAGATCTTAATTTCATCTAATTTTACAGTGGTTTATTTAAAATTAGAGATGTGGATTATGTGTTAAACTAAAAGTTATCCCCCACTTTTCATCAAGCCACAAACCAACCAGCCCAAATATAATGCACACTAGCTGACAGACAGTCTTAACAGAGGAGGATGATGTCTTGTGGCCAAAAAACTAAAATGTTTAAGCTTCCTGCTAGTCTATTTGAATGCAAATTTCTCTTTGCTTTTGAATATCTAACATAAAACTTTTTTTTTTTGTGTTTCACCGTACAATACAGCATTGAATTATATTTGTTATCACTGTTAATGAATCTGAAGCAATTTTAGAACTCATAAAATCTCCGGAAATTGTCTTTTGTTTAGAGACACTCAGACATTTCTGAAAGAGTTGTAGCTGTTAATTATATAGCCCAAAAGAAATTACCATGTTTCTGTATCAGGTGAGAACATATCCAGTACAGACAGTTTTAGAGAGCCAGTCAATGGAAGTTAATATTCAAATGAATCAGCTCTCTGACAACTAACTTGTGATTTCTTTAACCTGACTCTATTTTCGCTGGGGAAAAAAAAATTCAACCCACATTAAAAGAAAAAAAAAAAGTTTTATGAGACTAAGAAAAGTAATACAGCTGTCTGAGAGACAGAGAAATTTCTACCAAATGTGTACAGAAGCAGTCATCTGAGTAAGTGGCCAAAGAAAAAGGTATCTACATATGTCCATCATATTTTTAAAGCACCTTTGAAAAGTGCTCAGAAACTATGCAACTGAAGCTATTTTGAGAAAATATGTAGAACTGCCTGATCATTAAAACAGGGCAATTTGAGAGCAGTAGACACTTCCTTTACCTTAAAGGTTGAAAGAGAGTCTTTCACAGGGTTTCTTATTTTATTGATTCTTATTTAGCAAGGTTTATTAATTTTAGTTTATTTTTAAAAATTGAATCCATGGGAAAAATTTATCAGAGTCTGCTCCAAACTGACAAATTAAATTACTAGGAAAATTAGAGAGAAAAACTAAAAAACAACAGTAAAGAAAGAGGCACTCAGGAAACCTGAACTCTGAGAGAGAAATGTAAAGTTAAAGAGAAATGTAAAGTTAAAGAGAAATGTTTCATGCTCTTTCCCTTTTGCCTATCATAAAGGATATTTTCTCTTAGAGTTGACTCTTAGGTAATGGTGATCACTCTGAAGAAAGAGCAATTAAAACAGAATCAGGTAATGATGGAACTAGTCTTATTATCTAAAAATTCATTTCCAAAGTGTTACAGGCCAGAAAATGTTTTAAACCCTGATATTGTTATTTATGCAGTTAGCAGTTCACAAAGAAATTCTCTTGATATCTCTGTGTTAAAATGAGTATTGAAGCTTGAAGTGGTTCTATCTTCTTAAACCTTAGAAATATTTTCTGTGTCAAAATTTTTATAAACTGCCCAAATCTACACAGATATAAATATGTAGACATATATATATATATATATATATCCTAGCAATTAACTTGAACATAGCAACACAGTTGTTACCTATCCCCCCCAACCAAATAAGAAAACCTCTCAGCATGCATAATTTTTGTCTGCAGTACTCAGCACTTTCCAAAGATATTTTGTCAAAACAAAATTATTTTGCTGTATATGATTGGAAGTATACTGGGCTACACCCAGAATTTGTCCTGAAGCAATCTGCAATTTCATTCTGCTTTGAAAAACGTTTGAAATTCCTCCTACATTGATGATACAGGTCAAAACCCAACCGCTATCACATAAACTATAAACAAACATCTCTCTTAAACAGCTTCATCATGCAAAAAAGCAACACTGAGGTTTTCATCAAACTGAGAAGGCTTCTTGATTTTACAAGAAGAAATTACTTTTCTGATCACTGTCTACAATGGAACTTATGTCATTGTATCTGTGACCTAGGTCAGGATTATTCTTAATAATCATAATTAATTTCTACAGACCAGCTTGTCTAGAGCAACAACAGCTGTTCCTTTAACTAGCTATCTACATTTTGGCAAGAAACTGCAAACAGAACTGAGTAATTTTTGCCTTACATTTCACTTGACATACAGCATGAAAACTAGAAGCAAATTCAGTCTTAATGAGCTGCTTTTGTGTTATTTTATTCTGTACACAGATCTTTCACTTTGATTTATGGTTTACTCTTTTCTCATTGAAGACTTTTCAATCTGTCTGTAATGACTTGGGCCAAATAATTCTTCCAAAGCCAAGAGAGATTTCTCCATATCTCAAATAAAAAAAACCCTGAAATTATTAAAGACAAGTAGAGATTATATGACAAATGTTTTGTTGTTAGTTGTGGGAAGCTTTAGGGGTTTTTTGTTATTTAGGAGATTTTTAAAATATGAGTAGTTGCTTCATGTTTGATCAAGTCTTACAAAATTAGTACACTAATTATTAAGTAAATAAAATCTAATTGGAGCTGAGTTCAGAATTCTTAAAACAGGTTTAGATGAATGCAGATAACACATTTCTAAGTTGCCACTATGATCTCATTTAATATTTCATACAGAGTAATAAAAATTTTTAAGAATATCACCATAAGTGAATATATATGTATTTATACGAAATACACCATACTGTTTCTATCCTAAGATGTGGACACAGTGACTAAGGTGGATACAGTCCAGAGGCCTAGCATGACAACCTCAGATATAGCAAATTACACAAGATGAATACCCTTCTGAATGCTAAGGACATTATTAATTAGAAAATTATGTCAAATTGAATACCATTGAATATGAAATGGACAAGGAAAGGGACTGATTTCCATTCTGCCTTGTGTCCAATTCTATATAAAGATGGCCCAATTGCATTTTGTTACCCCAAAGCAGATTTGCTAAATAAAGTTGTGTTTTATACTTGCTTCCAGTGTGTGAGTGAAATGAGCTGTGGGCATCTCAAATTCTGATGTCCAATTCTCATCTAATAATTCTAGGCTTTGTTAAGCGTTAACAAACACAAACAAATCTCTTCAAAGGATGTCTCATCTGAAGTATTTCAATGATTATAAATGAAATGAAGAGTGACTATCTTCTAGAAGCCTGATTTAGGAAAAATAAGCCCCAAGGCAGTAATTTTAATAGCATAAGAAATGCATTATCAGATATTACTGAGCTGCATTATAACTCTCTGTCCTGAAGAATGGAGTTTTTTCTAGCTTAAATAAGTTTTCTGGCTATTGCTGGAAATCACAGTGAGTGTCCTTTATATTATTATCCACTCTCACTGAAGCTTGATTTCTATTTGTTACAGACTATAGCTGGAGCACTACTCTGATCACTGTTCCTCAATACAGGGAGTACAAAGAGTCAAGGTCTTTCTTGGGCTTTGTGTAGTGTGACTATTCACATAATTTGGTAGACAAAATAATGCCTACTAAAATAATTAGATATATAGTTAGACCGATTGGTCTAACTTAAAAGACTGAGTTAAAAGAGACTTAATTGAAGCAACACATAGTTTAAATAATAATAATAATAATAATAATAATAATAATAATAATAATAATAATAATAATGTTGATGTGATAATCTGTATGTCTAGATCATTTTTTCCAACATTTCCACTTATCTTGCCTGTAACTCCTTTGTCTGAGTACCTCAGATTTTTATTTCAGCTCTGAACATATTCCCGTAGTTCTTCTCTAGTTTTCCTTCTGTGGCTTTAATACAAGTAGATTATTACTGTTGGATTATTTTTCTTTCATACATAATGTATTTTTCATGAAACATCTCCCTGAATTGGTTAGATGAACAGTCAAAACCCAAGAAAACAACTGTCTAACAAAAAGCTTTGCTTTGTATATCTACAATTTATGGAAAAACAGGAAGGGATTCCTAAGATCCTTAGTCTACTCACCAAGCATCCTGGGAATGTTGAGAGCTTGGAGACAGTGTACTGCAGTGCTCATTGGTAGTTTTAGTACTTTCAAGTACAAAGTACACATTGTCCACACATCCAAATTTTTGTCCATTTTTTTTTCTTTTCAAGTTTTGTCAGTTTTACTGTTCTTTATTTATGTCTTCATTGTCTCTACCTGTTGTTTTCAAGCTGCTGCCCCCGGATAAGATTTCATTTTTATATCTAAGGACATTTTTTCTCAGGTTTCCTCAACTTCCTCCATAATATATAGGGAGTTTCAAATAAAAGAATGGCTAGGTTTTTTTTTTTTGTTTTGTTTTGGTTTGGGGTTTTTTTTGTTTTGTTTTGTTTTGTTTTGTTTTGTTTTTTCAGCAAGGTTCAACTGTGAATTATTTATATTAATGGTTGCTCCTACCAGCTAAAGGCTAACTGGCCTGCAGCATCCCTGATATATTTGCTCATATATATAATTAATTTATGAAACAGACAAAGCCCTAACTTTTTTTCTTTCTTGTCATACTGGTAAATTCTATACCCTAAAAGTATTGCTTCAGATTTGCTTTGCTTACTAAGATGTGTTATGAAGTGGTCAATACAAAAATTTCTCCCTGGAAATAAATCTATCTTGTTGGTTTCTATAGGTCACAGTTTCAAATTTTGATTTTAAGCTGATTGGAGATTTATATACATTCCATTAAAAATACTAAAAAAAATTGTATCTTCTCCATAAACAATTTTTAATGTCTCTCATAGTGAAAGAGATGTTTATCTTTTGCTTCTTAAAACCTTATTAAAGCTTTCACATGCATATGTTGTTGGCATTGATCACACTACTGCAATGTCTAATGCTGACAGATCAGACGATATTTTTGCAGCAATCATAGAAGCATGTGTATGATTGCTAACTATCTTTGTCCTCAGTTTATTTACGAGGAACGTGCACAATTTTCAGTGCTGAAGTCATATCCTACTCTTAGGCTTTTGATGTGTAAATAATTTTTTCTTCTTACTAAAATCATTTCCATACCTTTATATTCCTGTTACTACAAAGATCTATCAATTCAGCTGCCTTTAGAGACAAAATCTGGTCTGGCTTTATTTTCTTCCATGAGTATTAATGTGATGCACAATTTAAATCTCTTGAACATAGCTCTATTTCCTAGTAAATATAAGATCACCTTTGCTAGTAATGGACTACAGATTTTTTATTAAGCTACAACACAGATCTCAGATCATGTGCTGTCTGGTTTTATCCAGATTTGTCTTGTCTGCATTGGGCCTTTAACTTAGCTTGGTTAGCTGTAATGTGAACTTATTAATGGCTAGTTGTCTATTACCTAGTTTGTTTTACTAGGTCTTATATACATGTGTGGTGTGACAAGCATTGCTAAAAATGGTGAATATAAAACTACAAAGTTTTCATGCTGTGTAAAAGCAAATTATTTTGAATTGTCAGTGAGATGCAATGTAAAGGAAGACTAAATTGGGATAGCAGCAGAATCCTTGAATATGTTGGCTCAAGGTGTTGGTTCAGGATAATCTTAGAAGCTCCAGAGCTATCAGCAACTCAACAACAGTCAGTTAATGGTAGCTATGCAAAATTAAAAGCCTTTGTGGGGAAAAAAATAAGGACAAAGAGCAAGTGTCTTACAGGTACAACACACCATATGTACTTTGTGGAATTTCAGTCCAGTGCAAAAAGATCAAGGAGTAAAGAACAGCAGAAAATATAATAATGGACTCAATAAAATTTTGGAGAAAGAAGGAACTATCAATATCAACATGAGACATCCAGTCACTGCCATCGAATTCCTCCAAGCACTGACTTAAAAATGCTGACAACTTTCATAATGTTTCACATGCTTATCTGAAACTAAACATCAGGACCCAGAGGACCCTTAAAACAATATGAATATAAGTTTTTGTTGTATAATGGCTTTTATGTGTTGCATTGTTAATGAGATTTGTTTTGCATTTAAGACTGAAAGAGCCAATAATGCCATTGAATGTCAGTTTGTTAGACACTGACTTCACACAAACTTACAGTTAAATGGTTGGCATCCCATCCACTTCTCAATTCCACTTCAGAAAAAGAAGGAGACCACAGCAGAATGCTGGTACTAAAGTCTGAACATTATGTCCAAATTGATTTTGCAGTTAGCAATTTTAACACCAAAATATTATTATTTGTCATATCCTACATATAAAAATACATAATATCAAAAGAATATTAGCAACAACTGGAAATAGAAGTGGAGGCCTACCGGATATGAAATAGAAACTGCTAGCAGAGATTGCTGCTGTCCAGAAGTGTCCCATAGACAAACTAAATGTGACTGATTCTTTCCCTGATCTCTTGACTTGCACAGGTGGGAGGACTGAATTATCTCACCTACTTCTGGAGACCACAATTTCACCTTTACCTTGTGTATTGGGCTCAGGCGCCCAGATGTCAACAGCAGGAGCTACAGGGGTGGGATCTGTCCTGCAGCTTCCTGCCAGTTCAAACTAACACACTGCAGGACACATCTGAGCCCTCAGCAATATGATGGCTTCTTGTAGAAAATATACTCGAGAAAGGGCAAAAAATGCAAGGTGGAGGCAGGTGGAGAGAATAAAAGGGAGCGAGAAACAGCAAAGGGAACATCAAGGTGAGAGAAGAAAATGTACCAGCCACTGGAGCAGAGATTCCCCTGCAGCCCATTGAGGACCCTGCAGGTGGATATTTTCTGAAGTTCAGCTGATGTGGAGATGGGAGCAGAAAGGAGGTCTGAACATAAAGGAGCACTGGAGATGAAGTGTCACCTAATTATTACAGCCCCACCCCCTCCTGGACCACTAAGTGGGGGAATTGCAGATATAGAGAGAAAAAGAGCGAAGCTGAGGTTGGGACAAGGAGGATATAAAGTGTCATTTTAATGTTTGTATTTTTGTTTCTCACCATCCAAATCTATTTTACATGGCAATAAACTGAATTTATTTTCTCAAAATTGAGTTTTGTCCCAGACAGTAGCTGATAAGCAATCTTGTCCTTTTCTCATCCTATTTCCACACTCCTCCTGCTCCCAATGCTGTTCTGCTGAGACTGCTCTGAGCCTTACCCTCCTCTAAAGTTAATCCACCAGACCATGATCTCAAGGGAAACAGCATAAGGCATAAAAACATATATAAAATATAAAAGGGTGAAAACCAGGTCAGACGTCTTTTATTGCTAGCAGGGGAGGTACTAAGGCACTGAATCTTGTATGCAACACCTCCAGTTCTGCAGGCAGATGCACAAAAGGTGACTGAACAGCTAACATGATGTTTCCTTTAACTTCATGATGAAATGGTTGAGCCTCCATTTTTAAATGGATCAGGCAAAAGCAGTCCTCAAAAAGACAAAAGTGACACTGAAACCCAGACTCCTGGATATGTGAATAAGACACATTAAGCACCTTGTCATATGTTTCCACAAACTAAAGCATAGCCAGATATTCTCATTATTGTTCCTATATTAGTTGCTGAAATGCTTATGACTTTAATGTATTGAGTTATTCTGTAGAAGGTTTTGTCATGCTGTAAGATAGATGTCATCTGACCCAAGCTCCTGTTTTAGCAAATCTCATTATCCTTCTGAATGCAACCAAGACATTTTGGCTAGGGTACCTTCTCTTTTACATCTTCAAAGGATTGCATATTGTACAGGGTCTGGCTGAAATGGGGTTAACTTTTAACTATACCAGCCCGTATGGTGCTGTGCTTTTGTATTTGTGGCTAAATTACAACAGTATTTTGGTTTTTGCTAAATATCTTTTGCTCTGTGACCTTGCTAAATCCTAATACATTGGTGAGTTCAAGAGGCCAGGAAGTGAAATAGTGACAAGTGATCCAAAAAAGCCAAAGGGATATTACATACTATATGACCTGTATGCCTAACAGTAAAAGCTAAGAGAAATGAGGAAGGAGGGGAAATGTTCATGGTTATGCCATTTGCCTTTTCAAGTAACCAATACACATGCTGAGGCCCTGCTTCCCAGGAAGTAGTTGGTCATCTGTCTGCTGATAGGAAGAAGCGAATAAATTCTCTTTTTGCTTTGCTTTCCCTGCTATGCTCTTATCTTTCTGCTCCTCAAATTTCCTCATCATCCTTCTACTTCCTTCCTGTCCTCTGAGAGAGCTAAGTAAGCAAAATGCATGGGTGTTTGGCTGCCTCTTGGGGTCAACCTGCCACACAAGCATACAGCAGATAGACCCATGTGTTATAAAGCCAAACATTTACCAGAAGTACAAGGGCATTTTCTACAGCAAGAAAATATAATGTAAATCTTTCCCTACTTCTTGGTAGTATATGAGATAAGGTCCCTAATCAGCTGAACAATTCATCTACAACTCAATATTTGAATTACTCTGGGCTCCTTTAGGAAAGGTCAGATGAATTATCTTGGATATCAGGATGTGGCTATAATACTTGTTTTCAGAAATTATTATCTTCCCAGATAAAGTGTACCATTGTAATCCATTGTCTAACATTACTTTTTTATAGTTTATGCATTAAACGTCAGGAATGTGATGCCATCAGCTATAGCCAAAAGCTCAGGTCAGTAGCACTCAAATAATACTTACATTTAAATAGAAGGACAGACAAGCTAAAGTTTCACTTTGTCAAAACATACAAGAATGTAAGAGGGCTGATAAATCCTCAAGGGTATAACTTTCAAAATGTTATCTTTATTTCTTAATTAACTATCTTTTCCTTTAGACTTGTGAGTATTTATCCTCACAATCTATATGATCAGCAGATACCTGCTGGGAGTCCTTCTGGACATCTGTCTTTTCTCCTTGTCCCATAGAGGATATAGTAGCATATTCCAAGGTACAAACAATGGAAGTGTAACGTATTTACTTATCTTGAACAGATTGAACTCTCCTCTAAATATATTGTTGCTTACATAAAATTAAAAAAAAAGGTATCCTGGAACATAATTAATGAGAAAAACACCCCGATATCTTAGGGTATTATGACATTTTAAGGTTTATATTATTAATTTCCAAATAGATCTATAAGCATCCTGTAACTAAGCTCTAATTAAGTTAACATATTTCAAAGGAAAAAAAAAGGGAAAAATTCATTTCTAGACTTTAAAAAGTCAAGTGTGTGCAACATCTAGCCAACCAAGACAATGCTGATACTTTATGTATACAGCTTTTGAGGCTTTGAGATTGTTATTTATAGAAACAAAATTTACACAACTCCAAATTATGTCATGATGAAAGGAAGATATATCACTGTGCAAAAGTCCAGTCTTAGGGATCAGGGCTCTTGAAGTCTTTGAGCTGAGCAAACAAACTGCACTGGAATTGTTGAGCTATTGAAGAGTCTCTGGCCTGTGCAGTGTAGGAAAGGGAAGATTCTCTTCATACAAAAGGTCAAAATTTTTCAACAGAGTATTTGTTATACTACAGTTGTATTTTTCTTTGAATAAAAAAAAGCTACACAAACCCCACATTTGGCTTATATGAAACAATTATATGAATATAGCAATTATACAATGTGACAGAGAAGGCAAATTAAGTTGGTGAAGGAGCTGGAGCACAAATATTACAAGGACTGGCTGAGAGAACTGGGGTTGTTAAGTTTGGAAAAGAAGAGGATCAGACAAAGTTCAGATTAAATACTAGAGAGAAAATACTAAAAGAGTGTTTAGGCATTTTAATAAGTTGCCTAGAAAGATGATGGAATCATTGCCTCTGGAAGTGTTCAAGAAGCATCTGGATGTGGCACTTGGGGGATGTGGTTTAGAAGTGATCATGATGGTGCTAGCAGTACAACGGACTAGATGATCTTGAAGACATCTTCCAAGCTGGATGCTTCTGTGATTCTATGAAACCTAAAGAAAACAAACAAACAAACAAACAAACAAAACAAAACAAAACAAAAAACAAACAAACAAAACCCTCCCAACAAAGCAAAGCAAAAAATCCCTCCGTTTTAAATTCATTTTCTGGGAAGATATACAGGCATGTATTGCTTTTGTATAATAACAGAAGTGACCTGCAAACTAGACCAGAATCTAACAAATGTTGCATCAGTGGAGAACAACTGGAGGGAAATAACTTTTGGATGTTTCAGAACAAGCAGAAAAGAGCTGATGAAGGAATTCAAGCAACTTCATCATTGTCTCTGTGGATTTGACCTTGGGGACAGTTCCATTGGCTCCATATGACATCATCTTCTTGTTTATCTTCTGTGACAGTTTGGAAATCAAAAATGAACCTTTACCTTGCATCCTTTTACTAAATGCTCCTTTATCCAGCTTATGTCAAAACACTTTATTGCATTCTATATTTTTTTTTAGTTCCTTGTCATAGATTCTTTTCTTTCCAGTCAGTAGCTATTAAATGGAAGCTTTTAAAAGATTGGTTCTCAGCATGCAGCCAAAAACCTGAAGAAGAAAACATTTCAAGTAGCTTCATTTCTTCAAAATATTAGATACACACAAAACATTCTGAACCTATTGAGAAGTGACTGAGCAGCTGATCCCAGAGGGTTGTAGTCAGTGGCACAGGATCTAAAATGCCTATCACTAAAGGTGCACCTCAAATTTCAATACTGGATCCACTGTTTAACTTATCCACCAACGACTTGGATGAAGGGATAGATGCTGTTATGAACCAGTTTAATCTCAGAGGAGTAAAGAGAACTAACTCTGGGAATAAAACAGAAAGAACTTTGAAGGTTAAAAATATCCCTCCAAAAAAGAGATAAATCCAAACGAGATTAAATGTTGATAACAAAAAAATTGATATATTTTTATTTAATAGTAAGAGAGGCAAAGAAAGAGAAAAATAGGGAAAAGTAGGAAAAGATAAAGTTAGTTTAAAAAGCACAGGTTAGGTTACCACTACACTGTGCTACCTTTGTTGCTGCTGAGACAGGGTGGGGGGAGCAGAGAAGCTTTTACCTTTTTTTTCTGCTTTTTTCTTACCTGCCTCCTGTGATGCTGGGAGCAGTTTGGCTGGGATGCAGCAGCCCATCCCCCAGGATGCAGGCACGGTGCCCGGTGCCTGGCGATGCTCTCACCAAGGGTGCAGGAGCAGGTTGTAGCTGTGCTGTTAGGGTATATTAACCCTTTGGTTGCGGCAGAGAAAAGAGACACAGCCACATAGTCATCCTCAGGATAGAAGGAGACAAGTTTATTCAGAAACTCACTGTTTAAGTAGCAAGACTTGCAATTCCAAGAGCAGAATAAAGATGATTATTCTCTGCAAAGAGAAGACACCCCATTCCCAGGGTCTGGTCACAGAAAGACAGGTGTCCTATCTTTGTTATTAATTCCTCTATGTTTTTGACCAATTTATCTTCCTGGGAAAAATCTTCCCTGGCCTTCAGCTGGACCAGCTTATCAGCCTGGGAATGGTTCTGAGAATAGAGCTGAGAGGCTCTAGCCTGGAATATTTTCCAGGCTGCTCTCTAAAGTGAGTGTCCACACGGGGTGAGGTTCCAGAGCTCACTGTGACCCTGATTTGGGTGTGCAGGGTCAGGGTGAAGTTCCAGAGCTCACTGTGACCCCAGTCTGGGGGTGCAGGAGCAGGGTGAGATTCCAGAGCTCACTGTGACCCCAGTCTGGGGGTGCAGGAGCAGGGTGAGGTTCCAGGGCTCACTGTGACCCCGGCCTGGAGGTGCAGGGTCTGGGGTTTCTCTCCAGGTGAGCCTCAGGGTGTCTCCCAGCAGGCCATGCTGATTTGGGAGGAAAGGCAAAGATCGGGAATTCTGCCCCTCGCTTTCCCCTCCACACTTTGCACCAGTTTCTTCTTCCTTTTCATGGGGCTCAGTGCGGGCTGCTCACAGTCCATCCCGCACGTCCTTTTCAGGTGTTCAAGACTGATTATGAGAAGCAGACACAATGACAAAACACTTTTTGAAGCCTTTCATTTATTATCAGGCTCTTACAGGTGCCATCTTATCAAGTTTGTTGATGACACAAGGCTGGGATCAGTGGCTGATACCCCAGAGTGCTGTGTGGCCCTTCAGAAGGATCTTGACAGGCTGGAGATATGGGCAGAGAAGATCTGTCTGAAGTTCTACAGAGGCAAGTGCAGGGTCTTGCACCTGGGGAGGAACAACCCCAGGCACCAGCACAGGTGTGGGGCTGCCTGGATGGAAAGCAGCTCTGCAGAGAAGGACCTGGGCATACTGGTGAACAACAAGCTGTCCATGAGCACATCTCTGACTCTGTGTAACCTACTGCAGTCAGGCAGGCAAGTGTCTGCTGATGCTGGGACAGATCCATGAAAGGAATGAGTGCTGTATACACACTGTAAACCACTAAATAATTTCTGCGCTCACTTTAAATGCTCACACTACAGATATGTACATGGGAACAATTTGTCTAGATGCTTTTTATAGTCAGTGGGGAAAGATGTAAGTCTAGGCCATAATTAATCTGTTCTCATCAGTTATGCAACATTCATTTAGCAACAGCTGTCCATTCATATACTGAAGAGCCAACCTAAATAATTGGGCTGTACCTCTGTGCACAACACTGCACTTGCAACTGCACATTCCTCTGCTAAGTAACAAAGAAAAATGTTTGCTTAAACTTTTCTGCAAATAAAATGAACTGACTCAACCTTGTTTAGTACCATGGATAATGCCTGCCTTCTTTTGCTCCTCTGTAAGTTAAAAGCACTTTGTTGAAATGCAAAAGCTTCTCGGGTTTTCAGACAAACCAACAAGCAAATACAACAACAAAAGAAGAAAATCAACCAAAACCCCACCATTAAATGCTATAGTTCAATAACACATCTTGTACTAGCTAACAGAAAAAAATACCACAGATCAAAATAATGTTCTAAACATTATAATTGCTTTGAAAAACTTACACAGATTATTTTCAAAGTCAATGAGAGATGTCAGCTCTTTAATATAAAATCTTTTCATGTCACCTTCTGCTTACCAGTCTTTGGTAAACTTCTGCAGTTGACTTTGTCAGTTTACAGCCCTTTACAAGCAAAAAATGACATAACTTCTAAAAAGCACCTCATGGTTTCACAGTAGGTCTCATGTAATCAGATTCAAGATAAACAATGGTGTATGTTCTCTAAAGCAAGTAACACACCTCAATGTATAACACATCTGTGCTTCAGTCCTGCAAAATTACTTTTATATGACTAACAACACTGAGCAAGTGAAGGAGTATCTTCCTATGCTGAAGCCCTAAGGTGAAAGTGTAATCAGCCTCCCTCTTCAGATCCATGTACCAGAAAATTTTAACAAGGTCATTAGCTGTGTCAGTGGCTTTAGTTTATCATAGAATAGAAAAAATTAAGGAAGAGGTTAATAAAAGAAATCCTCCCCTTTTTTTCCCTTTCATAATTATTTTGTCATTTCTTTTACTTTTCTTTCCCTCTACTGGTTTTCTTTCCTGTCTTTAGATGGATCCATAGCCACATTGTTTTGGTTTTTGAAGTTACTGATCACCAGCTGCAGTGCAAGAATTGTATACGTATATGTTCTAAGCCTGAAACAAATGCAAGGTAATTCAATTAGTTGTAGCACAATTGAAAAAGTACAAATGACATGAAAATATACTATGTTTTTCAAGGACTAAAAATGCTCACATATGAAGAATTGTCATGATTTATGTGATGTGTGATACTTGTTTACCTGTAGTTCTTTGACAATGTTCATGAACTTCAGAACTGCCTTATTTTATTTTCCAATTGATTTCACTAATATCTACTTCCCCATAAAAATTACACTTGGATTCTTAGTAGACTATAATAATCTATACTTGATTTAGTGAGTTTCTCCTCCAAAGTTTTAGGTCACTCCTGTATTTCCTTTCTAGAACTGCATCTTTATGTTGCTTTTCACCTTTTTACTTCTTTTGGTGTTCTTTGAAATTGCTGATGTGTTTGTATTGTTCACCAAAGCAGAATGTACGTGCTGTTTCATACCACCTACTTTCATCTATCTGTGCCAACCAGAAAATTACTCTCCTTTCTTTCCACACTTAGGCTATAATTTCAAGTAATTTAGAAGCATTCTTTTCCCTATGTCAGAAATATAATTATTTTCAGGAGTGAAAAAAGAAGCTTTTGAATGTTGCAAAATTATGACACATAGTACATATCTTATATGTTGCAGAGCCTGTACTATATGTAACTTTTCTTTCCTTCTTTTCCTAGGGCAAATGTGCTATTTTTTCTTTCCCTAAATGTGTTCAGCCCTTATGTTGAACAGATGAGTAAAGACATAATTAGATGAGATCTCTCA
Organism: Toxostoma redivivum; assembly: GCA_013397375.1. Taxonomy (NCBI): domain Eukaryota; kingdom Metazoa; phylum Chordata; class Aves; order Passeriformes; family Mimidae; genus Toxostoma; species Toxostoma redivivum. The sequence continues at coordinate 405,740 of VXBI01006652.1, read as the reverse complement.
TTCAAACTTGAGTCTTTTGTGAAATTAATACTTCATTCACAAGCCACCACTTCCCCAGTGGAGCCTGAGTGCTTCTACAGCTCTCCAGTGTAAAGCAGGTTACATCAGATAAATTATTTCAATTTTCACTAAAACGACTCACAGAGCTGATTTATTCAAATATCACAACTCATTGGGAGAATGGGGACTTCCATTCTGTTTCAGTGGGACTCTATAAGTCATTCAAACTGAATCAGAAGAGCATCTCTTGATACACCTAACTTGTCAACATGAAATGGTGAAGCTGACACTGCTAGAGGTGTCATTGCATGAAATTCTGTGACAGATATACAACAAGAAAACAGTTAGATTTTATTAAAGTCACAAGGTAAACTAAAACAGGCCTCCCTTCTATCACCATTCAAGAGTGTTCACACTTGAGGAGGAATTGTCAACTCCATTGATAATAGTCCTTAGCATGACATCTCTCTGGAGACTACCACAAAAGTATTTCAGAAAGTTACATAAAGTGAGAACTGAATGACAAGAAGGCTGAGGCCTGATTGAAAGATACTGAAAGGCATTTTTTAAACTTCTTTCAAATTGGGAGCTGAAGAAAACATAAGACTTGTCTATTATCTTGAGGTAGGAAAAGGTAGCAAGAAAATTGCTGTTCTGTTGAAACATATAGTGTTAGGGCAAGTAATAGATTGTTTTCTCCTTAGTTGGCTGGCTCCTGTAGCTAAGGAAAAAGAACCAGGATTTTGCACTGCTGAGGTCCCAAATTTAATCCATATTGGACCAAAAATCTTTTCCAGCATTTTCATTCACCATCTGAGTTCAAGCTGTTAAAGTGTCAGATTTTTTCCAGCTTGTAAGATGTTCTGTGCTTTGAGAAACTGATATTTTGTTGTGTACCTAGAAAGGCATAATACTGTCAACTGCAATATAAATAATACTGATGACACTGTATAGGACAAAATGGCTCAGTATTATCAATCACTGTCAAAGAAGCAAACAAAAAGTTTATCTGACAAACATAGCTATTTAATGTGAGGTTTTTTTTTTCTACTTCAGAAACATGAACAGCTTATGCATTTCAGGGAAGCTTTCCAAAAGCCTGTCACTGAGTTTTAGCTCCATATTGCCACTGAAAATAAAAAAGGTGGGAGTGTGACTTCCCCTGTGTCACTGAAAATTCCCTCTAGCACACTTCATTGTGCTTCATTCTTAATCCAATAAAAAATGTATAACTCACCTTCAGATACTCCCTTTTGTTTGTACCAAATAAAGGTGGGAGAACACTATAAAGCATTTACAAAAATATAAATTCCTCTTCTTAAACGGGTTCACTTCAACTGTTTTTGTGCCTACTTTGTGCTTACTTCCTGTCAATATTGCAGTGATCAAGCTTTACTACTGATAAAATTAATGACAGATACCTTCAGCCTGAATGCTCAGTTGCCAAAAGCAAAATCTGAATTGCATAACTAATCAGTGGTGTGAATTTCAATAATCTCAGTCAATATTGCATTTCAAAAATGTACCTCAGCATGTAATTTAATATTCTATCAAAATGAAATTTAGCTCTCTAGTGAAGGGTAAGACAAAGACAATTCATTGGCTGTAAATAAAAAATTAATGGAGATCAAGAAAAGACAGTATTGGGAGAGTTAGAATGTAGGTATCTGAAGATATTTGGGTATTTAAAGACACAGGTCTTTATATACAGTTTATATTATCAGATTAAATTATTTCTTATATTGTTTTCACTGGAGGTTTGGACATCAAGTCATTTTACAAATTTGAAAACTTGTAGTGAACATCTATCTTCATCATTATGTACTCAAGATGGAATTAATCTCAGAGCTATTTATAGTCAGTGTAGGGTTGGACATCATCAAAAGGAAATTTACCCTGTCTCTTTAAGGCTTTCAGATTAAATGTGATGATTCCTCTTCTTCTTGCATTGACTTTGTGTCATGACTGGCCTACACTAGACAGGAAAAAGTTGTATTTTACAATTCCTCTCGTATTTTGGTAGAATCATAAGATGAAGTTTTTTCAGAAGCCTGAAAAACCACAAAATCTCATAGTTTTATTAGTACAAAATGAAAATGCAAATATAACTTTTCACAGTGAAAATTCTCAATATTTTCTTGAGCTAAACCCAAGCAGTATTTAAAGCAAAGGAATCTGTAAAGCATGTTTTCCTATTTATATGTGAAATTTGAGATAACATGAATGTAGATATCTGTGTATATCCTCATACTCTTAGTTTTTCCAGAAGGATCAATATTCAAGATCTTAACTCACCTGCTCATTTTCATTTGGCTCCTTAAAAACCCTTATAGTTGTGTGTTTGGGTGTTTTAGATTTTGCTTGTTTGTGCTTTTGTTTTGGGGTTTTGTTGTTTGTTTTGGTTGTTTTGGTTGTTTAATTTGCAAAATAATGAAAAGATTCTGAATCGGGACAACCTGAATGATTATACAAGAAACTAAACTTAGGAAATTAAACATCAAAATGACCCTTGATGCTATTTCTGTGTATCTCACATTGTTTCTTATGAAGAATCATAGAAGAATATCAGATTAAAATTTGATCCTTCTGTGTAATCATCAGCTGGATCCTCCCTACATTGAGAAGAGTTCCAAACAAAATGTCATAAGATAGAATGCTTAGAGTGAAAACCTGCATTTAAGTCAGTGGTAAAGTTTTTATTGATTTCCAAGGAATTGATTGCAACTGTAAGCCTAAATCATGAACAATGTATTATTACATTTTCTAATGTGTAAAATGACAATAAGAAAGAGACACATTTTCTTTATACATTTCCTTTAGCTATTTATTATGTGTCCTTCTATTACCTCAAATTTTATCTCCTGAGCATTTCTAATTATTCGGAGTAGACTTACTGTAGAAATGGCTTACACATCTGCTATATTCACCTAAAAGGAAGATATAAAGCCTATACTGTATTTATTATGCTAATTCACTTTTAAATCTATGGTGAAGGTGCCTCATGCCTTTCAAACTGAGTTTGCACAGTAAATTTAGCATAGGTCCTGGTGGCCCACAAACATTATCCCTGAAACAGCTTTAACAGTGCCTTAAGAAAGTGTGTAGTACACATACTGGGAAATACACATGCGGCAAAAGAAAAGAGGGAAAAAAGTAAGGACTTCTATTTTGCAGTCTATGCTTCAGTTATTCACAGTTTGGATTTCTTAATGTCTTCAGTTTCTGTAATCATGCTCTCAGAAGCCCAAGCACATAGCAATTGTACTGCTAATGTACTTTTTCCATAAAATGGCTAGCTTTTTTCAGAATTAGCTTTTTCCAGATGTAAGTGTTAAAAGGTGTTTTTGTTGTTGTCAAACAAGTTATTTTCCTTGGAAAAAGTGCCCTCCACCACCAGCCATTGTGGTAAAAAAGTCAAATAAGTGTTTATTTATATATTCTTGTCTTTTTAATCACCATGGATAGTAGAAGGGGGGTTTTTTTGGGACGAGAAGGTCCTAAAAATTTAGAGGTTTTTAATACCTTTTAGAGTAAATTGTTATAGTCAGCTTGAGAAACATATATGCCTTCCTAGTGTATGCAAAGTGCTATACCAGTAATTTTTTCCTAGCTAAAAAATAGAATAAAATGATGGTAAGATTTCCTATACATTGACTTTCTAAAACTGAAAATAATAGGAATTCAACAATAATCCCTCATCACCAATCGTTGCATACCATATAATTTTAAAGGTAAATTTAAGAGAATTAGAAATGGTTTTAAATGTGAGAATGAACAATTAGGGAAGACAAATATCACTAATTCTGTTCCACAGTGGCAGTTCTGACTATAGCATAATAGTTTGTTGTCCCAGGTTATATTAAAGTGATGCTGAAAATTTACATTTCTTTCACTTTCCTTTTTCTTTTCTAAATGAGCCATTAAAGGATGGGTTTGAAGTTGCGTTGCCTTAAATACATTTCAATATTAACATAATAGATATTTTGTGTACTTGAGAATTCACAAACACTGCTCTGCTGGTCTGATTTGTGACCTGCATTGAGCCATTTCCTAGCTTTAATCCAGATGTCTTCTTTAGACTTCTAGAAATTGCACTGTGGTAATGAACACTAATAGAGTTTTTATAGTCTCTGGGCTCCACTGTTTGCACCGTGTCTCTTAAGCAGCAAGATCATCAAAAATTATGAGACAATTAATGAGTAATTAAAGAAAAAAATGCATCCTTTAGAAATTGTTCATTTATTACTTTTACAAAACATTTATGTACATTTCACATAGCTATAAAAATATCTACCCTTTAAACACATCATATATAGATATCAGAAAAGTCTGACAGGAACAGCAAACAAAAAACTGTTCAGAAAACAAAAAAAACAAATAGTCTTTTAAAAATAGTTCTCCTACAATCCTTACACAGGTTTTGTATCTGAGCTGGTCAAGTGTAAGATACTTAGCATACCTGTATTTTCAAGTCAGTTTTTCTCTCGTTCTCTAACTTCCAAGCTGAACCCAAGATGAAAGTTATGCACTTCATCCTGAATTCCTCATGGCTTTCTTAGCTGTGGTACGTGACAATATGGGTTAAGTGTGTCTTTTTAATTACTGAGGAAATGATCACACTTAAAATACAGTGAAATTATTTCAATTATTCTAATAGTTTACATTAGGGGAAGCAAGATGAAAATAAGGGGTGTTTGGCTTATGTTTCCATCTCTCAGAAAACAGTAATTAACGTGTATTTTGGAAAATGTTATGTCTATAAGTACATACACACGTGGTTAAAATAACAATTTCATTGTCAAAAGTGCTTTTCCTTAAATTAAAATCAGTTCTGCAAAAATTGCCATGTTACTTATATCAAGTTGGCGTTGAAAATGTATGTGTGCACTGAAAGGAGTCACAGGAACTTTGATGATGTACAAAACACATTGCTTAACTGTATCTAGCAATATTTGTGAAAAAATTACATCCTCATAAATCGAAATGTTTTTGACTAAAGCAAAACCAAACTGCTTACTCATCAGGAAGACAAAGAGACAAAGGATGCTGCCTTGAAAAACCACAATATAAAGGTAGGCAAGGATGATGGTCTTCATGGGCTCTCTCAAGGCAAGGAAACCATTTAAGGCCAGACATCTCTACATCTTCTGTAGAGATGTACTGCTGATCATATTCCCTCTTGCCATCTCTTGTCTCTGAAGAAGCAAGCTGTTAGTCCTACTTCCACCATATTTTCCTTTTGCTCTCTAGAAGCTTTCTGCTTTAAAAGCAGGAAGAAATGACCTGATTTTCTAAGTGTATTAGTGTCCATGACTTGAGCGATCACCACTGGCATTTCCTAAGGTAGGCCTGCCCCAGCTCCACATCAGCTTTCAAGTCTTCTCTGAGGAGCAGGTCACCTCCTTTGAGGAACATGAGTTCTGCCCTGTGTTGGGACACAGTAGAGAGCCTCTTTAGGTCTCAGTTATCCCAGAAAAATTCATTCCATACACATCAGAGTGTAGTGATGTTCACACATCTGCCTCTGAAGCCACCTGAGAGAAAATCACTGCCTAAGTTTTTGGAGTTGGTTTGACTGGTTGTATAAATGCTCTTCATTAAAGAGTGTGCATATATCCTGAGTTTTGCGTCACACCACAACGCGGTATTTTATCCTTGTCCTCTAAATATGAACTTTCAAGAAACCCATTTTAGGCAGATCTCTGTTGGAAAAGTGAACCTTTCTCTAAATTAGTTCTCTAAGAACATAGTATTTTTCAAGTAAATGCAAACACTTTAGATGATGGCACATTTTCAGTAAGTACCTGAAAAGCATTGACATATCAAAATTACCTCAAAGTATCATCTGCAGAGAACACAAATTAAAACAGTGCTACTGCTGGAATGATATTCTTCAGAATTTTTAAGAGGAGCTGAATTATTTAATATCAAAACCCCAAATCAACTATATATCTTAAACAAAGAAACATAAAAAATCCATGTGATCCCAAGTTCACTTTTAAATTTCTTTGGAAGGAAAGAGATTTCTTTAGTACATTTGTAATATATAACATATGTAGTTACTAAAACATATCATTATTGTATCATTATAATACATATTTACAAGTATAATTATACATAGAGCTGTACATATAATTATTATAACATAGGATTAATTGTATATAAATATTCAAACTACTAAGACTAACAACTGGGAATTTTTAAATTGAAAAGTAAACTTAGAGAAAATTTCCTGGAAGATTGTGATAAAGAAACACTTTTTAATATGTTGACATAGTCTTGAAACACAAGAAATTAAATAATATTTCAGAAAATAATGCATCTATTATATTAATTTAGTATTTTTTCCGAATATAAAATAAATATTTTGGGGGTTTTCCTATAAAGAGTTCTTCATATTAATTATAAAATTGTAGAAAAATATTTGGACCTAAGTAAAACCTAAAAATGTTGCATTGTTTAAGGAATTAACTTGAAATTTTCCTTCTTGTCAAAGGTAATTTTAAGCTATTCATTGAAAATGCAACAATGGTGTAAATCAAATAAAAATTCTGTTAGTACTGTGGTTCCATAAACACTCATGTATATCTGAACAATATATTTTTAACACTTAATAACATTTTATATAAAATTTATGACAGCAGCAGTTTCCTTACTGCAAACAGAACATATGAAAATATAACCAAAGTGGGTATCTCTAGGTCTCAGTTTAACATATTACATTTTTATCTACCTATTTTGTCTATAAACCACAGATTTTAAAGCTTTTTTTGGTCAGGAATTCACACTTATTATTGTAAACAGAGACACAGATATGATTTATACAGTACAATTTTTGCAGTGATTTTCTGGGTGCAAAGATGAACAAAAAGGGGGAGTTTATTTAGATGCCTTATTAAATTAGAATATAAATCCCACTCTGCTAAATTAGTAGGCAGTTCCATTTTTGTCCTAAACTAAAACCTAGATAATATATAATCTCTCTCTTGCATACCTTCTCAGCTTCCAACAATTATCTGTTAAGGTCTGCCTAGGCTGAGAATTGTATTCAAATTGTTGTCTTTAAATGGTATTTATTGTCCTATGCCTCATTAATTTGTCTAACCCCTTTTAAAATTAATTTTTACTTTCAGTTTTTACAACCTTTTCTGGTGACAAATAAATAAGTACTGAGAGTTACAGTATTGATTTTCTGTTTTCTTCATATAGTAGGAATTTCCTCTAGAATCTCTCACTTTCTAAAGACTTCCTAATTCTTAACTATGTGCATCTTACTATTTTCTCATTCTTTATCTTCACATTTCTTTACACCATATTATTTGTCTCTGCTGCAGGAAAGCACCATTATCACATCCCAAAACGTCTGCATCAGATACTTTATTAGTTATCTTTGGCAACTTATGATTTCAAATGCTAAATAAATAGCATTAAATTTATGTGAGTATTGATCTCGTCTTCATAACTACTACATTGATTTTACAGATATGCAATTTATTCTGTCTTCTAACAACCTAGTCAGTAAGTACTGTGATGTCCAGTTGTAACTTTTCAATCAGAAATACAGTTTTCCTCATGCAAATTTTTTGTAATCAGTAAAGTCTGTTCCTTAACCATCCCTACCATTTAGAATTCTCTGAACAATGCAAATAGCAACACAGATATCTGACACTGGCTGTCACCCTTCATTGATGAAATAACAGCTTATTCCTATAATTTATTTTCTCTCCCTTAACCATTGCTTAGTTCTTGAGAGGATTTTTCCTTTTATTTTGAGACAGATTAATTTCTTTAAAAGCTTATTATAAAAGATCTCTTGAAAGCTTTTGAAAATCCAAGTGCACTAAATCCACATGAATACCCTCATAACGCTTCTTGAGTACTTTAAAATAATTCTAATAAATTTCTGAAAAATAATTTCCTCTTGAAAGATAGCTCTTTTGTTCACTCCTTCTCATGTCCATACTTATTCCTCCACTAGTTGTACTGTTATCTATTATTTCTACATATTTGACATATATTAAGGTTAAATGGACTAATCAGAAATTTGCTAGATTATTTTTTATTATATTATTTTTCTTTTTTATTTTTTTTTTCCTTTTTCAACAAGTTACATAGCAGACATTCAGGAGGTTTATACTGCAGTTCCTTCAGATTTCAGGGGCAAATTACAGCTTTCCTAATGTCAATAATACTACAGTGGAGTTGGTAATTATGGAAGAATAAAAGGCAGGTCCTGCTTTCATGGAGGACATGCTCCCATCTCCAGAAACTGCAGAAACTTTTCCCTCATATTTCTGTTTGTTTGTGGCTGTTGGAGAATTGTCACAATGGAGTTGGCTTTATTCAAGAACTCATTAGTCTCATTCATTCAAAGTGAAAGGCATCTGGGATAAATCCAATTGTAACAGACTGGGCCTCAGCTGTCCTCAACCCTCCTGGATTTACCCTGCATGAGAAGCAGAATCCTCTATCCTCAAGAAGAAGAAAGACTTTGCAAGTAAATAATCATGAAGTATTTGAAGTGTTGTCAAAGGGAGAAGTATGGTTTTGCCACAGTTTGAGGAAATCATAACATTAGATAATCACCAAACAGCTAAAGCCAAATATCCAATCAATGCACATCTACAAGCAGTTCCTGCCAAGTAAATTTCTGTCATTTGTCACCAGTTTGCCAAGTCCAGCCAAACTCAGCCTTCCAAGTCAGCCAGACAAATAGGCTATTCTCATGAAGCCCATAGAAGTTGTTGTGAATATTATTCTGTGGTTGGCATTGTACTCCTGAAACACAGGAACAGTTATGTCCTGTCTGGATCTCAAGGATCCATATTTCCAAGACCGCATCCATATTTCCAAGGCTAACAACCAAGCAGCCTGATGTAATCATCACCCTGTAATGGCAGATTTCAACATTTTCCATTTTTTTTTTTTTTCAATTTCTAATGAGAGGAAAGCTAAATTTCTAAACTGTTTTACCAACCAAATTTTCTCCTTTTTACATTCATAACCTGTGGTTGACTTTAAGTTTTTCTTCTTTTACAAGCTAACTTTTGTGTGTCTGAAGAAGGCAAAGGTATACAAAACAGAAAAAAGTTGCAAATGTTTAGAAATAAATTTAATGAAAGAAAGCATATATTACCAGAACAATTCCTAACTTCAGAAGATTTATAATACATCTGCTTGACTTCACTGTAATCTCTACAGACCTCAGAGATCTCCACTGACATGTCTTAGGTTTCTTCTTCCCAGGTCTCTCTAGAGAATTCATGTGAGCCTTTCAAATAAATGTTCATAAGGGGAACTGTGTAGTACAGTGCTTCATTTTTTTCAATCTCACTGTATCTCAAAGGAAAACTAAATTAATCGCCTTAGCCTATCTGCAGCAATTTTTTGGGAGTATTTTGCCACTTATAACTGTGCTGCTGTATGAATAAAGTACCATAATATAAGAATGTAGGAAAGGAAAAAAAAACAAAAAACCAGATGGTGAGGTGAGAGTTTCTAGCCACAGTAGAATACTGTAGAAGCTCTCAAAGCTTATGTTCAGTATTTCTCTAAGTTTGTGTTTTTTTGTTTTGTTTTGATTTGGTTTGGGTTTTTTGGTTGTTTTTTTTTTTCTTGGGGGGGGGTTGTTTTTGTTTGTTTTGTGCTGGAGAATTTTGATTTTTTTTGTTTATTTCGTCTTTGTTATCTTTTTTTTCTTGGTTTCCTGATGTGGTTTTTTTGTTTCATTGGTTTTGCATTTTCGTGAGTTTTGTTTGTTTGTTGGTTTGGGTTTTTGTTTTGTTTTGTTTTTAATTTTACAGATTTCCATACTGCATATTTTACAAAACAGCTGCTACACCAGGCTATCAGTAAGTGTAATGTGATCTGCAGTGCCAAGTGTCCTGTGAAGGAAGATCTCTCATGTAGCTCCTGGTACCTTCATTCCTGGAAGAATTTCTTTGTGTCACTTGGACCTTCCTATCCCTTTAATTTACTGCTAATAGGTATTTAAGCTGGAAGTTAACAGAAGGGTGTAAAAGAAGAAAAAGAGCAATTTGGAAGGTGCATTCGGCATAAGGGTAATGCTTATCCTAGACTGCTTGAACAATGAAAGCTTTAAGACTCCATGTATTTTTTTCTGATATTCTGTATTCAAGTGTTTATTTCAAGATAGGTTTAACTTTTACAATACTATCTTGTCAACCTCTTTTTAGGCCTTTACTTAATTGCCACTTAAAAGGAGGGCAATGGATATTTTTACCTTTTTTCATCAACTAAAAGCTGACACTTTAAAATCCTTTTCCTGTGATATACTGAACGATCAACGCAGATAAATACTCACGGAGTGTGCAGTCCTCCAGTAAATCACAAAGAGGAACAGAGTGGGCGAGTGTATTTTCTAAGTAAGACTAAGTAAATGTCTAGAAAAGTCAATATGAGTCATCAGCCCCAGGGCCTTGGTAAAACAGGTAACAGCATCACATAGCTTATTGTGTAGATTGATCAAGCTCTGCCTTCAAAAAAAGTACATTGTGTCTTTTCCTCCTTCTGTTGCAAAAACCTGCTGCTGTGATCAGTAAACCCTTTAAATTTACATCCTTTATCATGGACTCTTCATAGCCCTATAATTGTTCCAGTGTCTATAAGTTTTACTGGCAACAGATCATAGATAAATGATACCAGACCTGGCATAGCTCTATAGAGTTTTGCATGTAATGTCCCTGTAGCTTTTATCACAGATGTTTACACCATAACCCTCTTCTACTTCTCACTTACCTCATTTACTGGACCTTCCACAATTGCAGCACTTGCTCTTTCTTCCCTATGTTCTTATAAAATTTCAGGTGTGAGGTCACAGCAGGGTTTTTTTTTTCAGAATGTCTGAGTAAACCACACCTATGCATTCTGGCAGTTCCAAACTTTGGAAAACATAGATCTAATTTTTACTTTCAAAGTAATTTAAAATGTACAAAAACTTTGGACAGTGTGGAGTTCTGACTAGGGGCCAATGAAATCCCATTGTCCAGGACTTCTGACTTCATTTGCTACTGGGTTTTTTAAGGGGAAGAAGAGTAATTTAAATGGTGATGATTACAATGGCCTAGATAGATGCATTTTTCTGAGGCTGTGGTATGGAGAGAAACAAGGTATTCCTCAAAATTTCAATACTGCCTAAATATATGACAGTGATGGTGCTGCAAAAATATGCCAAAAATATGTCAAGATTCTCTACTTACCTTTACTATTTTTTACTATATCATAAGATTCCCCTATTTTTTCAGAAATTAATATATTCAGTCAGTTACTAAAAAACGCCTTCATTGTAGTAGTTCATGTAATTACTGGATCCTTTTTTATATATAATGAGACAGAACAACTTATTTCTCTTTCCTCCTTTCTTTATAAATGATGTTCTCAAAGAAATATTTATTAACACTTCATATTTTTGGCCCCTGTAGAATTCCTTTCTCTTTTGTCTTAGATAAAAATAATGATATAAAATTATGCATGACCAGTAATATAATGTTGTCAATAAGAAGCATTAATTAACAAATTAATTAGACAAAATTTGTTTCTTTCCCTCATGAGAGAAAAAAAAAATCTATCTTGCTGGAAAACATACTAAATAAGGAGAAAAATGCATATATAAGTCCCCGAAATGCTGCAGCCTTAATAAACTTCCTCTAGGGTTTCTTTCTCCAGGGTAGACACAAACTGTTTTCTGAAACTGGCTCATCCATCCTTAATCCATAGTTTGCCAGCATAATTTTCTTCTGCTTTTAGTTATTTCTTAGGAACTGCAGCAATAATATAGCCCCTCATGGCCCTCACTTGCATCTAAATGAAAACCTCTTAGATACAATGGAATAATTTATGTTTAGCTACATTTCCTCAGGCCAGATGTATAGACAAATACATTAGATGTTCTGCCCTCTATGCTGGAAAAGTTTTTTCCATTTTAATTAAATACTGGAAATGCCTATTTCTTTCCTGTTTTGCCCTGGGAGTCTCTGGGAGGTTAAATGTATGTTGGTATCTTAAGGGGAAAAGAGCATGTAAACAAATTTAAAAAATAACCCAATCAAGAATGCAGCTCATTTTCTCATATGCTTTGTTGTTCTTCAGAAAGCATTTCTTTTGCAGAAACAGTAATGGTGTGAAGAAATCTTATAAAACTTTCTTAAAGTATTAATTAAGTGCCAGTATTCTCTGGACTTTTTTCCTCTCAATAATAATAATAAAAAAATAGAGTGCATTTAAAAATCAACAGAAAACTACTCCCCTAGTCTCCCTTAAAAATGCATTTCATCTTGTTTGTCTTTTATTTCTTCTTCTCTTAGTTTGTCAATAATTTTTTTAAGGAACCATATCTTGAGTAAAATTAGTGAATGGCACCATTGTCAGGAGCTTCTCTGGTCTTTGGGAAAAAGCCTCTAGGATAGAGCAATTAACAGACACTACAAGGCATTTAAGGTAATGGGATTGAATGTCCTCTAGAGATGCCTGTTTATTGCTGACTATCAAGAAGCCCTGCACAGCCAACTTATTCACCAGCTTGTTCTCAGCTAAAGTTGGATGACATGAATTTCAATTTTAAAGTTATTTCTGGATCATTCGTTGTCCTAAAATAAGAAATACACTTCTGATTTTGATTTGTGTATTGTTTTTTAGGTGGGGTTTTTTAAATGGATAATGAACTTAAAAAATATTTTTTGACCCAAGGAAGGAAATATTTGATCTTACAGTTGAAAGAATACGACAAAATATTAAGGAGAAATAAATAAGCAATCTTAAAAAAAGGCAAAAAAACCCAACACAAAAGTGAAGAGAGAAGGATGCAACAAGCAGCTGCACCTAAAATGGCACAGAACTTTGTCACTTTCTCTTTGTAATATCCAAATAATAATTAAAAATGACAATGCAGAAGAATGTGGCTGTTTGATGACAGTGGAACTGTCAGTATTAGAACTGATCATGTTGTCAATTGTTTTAGAACTGTCACTTAATAAATTACTACAGAGTTCTACAGATTAAGCCTAAGCTTCATGTCTCTGTGTTTCCCTGTTTACTTCTGATTTTCTCTAAATTGAGCCTGACTGTTAGAGGCATAAACATTGCCAGAATATTACAAACAATGTAGGTTGAAGCAAATAAAGTAGCAAAAGATCAACTAAAAGAATTAATTGAAAACTATTAATGTGAAAATTAAAATAACTCACTAAATACCTTACTTTATATCTTCAAAACAGAAAGGATACCTACTTTTCTCACTTTATGAATAGGCTCAATAAGGGAAGACCAAATATTTTGTTCCTACCTCTAAGATACTGAGCCTTTTTAGATACTGTATGAGGTAATTGGATAGCCAATAATTAACATATGAACATATAAAGAAACACAAAGAATTATTTAAAAAATATGATATGAAAAGTAGTTAAACAAAATACTCAAATCTTCTTGAAAATTTCTGTGTGAAGCCAGGTTTGTTTTATTATTTTTTTCTTTTTTGTTTTTTTCAGACCAAAGTATTTCCTCCAGCTTTTCAATAAGTGTGCACGATGTCATGATATATTCCATGTTATTTTTTTTCATATGATAGTGGTAAATAAACTATCATCTTCAAAGACAAGAATTTAATTTTTTCACTTCAGAATGTATTTTGTGTCTATAATAACAACGTGACTCAGTGAAGTAGGATCATAGAAGTAAAACAGTATCCACTTATGTAATCCTGATGGCTGTCAGGTGATAAGCCAAGATGAAAAGTTCAGCCTCTGACAGCTTTCCTATGTTTCATATCCTTGCCAGCTACGTAAGAAGCATGCCAGAGCTGTATTCACTGTAATCAAATTTCTCTAGAACAGCAAGTTGTTAGGGCTATTAAATGTCTCGACTGAAACCTCCCATATGGCTAAATTGAAAAGTGGCAGCTAAACAGGCTGAATGAACTTATGCTCATTTAAGTAGCATGCCCCAAATACTTCCATCATCAAATATGAGGTTTTCAAAATCATACTGAGATTTATTTTGAGCAATCGCCAGATTTCTCTTAAGATTTCTGTCATTAATAGGTTTCTCCTTATGCTGAATGCTGGAAAAATGTCACTGCACCAGCCGTCAAGATGTTCAAGTTCAAGTGATCTTCATTTGGATCACACACCCAGTTATGCTCTGAAGTCCAAAGGTGGGCTTCCTTTTTACAGACATCATTGCATTGCCAAATTCTGTGCTACTGAATCTGCCCTTATCTGATACAACCTAAAGGGAGGAACAGATCCACTAATCATCAATTTCTTACAAACTTAATGTCAGCAGTATTTTATTTGCTTCAGCAGTATCTCATCATTTAAGGGAAAGGAAAAAAAACCAATACTTTTTTTCTGTGGCTTCTCTAGTTTTGAACTCACCACTGACAAGTTCTTTTAACGTGGCCTTTAACCTTAAAGAAAGAATTTCATACAAGAAATTATATACTTTTGTGGATTTATGTATATCTTTATAAAGAATATCACTGGTTGCAGATGGATTTTTTTGTTGTTGTTTTGGGGTTTTAAAAATAAAAATCAAATCTGAAAATGAATGCTAACAAAAATTTTTAAAAATCCTACAAATTTTACTAATCTGTCTAATTACAAATATTGCTCATGATAAGCAGATGGCGAGGCATAGTTCTTAAATTTACATTAATTCAGTGTGATAGTTCACAACATGTATTTTTACCACAGCATGAAAAGAAATACAAAAAGCCAAGAGCTTGAGATGCTTTGTAAAGAATAAATTGGTGGAACAATACTTGAGATGGCTCCTATGACTGTTGCTGACACATATGTCCTAACAAAACTGATTAAGGATTAAATTAGAGATCTTTTAGAAAATTAAAACTGCCTTTTTACAGCTGATGTATTCACCATCTGAAATTTTGCATAGCCATTTAAAAGGAAGTTGTATAAGGAAGTTTTCTTTAGGGGGTAGAGGAGAGAGTTGCTATTATTATTACTAGAAGTATCCTGTATGACAGCAGTTCTGAACAGATCCCAGATAACTTTAAGTTTGTATTCATGCCATCATGGTCTCATTAAGGAGGAGAATTACCACTGCTCTTCTCTGACACCCTGAGATGATCTCTTGCCTTCTGTCCTCTTTGCCTTTTCTTGTCTCAGGGGGCATGATGTTAAAACTGCATCTCATGCATAGCCTAGCTTACATCAAGTTCTCTAATGTGTTGGTAATCCCCTATGTTTTTGGTCCGTGATGCTTCTTTCTTTCTAATAATTGTGTGGTTTGCGTTTTAGGGTTTTTTTCATGGTAGATAATGGTGCATTAAAATCACTAGCTCTTGTTTGCTGTTAATGATCGCATTCCTTTTACTGATGATCTTTGCTTTTAAATTTGACCTTTTTTTGCTGTCTGCTAAAATTTAGAGAATTGTGACAAATTCACAATAGCAATTTAGGCATTAACATTAAACTCTGGAGAGTTGGTTTTAACCTGCACAAAGCTTTTAACATTGTTTTCTCTAGTATTTTATCACCTTCTGCTTGAATACGTTTGTGTGATAGTGGGCTGAAGACTTGTCTGTGTGAGTAATTCCCTAATATTTTCATTGCTTTAGAGTAATCAAACTCATATAATTTCGGAATTTTTTAAAAGAAAAAAGCACATTAAAACCCCCTCTAATTAAGGGTTAGACTGAAACTCAGTACCTTCTCAAAGTCTCATATACATCAACAGGATTTTAAAATTTGAACAAATCATAAATATAAAAGACAAATATTGGCCTTTTTGAAGTTTATAGCAAATCCTCCCATTCACTTCACTGAGGCCAAGATTTCATTTCAGATCAGCTTGCAGAAGTTTGTGAATTAAGAAAAAAAAAAGTCTAAATTGACAACTAATATTACTCAGAATGAATAATTCAACCAAGTCTGTTTAAGAGAATTGTCCAGGAAAGATTTACACCATTCATTTTAAAAGAAAGAAAGAGAAAATTGTAATAAATGAGGTGGTGACTTTTCTGAGCTATAGCTGTATAAAAATATTTCCCCTGGAGAGAGGTGTTACTTTTATTGTGTAATAATAGTCTTCAGTCTCAGGCTTCAGGCATTTTATCCGTATCTCAGTAAATGATCTACCTTTAGGACAATATTTTATCATGATTTCCCTTAAAACTAGTTACTTTTTATATGACAGAGCATTTATAGTTTTGATGGTTTGGCTCATTGGACATAGACATGCTAGTGAACAGCCAGTGGTGACAGAGATAGGTTCTTACATCAAACTGCTAAAACAAAAAGCTATTTTAAATGTAACAAATCAAGTGTTTGCCATGAATGCTAAATCAGCTCAGCATTCTAAATCAGTTCAGCATGCTATTCCCTGAATCACTAGAATATCCCATATTTCTAATTCCAATTTGAAGGACAATGGAAAACATAGGCAATATAGAAAATTCTTCAGTTATAGTACTTTGATTCCTCAAAGAGAGAAAATGGGTAGGAAATACAAGTACTAAGCAAATAAAACCAAAGAAACAAATTATGATTTTCATTCCTTTACAGAACAATTTACCACTCCTAACAAGTCTTTCCAGAAGTCAGAGATCAGCCACTACTAAAAAAAATAAAATAAAATAAAATAAAATAAAAATATATATAAAGTGTTTTGCAGAGCTAATATTAAAGGTATATATTTTTATGAAAAGGGAATGATATTATGGTGAACTGAATTGTATTCTACTATATGCCTGTCTGTGCCCATTCAGTACGTAGAGAAAAAATATCACCAATAATCATGTAACTGTGCCCTTGCACTGCTATTTCTCTGATAATATGTAAACGGTTTTAGAATTGTAGTGAATCAATAATGTTCACTAAATCCTGTGGGTGTTGTTTTTTGGGTTTTTTTTTCATTAATTTCTTGACNAGCATGCCCCAAATACTTCCATCATCAAATATGAGGTTTTCAAAATCATACTGAGATTTATTTTGAGCAATCGCCAGATTTCTCTTAAGATTTCTGTCATTAATAGGTTTCTCCTTATGCTGAATGCTGGAAAAATGTCACTGCACCAGCCGTCAAGATGTTCAAGTTCAAGTGATCTTCATTTGGATCACACACCCAGTTATGCTCTGAAGTCCAAAGGTGGGCTTCCTTTTTACAGACATCATTGCATTGCCAACTTCTGTGCTACTGAATCTGCCCTTATCTGATACAACCTAAAGGGAGGAACAGATCCACTAATCATCAATTTCTTACAAACTTAATGTCAGCAGTATTTTATTTGCTTCAGCAGTATCTCATCATTTAAGGGAAAGGAAAAAAAACCAATACTTTTTTTCTGTGGCTTCTCTAGTTTTGAACTCACCACTGACAAGTTCTTTTAACGTGGCCTTTAACCTTAAAGAAAGAATTTCATACAAGAAATTATATACTTTTGTGGATTTATGTATATCTTTATAAAGAATATCACTGGTTGCAGATGGATTTTTTTGTTGTTGTTTTGGGGTTTTAAAAATAAAAATCAAATCTGAAAATGAATGCTAACAAAAATTTTTAAAAATCCTACAAATTTTACTAATCTGTCTAATTACAAATATTGCTCATGATAAGCAGATGGCGAGGCATAGTTCTTAAATTTACATTAATTCAGTGTGATAGTTCACAACATGTATTTTTACCACAGCATGAAAAGAAATACAAAAAGCCAAGAGCTTGAGATGCTTTGTAAAGAATAAATTGGTGGAACAATACTTGAGATGGCTCCTATGACTGTTGCTGACACATATGTCCTAACAAAACTGATTAAGGATTAAATTAGAGATCTTTTAGAAAATTAAAACTGCCTTTTTACAGCTGATGTATTCACCATCTGAAATTTTGCATAGCCATTTAAAAGGAAGTTGTATAAGGAAGTTTTCTTTAGGGGGTAGAGGAGAGAGTTGCTATTATTATTACTAGAAGTATCCTGTATGACAGCAGTTCTGAACAGATCCCAGATAACTTTAAGTTTGTATTCATGCCATCATGGTCTCATTAAGGAGGAGAATTACCACTGCTCTTCTCTGACACCCTGAGATGATCTCTTGCCTTCTGTCCTCTTTGCCTTTTCTTGTCTCAGGGGGCATGATGTTAAAACTGCATCTCATGCATAGCCTAGCTTACATCAAGTTCTCTAATGTGTTGGTAATCCCCTATGTTTTTGGTCCGTGATGCTTCTTTCTTTCTAATAATTGTGTGGTTTGCGTTTTAGGGTTTTTTTCATGGTAGATAATGGTGCATTAAAATCACTAGCTCTTGTTTGCTGTTAATGATCGCATTCCTTTTACTGATGATCTTTGCTTTTAAATTTGACCTTTTTTTGCTGTCTGCTAAAATTTAGAGAATTGTGACAAATTCACAATAGCAATTTAGGCATTAACATTAAACTCTGGAGAGTTGGTTTTAACCTGCACAAAGCTTTTAACATTGTTTTCTCTAGTATTTTATCACCTTCTGCTTGAATACGTTTGTGTGATAGTGGGCTGAAGACTTGTCTGTGTGAGTAATTCCCTAATATTTTCATTGCTTTAGAGTAATCAAACTCATATAATTTCGGAATTTTTTAAAAGAAAAAAGCACATTAAAACCCCCTCTAATTAAGGGTTAGACTGAAACTCAGTACCTTCTCAAAGTCTCATATACATCAACAGGATTTTAAAATTTGAACAAATCATAAATATAAAAGACAAATATTGGCCTTTTTGAAGTTTATAGCAAATCCTCCCATTCACTTCACTGAGGCCAAGATTTCATTTCAGATCAGCTTGCAGAAGTTTGTGAATTAAGAAAAAAAAAAGTCTAAATTGACAACTAATATTACTCAGAATGAATAATTCAACCAAGTCTGTTTAAGAGAATTGTCCAGGAAAGATTTACACCATTCATTTTAAAAGAAAGAAAGAGAAAATTGTAATAAATGAGGTGGTGACTTTTCTGAGCTATAGCTGTATAAAAATATTTCCCCTGGAGAGAGGTGTTACTTTTATTGTGTAATAATAGTCTTCAGTCTCAGGCTTCAGGCATTTTATCCGTATCTCAGTAAATGATCTACCTTTAGGACAATATTTTATCATGATTTCCCTTAAAACTAGTTACTTTTTATATGACAGAGCATTTATAGTTTTGATGGTTTGGCTCATTGGACATAGACATGCTAGTGAACAGCCAGTGGTGACAGAGATAGGTTCTTACATCAAACTGCTAAAACAAAAAGCTATTTTAAATGTAACAAATCAAGTGTTTGCCATGAATGCTAAATCAGCTCAGCATTCTAAATCAGTTCAGCATGCTATTCCCTGAATCACTAGAATATCCCATATTTCTAATTCCAATTTGAAGGACAATGGAAAACATAGGCAATATAGAAAATTCTTCAGTTATAGTACTTTGATTCCTCAAAGAGAGAAAATGGGTAGGAAATACAAGTACTAAGCAAATAAAACCAAAGAAACAAATTATGATTTTCATTCCTTTACAGAACAATTTACCACTCCTAACAAGTCTTTCCAGAAGTCAGAGATCAGCCACTACTAAAAAAAATAAAATAAAATAAAATAAAATAAAAATATATATAAAGTGTTTTGCAGAGCTAATATTAAAGGTATATATTTTTATGAAAAGGGAATGATATTATGGTGAACTGAATTGTATTCTACTATATGCCTGTCTGTGCCCATTCAGTACGTAGAGAAAAAATATCACCAATAATCATGTAACTGTGCCCTTGCACTGCTATTTCTCTGATAATATGTAAACGGTTTTAGAATTGTAGTGAATCAATAATGTTCACTAAATCCTGTGGGTGTTGTTTTTTGGGTTTTTTTTTCATTAATTTCTTGACTACAGATGTCTGATTGTGACAGAGTATGCTGGTTAGTGCTTTTTGAATAAGACATTTAAAATTAATAGATTAATAAAAAAATTTAATTATTTCCTTCTGGTTTTACTCAGTGCACCTCTCTTTTTCTTACTACTAAAATGTTTGTAATGGAAAAAGCAGAACAAACAGTGACACAATTAGAATCAACTTTGTTAGGGGATTAATGTAATAAATTAAATTAATCTGAAGGAAGGAACTAGTAAGACTTCCATCAGAGAATTTTATTAGTTACAAATTCCTGAAAGTTAGTCTGAATAGTGTATGTCACAAATGAAAGCACCAGAAAATCATTCTCTCTCTTAATACGTGCAGAAGAATCAGGCTTTGTGAGGATAAGTTCCAGGCTGTGCTGGTTTTGCATTAACTGAGTTTTGGCGAGGAAGGAATGAGCCCAGCCATGGAAGTGATGTTCTAAGAGAAGCTGCTGAGAGTTTCCTCCGTGCCTGGCAAAACCAATTGCTGGCTGTCTCTGAGAATAGGCATGCTGACATGCCAATGAGAGAGTTAAACACGCCGCCGTGAGTCACGTTTTGAAACGAGCAAGCCCCGGGAATTGCTGTTTTTCTTGCGGCCTGAGCACCGGTGAGAGCCGGCCGGGCTGCACCGCAGGGCTGGGGCCCTTCCCGGGGAGCCCTCCGGGCCCCATCCTCTCCTCACTGCCTGCCCGTCGAAAAATTCCCTATCTTGAGCCACCCGGCAGGAATCACATGAGCCTCTGAGGGCCTCGGGCGGGATATTAACTCTCTCAGTACACAGATGAGACTTGCAGACCTGCCACCCTCTCTCGAGTGGGAGAAAAGGACGGAGTGGACACGTACAGAAACAGCATGAAGACATCAAGGTCAGTAAAGAAGGAGTCAGGTCCCAGCAGAGAGGTGAATGAGGAGATGCCTTAATCTTAGCCTGAAATTCTCTTGTAAGCCATGGGGATGAATTATAATATACTGAATATCCCTGTAAATCATGGAAAAAGCATGGGAGCGTTCACATTGTAGACATGAACAAAGGCATTCATGCCGAACAAGCAGATGTTGAAGTAGCTGCGATCCCATGAGAAATTTGAACAGAGAGAAGAGTGGTGAAGACACTTTGCCCTCAGGGAAAGAAGATCTCTGTTCCCAGAGACAAAGATGATCTCAGAGATAAAGAGAACCTTAGCTTTTGAACAGATCACCCTTAAAATAGTACCCCATGAGTTTGACATGGCCCCAGGAACTCAGCTGTGGGAAGGCTGCAAGAGATGGGAGGAGCTTCATGATTGCAGATTCCCGGGTGGCTGTATTCATGGAAATTAAAAGCCATAAGAGAACTATTTTCTTGTGGAGAAGTCTCCATAGCATGACAAGAGAGACTCCTCTCCCTAAGTGAACTGAAGAAAGACAATTCTAGAGGTGATAAACTGACTGAATTGTTTCTGTATGTTGTCAGTGGGAAAGAAAAGAGGGTGTGTGTGGGGAGAAATGTTCTGAAGGTTTTATTCTGATTCTTAATATTCTTTTAGTTCTGTTAATAAATTTTTTTGTTCATGCCCTTTAAAGTTTGAGCCTGCTTTGCCTTCCTCTGAATCCTAGCTCACAGCAGGAAATTAATAAATAATTCTAATGGGTGCACTGGCGATTCGGCCAGCACCAAACCCATCACATGAATTGGTGCATTGGCCAGGAAATCTCAAATTGGCAAACCAAAATCACTACATGAAATTGGTTTTTCCACCCAATTTCAAACTAAAATCCCTACATAGGTAGATTCGAGCAGAAGGGCTTCTCTAACATAGCTTTAGACTTCAACTGTGTATTGAAGTATCGAAGTAATCATCCTGTAGGTGTGTTGGTAGTTATTGAAAAGAAACAGAGTCCTTTAGAACACTTTTTAGTTTAATTTGCCTGATGATGAAGGTTTCGAGTACTACCTACATCACCTATCCAGAGGGAAGAATGATCAGCTCAATCTTCAAGAAGACCAGGAAGCCTATGGATATAACTAACAACTGTAGAGCAGTGGTCTCCCAATTTTTGATTGCACATTCCTAACAGTTTAAAAAAAAAAAAAAAAGGATGCAATCTCAGTGTATATATATTTGCTTATTTGTAAATTATACACATCTGTTTAAAGTTTACCCAGTAAGGTTTTGGCAGCAGGAGGATGAGCCTCAGAAGTGGCCTCTTTGAGTTGAAACTTGAGTCCCTCCCCTTGTATGACAGAGCTGGTTCTAGCAGGTTCCAAAATGGACCCATCACCAATATATTATTTACATTATAAAACACATGGAAAAATATATGTTAAAGTCAGTTGCAATAAAGATGCAAATAAATATTGGTTTTAATTTTTTAATTACTTTGATTTATTAATGGTACAAAACCCCCTTTGTTCCCACACCCCAATGGATTGTCTAGCACACCCCAGGGAGTGCACATACCCCACTTTGCAGGCAATTGCCTCAAGACAGTAGTCCCAGGTTTTACAACCTGATGAAGTTTTCTGTTCTATTTGTGCTAGTAACAGAAAACTGTGGGAATATAGCAATATAGTAATAGTCAGGTATATTTCCACTTTGTTTCAGGTACTAATTTAATAGGATTAATCATTGTGTGAATTTAGCCCTTTCAGAATCTCTCAGGTACTCACAATAAAACCAAATCCCTGTAATTTTTTTTTTTAGTATATACTTCATTTAATCCTTCTTGAAGATTGAAAAGCTTTCTTTCTGACTTATCTGAAGAAAACAAGAATATCAAAATTCACATACTATTTTCAGTACTTTTCAATAACCTTACATATGAAGTGAGATTCCTCTTTCCATATGTTTAAAAATAATCTAGTTATATGTTTATTAAATCATTATACTGACATTAATTTCCTTCTTTTCCACTGAAGAAATTATAAGGAATGAAGAAAGGATACTGCTCTTTTAAGAAATTTGGAAGATGTTATCATTAGAGAGAACTGGAAAAGAATAACAGTGGACTTGCTGAATTGGGATAAGAATATTGTTTCAGTATGTAAAGTGTAAAAGGGCCCAAAATGGAAAAGAGTAGGAAAATTTGAGAAATCTTGAGAACACTCTTCCCACAGTGAGTCATAAGAGAGGTGGACCATACTAATACTATGGAGACCAAGGGCAAAAATCTTAGGTGTTGAGAACACTTCAGTGCTCTGTGCAGAGGTGACCATCTTCTCTTGGCTTTCTAGGAAATCATGGGGATGGAATCAGTCAGCTGCAGGTGACCTTAATCTCTGTAAATTCTTAATGGTGTGTTATAAAGAGAAGCAATGGAAGATTTTTCTTTATCTCATTAAAGCAACATCATTCATTTTCAAATTTGAAATGTCTATGTCACATAAAGTCTTGTTTCTGTACTGCTTATTGTTATGAATTATTAATATAATTTGCCACATATTATAAAAGCCAGCATCGCACAATTGGGTCTTGGAAAGATGAACGTTGTGCTTGAAGAGGGAGCTACGGTGCATAGTGTACATCTGAATTCAGGAACAGAGAAATTCATCTTTACATAGAAATCTTTAACTCTCGATACTTTATTTATTTTGTTGAAGTAGATAAGCTCAAGGAATAAACTGTACAAAATATCCTGCCAGTTTTCTTTTTTTAGTAATGTACATATGAAGATTCTTTTGAAGAAAAAAATAAAATTAAGAGTAACAAGATAGCTTAAAATGCCCTTTAAAGGAAAATACAGATTTTTTTTTTATCTCAGGCACAAAACCCTACCTCTGCTGTCCAGAATCAGTGTGTGCTATCTCTTGCTTTTTTGACAGATTTCAAGCTCAGAAATGTTTTCATGTTTTTTTTTTTCCTTTGGTTGATTTGGTTTCTTTTGCTTTTGTTTTGTTTTTTGTTTTTGTTTTCATTTTTGGTTTTGGTTTTTGTTTTGCTTTTGTTTTTGTTTGTTTTGCTTTTGTTTTTGTTTTAATTTAGTTTTATTGTTTTTTTGTTTGTTTTTGTTTTGCTGTTCTTTTAGTTTTGCTTTGTTTGTTTGTGGTTTTTAACCTAAAACATTGATACACTCATTTCTGTGTTGTAGTGATTTGCCAAGCTTACAAGTTTTCTTAAATACATAATCATTTATATCAATTGTTGGAGAAGTAAGAAAATTGCCCTGCTGAGCTATGACATCTATCATCATGTTTGCCTTTTCTTCTAATCTGTGGTGCTCTTCTATGTACTTGTTCTCACATTTCAAGGGATTGCACACATGACAATTACTCTCCACTTTAGTATTTAGTGGCATTCTAAAGAATATTTGCCATTGACATAACATTGATATGTTATGTAGTATGAACAGAAATTAAATAAGTCTAATTTTAATTGAGACATTTTAACACAGCCTAAGGGAAAAATAGTGGATCTACTTCCATTTATGAACTACACAGCCAAAAAATGGCTGCTTGTATCTCTGTATACTTATTTTTCCACTGGAAAAAGGAAGTTCGGACTAGAGCAGGAATGTATTTTTATGGTATCATTGTAATAGATCTGTAGTTTGAAGTTTCCAGCACACATCTTTGTCAGCACTTATGGTGACAACACACTTGTGAATGTAATATTGATGCAGAAAAATAACTGTCTGATGTCCATTTGCATATCAAATGTAATCAGGATCTCAGCCCTGCTTATAGTAATTTCACTTCCGGCAAAACTGTGGAAGGTAGAACAAAAGAACAATGAGACATTTTTGCTAAACAGCTTTGTTAGCTTGACTTTCCACTTCCATTCAATTTTTGTCTTTTTCTTTACTTGTCAGTTTTTGACATATAACATAAAATTTTCTAAAGTGTCTAAGGGCCATATTAAAAAAAAAGGACTGAGTAATCTGAAGTGGGACTTACTCTGCAGACACCTGTAAAGAAGAGTGTGGTACAGAAAAGCCCTGAACAATCTCTGTAGGCATATTGTAATTCAAATACAAAGTTTTATGGACGCTAGAAATACATACCCAGAGATTCCTAAATCTTCACACATTTGAGTTCAGCATTTGAGTTTTCTTGGGATGCAGAAATTAGATATTCGTCTGCCTAAATCTCTCTGAAGCTGACTTTTGGAGACAATCTCAGAATATGCATAATACAGAAGACACAGAACTGACATCTTTCAAACTATCTTGTTATTTAACATTTTCCTTTGAAGCACTGGTGGAAAAGAAAGAAAGTCTTAGTTTTTATATACTGATCAGAAATTTCAGCAGGCTGCTTTGTTCCCCATTGTCCCTGCCAGACTTTGAATTTCCATTTCTTAGCTTAGTGAAGCAGACTTACACCACTAGATAACACAGCAGGTGGGAAGATCACCTTATCCTTTTCTTGTAGAAGCTGTACCAAAATTCAGACTTGGATTCATTTGGCCAAAAAGATTGAATAAAAGAATCTATAGACTAACAGTTACTGTGAGTGTGAATCCTTGTTTTCAAGGACTTGTTTAGCATTTTGGATTACACTTTCCTGGCCTCACGGTTGATTTCTCTGAAGAAACAAGCTTATTTTTGCTCTCTCTTAAGCATTGAAGTGGCACCTTCTTTTTTTTCTTTTATTTTCTTTTTTTTCCCTAAGATTTTAATGACATGGGGAATTAGTTTCAAAAATCACTTAGGAACATATGGGTGCTTGTTTTTACACTGTAAACTATGGGATATATACTTCTTTTACCTTATCCTTCATAAAATATGATACTTTTGTATTAAATGTAATATTTAATAATACTAGTAACAATAATAAACATAGCAACAGTGCTAATTATTTATAAAGCATGTAATTAATGTATAGCAAAATACTGGATCTATTTATTGGATCTTTTTATTAATGACCATTTGTTTTAGGATGCCTTTTATGTCTCATCTTGCTGTATTGTCTCACTAATGTGATGCACAAGAGCATCACAGAACGAAACCCAGAGGGCTCCATGCTGCAGATGCAGCAGCAGGAGCTCCTAACCATTCCTTTTCAGAGAAGATGAGCAACAGCCAAATTACTCATCTTGATCAAAGAACTGGCTGCCTGAGTGTGCTGGCTCCAGGAGGAAAGAAAGAACAAGCTGATAAATTGTGTGTTTGTGGAGGGATGTGAGGAAGAGACTAGGGAAGGAGACAGTTCAGGAATCACCTGTTCTAGCAGTGTGTAAACTGCTGTGCTAGCAGCAAACTTTCGGGCAACTCACCTGAGTTGTGGTGACAGGAGCCTGTTGTGTCCTAACAGAACTGTTGTTACAGCTGAGTCACTGCTGAGGCTTTTACAACATCGAAGAGTTCATTCACACATATATAGGTTTTTTTTTCACCCCAGAAATAAACATGCAGAGTCATGGTAGCTGGAGAATGTTCCCTCACACAAAACTGTTTGACAGCTAAAAGCAGAAGCTCAGTGGTGTATATAATTCCTGAATAAAGGGATGGGACCTCCTTTAGCAAAACCAGTATGGAGCCTGTCCTTTTTTCCTTCCTTTTTCTTTTTTTTTTTTTTTTTAATTCAAAGTTTTAGTTACTTCCTAATAATTAATGAGAGTTTAAAAGTTTTTCCGTAGCAGCAAGTGATGCATAAGTGGAGAACTTTTTCTAGGACAGAAGCTTTATTTTCAAAGAAAACCTCTGTAATACTGTCCATTTAACTGAGTGATATCCATTACTGACGGTGAAATACAGCAAGAACTTTCTATCCTGCGTGTAATCAGTGTAAACAAAAATAATAAAAAAACCCAACTACTTTGAAATAAAAGACATACTTCATTTGTACTTTTTGACAGCAAATTTTAGCATGTTCCCCACAGGATTCACATGAACAGGACCAATATAAGATTAATGCTGAGATTTGACTGCTCAATGGCTTCAATACAGCAGGGAACAAATTTGAGGAGGAAAATCATTCTAGAAAAAAAAAAAATGTAGCTAGGGAGTTCAAGAATAAAATTTACAACATGACTTCTCATACAGTTCACCCGTGTCACTCTCTCCCTTGAGTGTCAAGCAATGTCATAAAAGATGTTGCTATAACGACACTAATTAATTTTAGTGGGGTTTCATATGTGGCAGTGAAAAGCCAAGGCACAGTTGTCCTGTTTTATGTCATAACCGGTGGTGTAAGACAAGAGGTATATGATATTGAGATCAAACGTAGTACAGTAATTACCAAGAAAGGCCAGCTTGTGTGAAGGCACTGCATGCATATCAACCCTTATGTTTTGGACACATGAATGACCCTCAAAAATGCTGTCACTTTTCACTTTGCATATTTGAAATTAACTTGAATCAGAATGTGAAATTTGTGCAAAATACTAAAGATATTGAATGACTATCTCACTTTAAAAAGAATGGTTGCCATAAACCCAGACTTGTGCTGAATCTAAACAAGAGATTTGGGGGCATCAGGAATCAGAGATGACTATGACAGATACCTGTAGTGTGGGAGCAACCTGATCTCTATAAGCTTGAAAGAACTAATATGAAATATTACAGATGAGATATTACTGTAACTATGAAGAGGGACAATTTTTCAGTGAAACTTGATGGTACTTTTCCATGAGTGCTAATAATGTGTGGGTTTATTTTCCTTTTATTTTTATTCCTCCTCAAAAACTTATGACAGGAGAATGCAA
Organism: Toxostoma redivivum; assembly: GCA_013397375.1. Classification (NCBI taxonomy): domain Eukaryota; kingdom Metazoa; phylum Chordata; class Aves; order Passeriformes; family Mimidae; genus Toxostoma; species Toxostoma redivivum. Next base: position 378,240 of record VXBI01006652.1, on the reverse strand, counting down.
TTTAGAGAATTATTGGCCATTACAAGGAATATGTTTAATGAAGAAATGGTAAATTTTTAAAGTCACTAAAAATTGCTACATTTTTAGAAGAGATGACTGACATAATTGTGCCCACTTTAAAATTCAGAACTGTCCAGAAAACATTTAGATTTATGTGGAATGAGCACTGAGAGCTGGAGAAAGTTATTATATGAAAACACGTATGTCAAATAAAAAATAATATAATTGATAGAGTGCAAATATCTCCCCTTCAGGAATCCCTTAAATATGTTATGGATTGGATTATTTTTTTTATTTCTTCTTTGGTATGAATGTCTAGGTTGATCTTCCCAAACATGGGAACCTATTTTTGCACTTATCCAAAGTAAGAAAGTATATATATTCCTCTTCTAACCCTTTTCTTATAACAGCATGAGTTGTTCTGGAACATAAACAAGACACTCCTCCACATGTTTGTCTGTTTGCTGCAATTTAGACATTAGACAATCTTAGGTATATTTCTTAATGCAGCCTTTGCAACATTAATGTCTAAGCTTTCTTTCAAAGTAATGTAAGAGGAAGAAGGTGATCAAAACTGATTAAGGGAAAATAAGGCAGAAGTCTGTAGAAAAACTTTCTCAGATTTAGGACTTTCTTGGTTCTGTATTAGGTATTATTATGGGACTAAGTCATTTTCACAAGTGATGAATACCTCATCATTTTGATCAAAGCTAGCTTTGACTCATTTAGTGAGTTATTACCATGGAAAGGTTAAAAAAAGTAATGGATATAGAAAGACACTAGCTAAATGGAAATAAAACCTCTGAGGATCACTTGGGAAATCTAGAGTCCAATAAACAAGACCTGTAGTTTTTGATTATCATTAACATTTCCTGTAATGGTCTGTTTTTTTTCAGTGAAACAGCTTTTGTAAAGTCATACAGGTCTAGATTGTTCTGACCGTAAGTCTGAACAAGCTTTTATATGTTAACTGACAGGAGTAAATGCTGCCCACACCAGTCTAATCATAAGTTTATGTGAATGATTATAATGGCTAAAGTGCTGCTTCAGGATGTCGACAGCCATTATACAGAGAGGAATCATTGGATTTTACATCTAGAAGTTTTGCTTTTATTGTCATTAACGGCAAGGTGCTTCATCTCACCAGGGGATAAATGTCCCCTATTTTTAGACACTTTATCCAGATGATGACACAAAATACAAGCCAGGTTTACTATATGTTTCATCAGATGCCATGTTTTAATTGTACTAAGAGAAAAACCTCTATAATTTATTAACCCATTGACCGATATCAATGATATCAGAATGTTTTAAGGTACCAGAATACATAATTCTCAATGAATATGATTGAAAACAATGGTTAGCCTGGAAAGTACACTGATTTTTAGTAAAGGTTTACTTACTGAGAGCAAATTAGTAAGCATTTTTTGATGAAAATTATTTTCAGCAAAACTTAAGAGATTAATCATATTTTTGTACTCCACAAATTTTTATGATGTGCCTAAAGACTCTAGTCTTTTGATCAAAACACCTGTACCCCTTTTTCCAGTGAGGAGGGCAGGAAACAATCTTATGGATATGACAAATGAATGGTCTTTGGGCTGTCACATGTTAGGCAACCCATGCATCACTGTCTCTTTGTTACTTTATTCAAATGACATCTGTCTCACTATCCATGATTGGCCATTTTCAAATTTAAACACATATTGAATATCTGTGCCTGAGATGGTTTATCTTCAGCCAAGGACAAGAAAAGCAATACCTCCTGCGTCCTTCTTGCCTAAAGTTTTCACTATCATTCAGTTTTATACAAATTTAAATCATAAGATATGTCAGCATTTAGTAATCCAAGTTTTTACAAATGTTTTAAAAAAACTTTTTTGCCACTATTAAAATTGACAATGAATTCCTGAATAAATTAGCAGACTAAGCATGAACTAAATATGCTTGTATGCCCTGTATATTCTTTGCCACTGGTCTTTCAAATTCAGAATATCATGATCTGCTGTGGTACCTTTGATGGAAATACACCCAACCATAGCAAGTTAACTTGAAATAACACTGATAAGGGGAAAGGATTCTATTTTTTTTCTTCGTGTCGTTTTAGGGTATTTTTGTGTGTAAATAGATTCTTTGTTTTCTGCTTTACTGTACACATTCCTGGTTTTGACCTTCCACACTCTCAGTGAGTCATGATAAACAACTCATGAACTATAATCTATTTTCATAAGATGGGGAAATAAGACAACCTGCCCTGCAGCTTGGACAAGAGAGAAGAAGCACTTTTTAGGGGAGTGCCCTCTATGGGGTTTCAGTAGCATCCAGCTGACTTTGAACACTACCAGTGTGACACCTGTTACTTGTCTCAAAAAACCCTGCATTTATTTAGTACACAGATAAGCCTGGATGCAATTTTATGGTAGAAATTATATTTTTCAGTCTGCAATATATCACATGCCAAGCTGCAAACAATTTGTTCAATTCTCATTAAATTATCAACTTTATAATTTCTGTCTATTCTCCTGTATAAGTAATTGTTTTATCTTCTGAAAAGTGCATATTTCTGGCACAGATTGATGACTCTGCTACAGATGAGTAAGCAGCCCTAGGTGACCCGTTTACCCTTCCCCAGCAGGGTACCAGCTGCCAATTGCCCCCACTCTGTGATGGCTTGTCCTTCTTCTCACCTTGTCATCAAGCCAAGACTGCACACTGTAGGAGCACAGGTAAGCATCTGCCTCTCTAAACACTGCCAACAGCTCTCCATTATCAGCTGCCAGGGGTGCTTCGGAGAACTGTGCACAGCTTCCTCCAGATGCACATACTGAGCATTTTCATGTCTGCAACAAATTCTGCCTTTCCAACACAGGGAAATCTCAAATGTCAAATCTGTTTCCAAAGTTGCATTTCATCTCACCATGAAACATGATATATGTTAGTGCACTTTTATATTTCTCCACCTTAACGGCAGGCCTTCCCAGCTGGACTCAGTACACAAACTTCATCTAAATAGAAGAAATATCTTTTCTGATGAGATGCACTTCTGCAGCACAAAATTCAAGGGATAATGTCAGCATCCACTGCTCAGCATTTTGATGCACTCCAAATGATTGGTAGTATTTGATGAGAAGTTGAAGTCCTGAAATTGTCAAAAATTAGGGTGAAAGAAAAAGGCAAGAAATATTTTCATTGTAGGAGTTTGAAAATTTGGTTATATCACAGAATAAACAGGAAGATGCGAGATCTTGGCTTCTTCAGTCTCCACTGAACAAAAAGTTCTCCTCTGAAAACCTTGATGAAGCCTGGGAGTTTTCTCTGCCCTATTTGGTGGCTTTGAGCTTCATACACTGACTGCTGTGAATGCCTCTTTAACTATCCATTGAAGTAGAGGCTCTCAATAATTCACTAACTGTGAATTTCGTTTCCAGAATTTGTCACAGATATTCATTATTACCAAATTAGGGATTATAAAGCATAAGGTCCTTCATTGATTGGTCAACTGTTCAGCTCCATGGGTGATATTAGTGGTGAATATGCAAGTAAATTTAGTGTGGAAGGCCATAGTGCTTTGTAAATATTGAACACACAATTCTTTATCATTTGGACAATTTCTTTATCATTTGGAAGAGAAAAGATATTCTTCATGAAAACTGGTAGTGTTAGAAATATGGAGTACACAGGGTGGTTAAAAATTACTTCATATTTTCTTACTTTCCGTAATTTGCAAGCACAATTTTTAAAAAGTTGTTTCTAGTCATAAATACACAGTTATATTTGTAACAAATTTAGAGCAGTTTTGCAAAATTTTTTTTACTATACTCCTTTTTTTGTGTGTGTTTGGTTAGAAAATGAAAGTTATTTTTATTAAAACAAACAAACAAAAAACCCAAAAAAACAAAAACAAAGCAAAAAACAACAACAACAACAACAAAAACAACCAAAAAACAAACCTTCTCCAAGCTATTAAACACTTTGATTAAAAGCTGCTTTATTGGAAATTCTCAAAGCTATTACCTCTAGCTTGAGTTATTCCTCTATGAATACATTAGCATGGATAGGTAGACAGATGGAACATCTTTTTGGAGATATTGATAGATGATATATGTTTCTCAACTTTAAGTTTTTCTAATGGAAGTCAAGTGAAGCTTCGGAGTAGATGGTGTTTCTTTTATTGTTTCTGTATTCCCTAGAACAAGAGATGTTTCTCTCTCACCTGTGTATTTCTAAGTGCAAAGGTTAAGTTGCCATAGTATCTGCCTTCTTCATAACTTTTATTTTTGTGTTAATCCTTTTAGTCAAATCAGCCACTCATAGGAATTCAGTATCGCTGCATTACTTTTTCACTCTACTCTGGAAGCACAGGCAAATTGTGGGCAGCCCAAGATGGTTTTCTTTGTTTACCAGACATGAGTGAAATGATCATTAAATATTAATATGAATTACAGTAACTCAGTGAAAAAAAAATAAATTATGGGATAGCCCACTATTCATTTATCTTTATTTTGTGCAGAAACAGTGGTTCATAGGAGTATATATATATGAGACACATATGGCTTCCTCTGATGGACATAATTTTCATTGATGTTTTTTGACCCATAAGAATTACCTCAAGGGTTGATAAATTATTTTTCTGTTTCAGGAGACTCAGAAAAAAAGAAAAATAAAAAATAAGATTATGTCTAATTCTAGGTTTTAGGGATTTGTTTTGTTTTTGTTGGTTTTAATTTATTGGTTTTGTAAGGTGATAGTGAAACGAACCAAGAGGTGGTTACTGAGACATGCAAGAGTATACTCTCTCTGATCTTTATTACTCATACTGTGTTGTTGGCAGTGTGCTTCAAAAGTAACAAAGGAACAATATGTGAGGGAATGTAGCAAGTAACATTACATCATGCTGGCAAAGGTCTAGAGTTTGGTGGGTGGCACTCAACAAGATGGAAACCAGTGTCTGTAGATAAAAAATGTACTTTGACAGAGCAGAAAGGCAGAAGGGCAGTGTTCAGACAAAGCCTGGAGAAAGAAGATCTATCAGATCATCAAAATAGGAATCACTCTCTGAGATAAATATTTACTTTCTCAAAACCAACTGTGGCTACTGTGTTTTTCTTTCTCTTAACTACATAAATGTTTTGAATTCACATTTCCTAATACTGAAATGAAAATGCTAACAATACCAGGTCAGAATAGGAGGTCTTTTATTTACTGTTTGTACAATTAAATGTTCAACTGGACAAAACCCAAATTATGTTTTGAGAAGATCCCTAGCAAGTATCTATCCTTAGTAGAGGGTTGTGGTCTCTACAAATTATGAAACTGTATCTCATGGAAGAGAATTTGTTTTCATCAGTTTCAAGTGAATATCAGAGGTAAAACATGGTCAGCTATAGCTAGATAAGGTTTGATTGGCTTTTTATCATTTCATATGTATGACTTTCTATCTCATATTTCTTCCTTTCCCGCATTTTCTTTGTTATCTTTTCCAGACCAATAAGACCCAAATATAGAACCACATCTTTTGTCCAGAGAATCACAATTTGTATATATAAAGATATTCATAGGACTGGGGCAATAACTGAATTTTGATACTTTTATGGTTTGTTTGGGGTTTTTTAAGTTAATTTTTGAAACCTTTTCTACTACTGTTTTCAAGCTGTGTCTAAAGAAATTATTAGCTCACTATTTTGGTCAGTGATTTGGGACAAATAATATCAATAATATTAAATACATGAATAATAATGAGAGTAGTAGCAACAACAACAGTAATTATGACTACAAGTAAGTAAAACAAGAATATTAGCAATAGTAGCAATAATACAAAATGAGCACATATCTCATACAGGTAAAAGGTTTGCAAGAGAATAATGAAATCAGTGCAGAGTCCCTTCATGTCATGAAACATCAACACATTAACTTCCAGGTTGTGCAATTTATATAGGTTCTCTTTTTTTCTGTTGGGAGCATTTAAAATCTGCAATGCTATACCATGTCCCTAATGATGAAGACACTGATTATACAGGAATGGAAGTCTGTCCATAAGAACTAAAGTTTGAGGGGGAAATAAGAAAAATAAACCAATAACAAATATGTAAAAATAGAACTAGAAAAAGAAATATGTGATGGCAAAGAACTTGCATTGGACAGTGGGATAAGTTCTCTGAATAAGCAATTCATGATTTTGCCTACTGATTTTTGTCAGGTCGATCATAATTTTTTTACTTGTTACATTTTCTTTGCAAAGTGCAGATCTAGCATTTGTTATTGAGGCAGCAAATATTTCATTTGGAGACTTCAGAGAATTTGAAAGCATAACCTGAATTTTCTAGCCTTACTCCTTTTCATTAAAATTGTTTCTGTCACATTTGTTTCCAAAGCAGTTTATTATACTCTGAACATTTCCAATTCTGTCTTCCTCTCAAGGACAACTGAAATCTGATTTTCATGAAGTGCTGCAGCAGATCATTTTGAGGTATTAGTCTCTTCAATTCTGAAACAAAAAGAAATTTTCTGTATTCTTAACTTTTTTCAGTCTTTCCTCATCATGAATCACAAAAAGCAACTGAAGGAAAAGTTGTATTGAATTTGAGTATAAGCCACAGTCCAATTATTCCTGCAAGTGTGTTTTCTTGAAAGAGTGTGTCAATGAATGACTGAAAGAATGACGACACAAGGGATTGGTAATAACATCTAAAATCTACTCAGGCTCACAATTCCATTCCATTAGAATTCAGTAGCAGCAAAAGTTGTTAATTACTACAGGTACTTTAATTTCAAGAAAGCAGTTCCTTGAGTCTGCCCTTGAAGATAAATGGCCTCATCACATATTTCCCATTTTTAAGGGTAGTGTTAGCAGAGGGAATGGGGCGGACCCGTGACCACAGTGTGGGACACCAGAGCTCTTCCAGCTCCCAGGTTCAGCAGCCTGTATCAGCCAAGTGATGACTGAACATTCCAGGAAGAGCACGGGACCAGGCTGTCTTCTGGGTATTGCTTTTTGTTTCATGGGCTGGGCAGAGGAAAGCAATGTCTATGAAAGGTCCAGTCTGCCTCCTTCTCCAGGTGCTTGAGGAAGCGCACACAGCAGCAGACACATCATGCACAGCTGCAGAAAGTTCTGAGCAGTGTTCCCTCCAAGTCAGGTTGTCAGAGCGGGATGTGCCTTCCTACCACCCTGGAAAGAAACTTTCCCTTGCTGGGAGGGACAGCAGCATGCTGAAGGCTCTTATTCAGCCATCCACTCTGGATAGAGATGAAATGATGGAAATATAAGAAAGAAAATTTCATCACTCTGCCTTTTAGACTGTGCAATCCCTTATCATCTTCCTGTGTTACTCCTGCATTTTGTACAGAGCTCTATTAGCATCAAACAAGGCAGCATATTGGCCCTTCTTCACTACAAGGGGTTTATAAGGAGAGTTGATCAATATTCACAGGCTTGCTTAAAACCTTTTTATTCCATTTAAAATGGCCTTTGTCTTCAGGGTCAACCTTTCTCTGAGGAAGGCTTTTATAATTTATCTGTATGTGTTTTTTCAAGTTTTTGCTGAAAAAAATAAAATAGAACACAGTGCTTTCTGGCAAGGCCTCAATGTCCTTTCCAAAGGAAAGCAGATTTAGGGAGCTAAAAACAAAAAAATATAATAAATGGAAAATATAAATTTTAAATGTCTGGTTCTTTTTCCCCCCACAATTTATTATTGAGGTTTGAAAGAATATAGTAGAACAGACATAGAGATATGAGACTAAGATTGTTTTTTTATGTATCACCTTTCTACTTCCCCTCTATATTTTTTAGCTCTTCAAATGCTGATAGAAATTTGTGTNATATGAAATATATATAGTATGTTCCATACAAAATTCTGACAATTTTCTTATCTTCAGGGTCACATTTCTTACAAAAATTCAGTTTGAAATTGTGGCCCTTGAAAAATTCATGGTTACTTTGTTACTGATTTCAACAAAATCAGGGTTTATATCTTCAATATCTTGGACAAAGCATTTATTTTCAGTGAAATATCCATCAGTGGGTGATATTACATCCTCACGGTCCTGACACCGATAGAGATTTTGGGAAGGTTTATATGGGCACTTGAATTTCCAATTAGATTTTTTACAGGCTGGAATTTCAAAAACCAAAGTTTAATTAGCTCCACCTTCTTCTGCCAGATCTGGAACAGGAAATTGAAATTATTTATTCCTTTTAGAGGAACTACTTTTAGTAATGTGTCCTCTTCAAATATGTTTTTAAAAACCCATGTTTTCTGTTTAATATTTTCCACGCTGTGTTGCTTTAATGCTGGGAGTTTCCCTATTACTTTCTGTAAAGATATGCGATTTTTCTGCAGCTTCACTGAGAGGTTTTGTGGGTTTCTTTCTGTTCTAGCAGGACAATAAATATCTAATCCAGGCTGAAGACCACCTTAACAGGTCCCAAAGATAGAAGAAGCCTTTGTTTCTTTAAAGACCCTGTGGGACTGATGGGCACGACATTAGTCCCATTTTCATTAATTTTAGGAAACAACTTCAGAAAACAACTGCTATGGGAGGTGTGATACTTCATTAAGCTTGCTTGAGATAGAGGTCTCTGTCATCACTACTAGTCTTTGTCATCACTACTTTTATGTGGTTTGTTATGATGAAGTTAAAATACTGCCAGGAGCTCTATACTATTTTATTATGATAAAGCCAATTATTACATGCTTTTATCTGAAGTTTGATTACAGCAATGTTGAGGATTGTATGTTTTTTCCTTTTTTTATGTTCTCTATCAAATCCCAGAAGCTTAGATATGGGGGATGTGTGCATGATATTTCAGCACAGATTTCACAGCTGAGCTATAGAAAGCCATGCTTCTGGGTTGAAAGAATAAGATACACACCGGCATCAAAATAGGAGAGAGATGAGAGAGAAACAGGCAGGAATAGGACCTTGACAACAAGAAAAAGGATTTTGAGAGTGATTGTGGAAGGAAGTCAGAAGCCAGTGTGGGACTCTGGTAGCAGAGTGATATCATAGGGAGAGGCCATGAAGTAAAAGCTTCTAGCTATAAAGTGTTAAGACTTAAGGGAGGCAAAGATGTGAGAGTTAAGAAAGAATAAGTCTGCAGGGGGAGAAAGGACTCAGAGACTGACCAAAGTTTAACAATAGGGGAGGTGAGAGAAAGCTGGGCTTTGATTGTAATGAGAAAAAGCATTTACAATACTCCCTTTTCTTTCTCTTTCTTTTATGCTCTCTTCTCACTTACCTCAAGCAGAATTTTGTCTTGAAATGAGAGATTTCATGGGGTGTGTGAGCTTACATTGCTGGTATTATTTGGAAAACACTCAAGAATTAGAGTGGGGATTTCCAGTGCAAGGAGATGCACTACATATTATAATTTTCTCAAAAAAGTAATATGATTAAGTAGCAGACTGAAATAGGGAGCAACCTGGAGAGTACTTCCAACTAGACAGGCTCAGAAAACCCAAAACCCAAAGAGAAGCATGTAAGCCTCCCCAGTTTAAATCTATTTCTGGATCTCCCACATTTTACGTGCTTTTCTTGCAAGTGATTTCACTTGCAAAGACATGTGCAGACTCCTTTGCAAAGGCAGTGGCCAGATGCTTGCCAGACTCATTTATTTGCCCGAGTGTCAAACCTTCAACCAGGCAGCCATATACAATTGCACACACTATTTCATATCTCTGGCAAGAGCATGGATTGAAATCTCCTAGTTTCCATTAATCATGATACAATGCACAAACTGTTCACCACAGTCATCAATCGAATTTATATGTGCAGTGCAATTTGCAAAGGGTAAATTAATGTATCTTATTTGATTAGTCATGCTAAGTGCAATAATATGGGATCTGGGATTTTTCTTCTTTGTAGACAGTTTTCATAAGTGCAAACTGACTGCTATGGCCATCAGAGCCTTACGTTACTTTTTACTTTTTCTACTGGCAAAAGGGAAAAGTGATGATATAACAGCCCTCTTCCTAATGGATTGTCTAATCTTTATATTCTAATTTATCCCATGCTGAGAAATTTGTATATTTATGTAAGCTTCACTAGTTCCAGGTAGCTACCTTTGATTAAAAGTTTCTCTAAGAAAGATTTCTTAACAAATTTTTTCTATTTATATTGTATATCATCTTGTGGTTCCTTTATTTAAAAAAAAATGCTATTAGTTGATTTCATTTTTAAACTAAATTTTAAATTCCAAACTTTGTCAGTCATTTTAATTCTTCCTTCATACCTCAGAGGAAAAACTCAAACAGATCCCCTTTGATGTTATCTGGGTTTGGGTCTATTTCACATTGACCATTCATTTGAGAGTCTAGTCAAGAGATGTTGTTTAGACTTCAGAAAGACAAACTAAGTGTAAGACTTTATTAACCTTCTCGGTAGGTCAGATGTAAGAGATGCAGAATATTTAAATTTATTTATAATAGCACTTGTCTGATACTTCTGAAGAAGGAATACTGGTAACCTGTCTCCCCCGCTCAATTTACTGCTTTAATAAGTTTTTAGAAAAAGGTTCCCAGTGAGCAGAAACATGTAAGTTTAAAATTTCCTGAATCTTCAGAAAGGAACCTGGAAAGAAAGTTATATTGTGATATATTGAATCAAACTAGATTACACTTAATCACCATAAGTGGAAACCACATCCCTACATCTTAAAAAGAATTTACTTGGATTACATCAAAGTAACGATCCTAAGTGAAGATTGATCTGTGTAACTGGGATCCCTGTACTTTTCTGCTTGCCATGCTTTAATCCTGTAAGCTATGAAGATGCAAGAAACAGATCAGCTGCCTGGTTACATTTTACCTGGTTATACTTGCTCATATGATCTTCATTTCTTCTTGACAGTAGGTAGCCTATAATTTTTATCAAGGATGAGAACATTTAACAAGTAAAACCAGAAGATGCAGGCTAAGTTTTTAAAAATAGAATGATCTCTTATTTTTCATCAGGAATTCCTCCCCTTCTGTTTAAATAGCTTACTATCCTTCAAGTTAGAAAATTAAGTGGTCGACAGATGAATCATGCCTCTTTCAGGTACTAGAAATATATACACTTGAGACATGAGGTTATTAAAATGTCGGTATGCTACTTATTCTTCTAAAAAGAGTGAAAAAAATCAGCACAAATACATTAGTGGTTTAAGAAAGCCCAGATTAATTAATAAACTCTAATCATTTGCTGTATATGCTAAATAGAAAAACATAGGTTTAAATTTTTATATACTGCTTTTACTTCCTCAGTAAAACACTAGTTCCCTCAATGTTTGTTGGTGGACTGTCTTGGAGGCACTGAAAGATGATGGATATATACTCTAGAGACATTACATTATTAAAACTGTGGAAAAGGGATGAGCCTGAAGCCATGACCATTGTTATTGCCTTTGTCTTCATGGGCCTTTGGATTCTACTCTCAGTTGTACCTCTGCTGCTCCTGCTTTACGTCTTTGAAAGCAGCTGCCTTGTAACTTTTCATTTTCTCCTGATCTAAAATCTTTTCCTCCCATCTATGCTTTTCTGTTCTTTTTTGTTTGGTTGGTTTTTTTGTTTTATTTTTTTTTCTTTCTCTCTGCTTCTTAACCTTTTCTACACCTTTAAGTTGGAAAAGCAAAATCTTGACATGGTATTCTCCTACACAGCGACATTCATGACTAAAGAAACAAAAAGAAAAAATAATTCTTTTCCTCTAGTTTGCTACATTTTGGTGAACACTGAAGGTGACATATAAATTAGACCTAAATTGGCTTTGGTTTGTTGGGATTTTTCCCTTGTGTTTCCATCCTTATTCTTTAATGGATGTGTGCACAGCTGCATTCAGAATCTGAGACTTTTGCTTAGGAAGAAACTGATACTGAAGAGTTGATCTCTGGCTGAAGAAATTTCAGAAAGTTTTAGAGAATTTTGAGAAAAGCCAAAACAAGCAATCCTCTACAGATGAGGAAAAGGAGCAGTTAAAGAAAATTATGTTACTCCTATAAAATATTAGTTACTTCCTTTCTAACCAACTTCATTGCTCCTTGAGGGGTTTTTAAATCTCTGAGCAGAAGGGTGACAGAACAGAAGTGTATCAGAACAGAGGCTATATGTCTTACCTGAGTAAGATATTTTTGGGCTGTGAGTAGGTCTCTATAAAATGGATGAATTTCTCTTGTCATATAGCTATTTTACAGCCTTTCCACCACATGGTGTTACAAATAAAGCATTTTACTTGTATCTACACTACTTAACCATCATGTGAAAAGTTTCAAGGGATGCCTATGTACAGCTTGCAGATGCTGCAAACAGCCCAGAAACAGATGCAGCAGATGTATGGGACTGTGGCTAGGATAAGATGTTGGATCAGGCAAAAAAGTAATTCTATTCTGCCTACAGGACTAGGGCATTATCTTTGAACAGCAGGATATTGCCATATGAGCAGCAATGATTAGTCTAGAGTTGTGCTCTCTTATGCTATCTTTTTATTTACATTTAATATTTAGGGAATTAACTGTTTTCTAAGTTAGAAACCTCTGATGAATCCTTATCAGTGACACTCTTGTTGCTTTTTATCTGTGTGGGCATGAACACATGTAAGACACTTAAGTCTAAAAGTACAGTATCATATGAGAAAGAATGGGATAATCATTGACAAGGAGATATAACCTAGAGGAGAGCATTTAAATCTTACATGTTGAAGAAATGGCCATCATTGTAAAACACTTTTGTAACTCTTTCCTATATTAGGATAGGATCATCATGGAAGCAATGCTTATAAAAGACAAGAAGGTGATCTGAGACAGCCAGCATGGCTTAAGTAAGGGCAAATCATGCTTGACCAATCTGGTAGCCTTCTGTGAGGGACTTACTGCAATGGCCAACAAGAAAAGACACAGTGATGTCACCTACATGGACTTCTGTAAGGACTTTAACACAGTCCCAAATAACATCCTTTTCTCTAAATTGGAGAGAGATAGGTTTGAAAGGTGGACTATTCTGTGCATAAGGCGATGGATGGATGGATGGATGGATGGATGGATGGATGGATGGATGGATGGATGGACGGAGGGATGGAACAAAAGAATTGTGGTCAATGGCTCTGTCCAAGTGGTGGCTAATGATGAGTGATGTCCCTCATCAGGCATTAAAGTCTACCAGGGCTCGGTCCTGGGAGTGGTGCTCTTCAGGATCTTCATCAGTGACATGGCCAGTGGGATGAAGTGAACCCTCATCAAGTTTGCAGATGTCACAAAACAGAGAACAGTGCAGTTGAAAGAAACAAGATGTGATGCCATACAGGAAGAACTGGACAATCTTGAGAACCTCAAGACAGGCTCATAGGAACCTGATGAAGTCCAACAAGTCCAAGAGGCTTATGCTGCACCTAGGTCATAGCAATTCCTGATATGAGTATAGACTGGGAGATGAACTCATTGAAAAAGTCCTGTGAAGAAGGACTCATGGTTTCTGGTGAATGAAAAGCTGGACATGGGCCAGCAGTGTGTGCTTGCAGCTGAGAAGGTAAACTGAATGCTGGGCTGCATCAGAAGAGGGGGTGAGAGAGATGATTCTCATCATCCCTCTGATCTTGTGAGATTCCACCAGGGAATAATATATCCAGCTCTGGGATCCTCAGCAAAATAAAGAGGAGGATCTGCTACTTCTTGATGGCCACCAAGTTGGTCAGAGGGGCTGAAGTTGACCAGAGGGCTTTCCTATGAAGATGGGCTGCGACAGCAGGGGATTGCTCAGCATGGAGAAGAGAAAACTCTCTAGTGATCTCATGGCAGGCTTCCAGTAATTAAAGGGGCAGATAAAAAGGAGGGAGAGTATTTGCACAACAGATAGGAAAAGGAGGAACAGTTTTAAATTAAAAGAGAGATCATTTACTGTGAAGGTGGTGAGGCACTGGAACAAATTGCCCAGAGAAATTGCAGACATTCCAAACTTGGAACATCAAGGCTAGGTTGGATGGGGCCCTGAGCAACCTGATTTAGTGGGTGGTATCTCTGCCTATGGTTAGAACTAGATGATCATCAAGCTCCCTTCCAACCCAAATAATTCTATGATTCTGTGTCCCCTTTTTGCTGAGCTCAGATTGCCACTTGCCCAGCACTTGGAGCTCTGTGGTACTCAGGGAAATCCTGTCACTCTGCAGGTGCAATATACTTCCTCTTCTTTCCTTCTGGGATTTTAGAGGGGTTAAGGGGGGAATGCATTATTCTGATGCCTGAATAAGAACCCCACAGACTCCTTACCCTTTTATCCTTTGTGTAATTACAATCCAAACAAGATAGAGCTTAAAGGGAGAGAAACTTACTTTATAGGGGATGAAGCCAGATGTAGGCAAATTTAGTCTGCTGCTAGCAAAAGTGACAGATAAAATACATTTCCCACATTTTTATGCATGTCTGGTACAAAGAAAACAAAAGACAATTTAGCTGCTTCCCAGACTGCAGAGTTGTCCAATCTGCTGTTAAAAAACATAACTGTATCTAAAATCAATTAATATTTTTGTTTTCAGTGTGAAAAACTATTTGTTCTGGATGTTAAGTGGTTGTCAACAATAACAAGTATTTTTGCAGTTCAGCCAGAAAGCATGCATCTGCTCAAAAGCAATGGCTGATGCAGCTATTGTGCTGCAGTCATGACAATTACTGAAATAAGGCCTTGTGATTCTGAAAGGCAGGCAAAAGAGAAAAAAATCCCAAAAGGCCTAATATCAGACCAAAAATACCATAGTCAGGCAAGCCTATTACCCAAAATTTCTGATCCTAGAATATATATATATTGATAGTGATTGTATCCCTTAAGCTTCCAAAACTTCAGCTGGAAATGCATAAAAATAATAGCCATCAAAATCTCAGCTGCCTTTAGAATTCTTCTCAGTTGAAATTCTAGTTACCCACCTGATAACACAACAACACATGTTTTAGTCTCCATGAAGTTGACTGACCTCAGCTGGGATTTGCTATGCTGCACAGATTTGTGTCCTTAGGGCCATTTGTACAGGCTTTCAGAGGAGCATCTGTAAATGAAGCAAATGAAGGTTTTTCCCTCCCTCCTACCTTCCCATTTCCTTCTTTACTCCTTTTCTTTTCTTCTTTCCTTTTCTTTTTTTCTCTTCTTTTTTATTTTTCTTTTTTCTCTTTTTTTCTCTTTTTTTTTTCTTTATTCTCTCGTTTTCCCCCTGCCCTCCTCTCCTTTCCCCTCCCATGAAATCATAGTGATTTCTGTACACAGAGGAAATTGCTGTAACATCAAAGTGAGACTGATAGCCCAGGATAGATATGTTTGCACTGCTCCTAGCTTATGCTCATGAAAGACACACATACACATACAAAAATTAAAATGTGAACATCCAACATTTTTAACAGATTATACATCATTCACTTTTGTTGTTGTTGTTAGGATTATTTTGTTTGCTTTCCCCAGATGATATTTTTCTTTTGAAATATACAGTGGATTTTAATTTATGAAATCTGATTGAAAAGTTAGTACAATATGGTATTTTGGTACCTCTATTCCAAATAGCTCTAATATTCTTAGACAGTCAGCAAGATGTCTGTCTGTCTGCAATATGAATAGCTAAATATTTCTTATGAAGAATGGAATGCACTGCATTGCTGGAATTGCATGAAAAAAGTCTTTAGCAATATGGAAAAGGCTCTGGGACCTTGGATGTCAGTTCTGGGAGAGATGAATTTATAGGTAGAGCAATCTCTCTCCTCAAACTGACATCTGAGATCCCAGAGGCTTTCTCGATAACACTGAGGATTTTCTTTTTTTCATGATTTTCCAAAATTATAATGCATGCTGTGTGTGAGATTCTGAAAAATTTCACACTTGAAGTAATAATGACAAACTTGAACTTGAAAAATGCCCACCCCTCTTTAAATAATACTGAAAAACTTTTGATTTAGCACTAATTCACTTAAGAAAGCTAGAAGAAACTCTTTGCAATGAAGGGCAAAGGAGAGAAGAGTTCAAAATCAAATGGCTACATTTACTTTTTATTGAAACCTCTTCTATGTGTTCAGAATGGGCAAATGAGCCAGTCTTGAAAAATAAGCTACAAAGTCTCCATACATCTAAATTAGAGAGTATATAATCATTTTTATGTCTCCTTTTCACTTATTACAGGAGCTCTCATATCATTACCTACAGTTCTCAAAGAAATTGCCCAACCCCACACATTTTTATCAGACAATATTGTGAGTTTCCTGAGTTGCCTTTCTTAAACATAACAGTCAGTCTGACTCTATAGGAGTGTGGTATTAATTTGAATGGAAACTTGGCTTTGTCTCAGTCCAACCAATGCTTTTCCTTGAACAGAGAAAAATGTCTGCATAACAATCCCTTCTCTTTCCTCCACATATAATACGTTGTTATGCAGGGCATTATATAGTTGTCTTTGGAGAAGTATGTCCCTTAAGGTAGCTTATTATTAGCCAATTTGATTCTGAACACATTTGGAGATCAAAAAATCACAAATCAGAAAAGGATTGGAAGGCACCCTAAAGGATCATCCATTCCAACTCCTAACCCTACACAGCAACATCCCCAAGAGTCACACCATGTGCCTAAGAGCATTGTCCAAACACTTCTTGAGCTGTCAGGCTGGTGCTGTGACCACTTCTCTGGGGAGCTGTTCCAGTGCCCAACCAACCTCTGGCCAAAGAACCTTTTTCTAATATCCAACCTAAACCTCTTCTTGCACAATTTCAGAGCATTCCCTTGGTCCTTTCACTGGTCACAACAGAGAAGAGATCAGTGTCTCCCCCTCCTTTTTCCCCTCACAAAGAAGTTGTGTTCAAGCTGAGGCTGCTCCAGCTCAGAGCAGAGCAGGACAATCCCCTCCCTTGCCTGGCTGGCCATGCTGTGCCTGATGCCCCCAGGACAGGGTTGGCCCTCCTGGCTGCCAGGGCACTGCATGCCCATGTTCAACTTGCCATGGACCAGGACCCCCAGGTCCCTTTCCATGGCACTGCTCTCCAGCCTCTGATTCCCGTCTGTCCATATATCCAGGGTTGCCCCATTCCAGGTGCAGAATCCGGCACTTGCCCTTGTTTAATGTCATAGGGTTGGTGATTGCCCAGCCCTCTGACTTGTCCAGGTCTCGCTACAGGGCTTCCCTGTCCTGGGAGTCAACAGCTCCTCCCACTTTTGTATCATCTGAGAACTTGCTCTGTATTCCTTCCAAGTCCTGCATCCAAGTAATTTACAGAAATGTTGAAGAACACAGGGCTGAGGATGGAGACTTGTGGAGCCCCACTAGTGACAGGTCCCCAGTCTGATGTCACCCCATTCACTACAAACCTTTATGCCCAATCTGTGAGCCAGTTGCTCACCTATTGCATGATGTGTTTATCCAGATGTGAGCTGGACATTTTATCCAGCAAGATCCTGTGAGAGACTCTATCAAAAACTTTACTGAAATCCAAAAAGATTACATCTACTCACTTCCCTTGATCAATCCGGTGAGTTATCTTGTCATAAAAGGAAATTAGTTTTGATAAGCAGGACCTTCCTTTCACGAAGTTGTGCTGGCTGTGACCAATGACCCTGTTGTCTTTCAGGTGGTTTTTAACATCTCTCAGGATAATATTCTCCATAACTTTGCCAGGCACTGAAGTGAGACTGACAGGACTGTAGTTTCCAGGATCCTCCTTCTTGACCTTCTTGACAATCAATATTTGCCAAATTCCAGTCAGCTGGGACCTCTCAGGTTTCCCAAGACTGCTGGGAAATCACCAGGAGAGGTTTTTCAATTGAAAGGTAAAAGTTAATTTTGGTGGAAATTCTCAGAGTTTACAAATCTGTCCAGCTAAGAATCTCAGCTTTTATAAAATCCTTAACTCTTAAAAAGCACGGACGTTGTAATGTCCTTCTTCAAGTGCATAACTCTAAAAGTAACATCTTTCAGTATTATGGCAGAATAGTAAAAAACGTGACTCCACAGATTCTTTAGAGAGATAACCCTGAATATGTTCAGTATTAAATGAACTAATTAGTAGAACACTCTTAATATTACATGAAAACTCAGTTAATATAATAAACAGCAATAAATAAGCATCTCACACTTTTCAGATTAATTAAAAATATATTCTATTGGTACTGATTTGCCATATGTAAACTCATTTTTTAAAGTTGTTTCATGGTGGAATACATAATGGAAAATATCTGCCTGTCACTTGAAGGAAATAATTAGATAGCAAAAAGCTGGAAAAAATAATGTGATGAGAGGAGGTCATCTTCCAGCTCAATCTTTAACCAGCCTGTTTCTCTTATGGATTTTCCTGCCAAGCTGGAATATTGTGTTTTTAATATGTAATATATTGTACAGTAACATCAGTCAGTGTTCATGCTGAATATGGAAACTTTAAAACATCACATGTGGATACATAACCGTATACTATTAAAATATATTAAGATAGTCTATTCAAAAGCATCATTCTGTGTCTGTGCAAATGAATTAATTATTTCAGATCAGCTGTCAAATAAGTGGAAAGAATAATTTCATTTCATCATAAAACAGTGCTGGTAGAGTTAGTTAATGTGGCATTTTCCTCGGGGAAATAACTAGAAGTAAAAGTTTATTTCAGGTACAAAGGCATATTTTGTTAGGCTGAAAAGATTTTATTTATTTTATATTATTTTTAATCTTTTTTTTTAAGCTGTTCATGTTGTTATTTTGTATTTACTTCATTAAAAACCAACAACTAAACTGTCAAAACTTTTAAGTTTTCTTCACACACAAACTTTTTTTGTTGAAATCATTGAAAGAACTTTGTATGTTTTTGGATATTACTTAAATCCTACCTTCCATGCACCTCAACTCGAATTTATTCCAGTGAAAAAGTATTTTGTGAAAAAATACTAAGAAATACTTCCGTTCTGTTCTGGTTGAACACTGATTACATCTGTCCCTAGCAAAATGATAGCCAGCAGAAAAGCCTCCTTTATAAGTTGCTGAAGTATCACTCTAGGTTAAGTTCAAATGCTCAAGTCATCCTTCACCTAATGCTTTTGAAGTCACTTAAAACCATGATCAGGTTTTAGCCGTGGTGGCTACAGAAGCAGTTGTGCTTTGATCTCACAGCTTTTCATTACTTGGAAGTTCACAGTGTTTAGTGTGCCTGTAGCATGGTAGGAGAGAGAAAGTACCACTCTCTCACCCAGCACATTCAAAAAGTTTTGTCTCCCAGACTGAGGCAGCTTTGTTAACTTCAGTGAGATTGGCACATCTGAAAAGAGAAATCAGACTAGGAATTACCCTGTTGCTCCTACTTACCTTAGTTGCACATATTTATCTATGTCTGTCAAATGAATCACATAAAAATGTACAGCCTGCCCAGCAGTGATATATAGTGTCAGTTTAATGCAGTGCTCTGCACTTTGCATTCCTCCCTCCAATTCCTATTATAGGTGGTCATCACTAAACTTGGATTCAAGGTAACAAAGATTTTCCTGGCAGCGATGCCTTTTTCTAAGCAGGTTCCATGAGTAATTGTGTGGGCAGCTTTCGAGTTGCCTGTGGGTCACTCATGATTAGACTGCTGATGAGAAATCTGAGCTACCTTCTCTCCTTGCATGTCATTTCTTTTTAATTCACTTTGATTCGGGGAATGTATATATATTCTTTTATATAGCTATGAATAAAAATAAGCCTCTGTAAATCCAGTTACTGCAATTGTACAGAAACAGGCCTGTTGTAAGATAGTACAGGAACATGTGCAAAACACTACAGATGTAGAGATTTCATGAAGCTTAAGGATATCCTCAACTTTTTATATCTATCTCCATATTTTATTTTTTTTTAATGTATACAGCAGGGGCAAAATGCAGACACTTTTTCCTTTGATTATGTGGAGGCACACATGTATTTTTGATTAATAAAATTATTTTTTTTTTTCTCTTTGAAATAGTCTTGCATTTTAATGTAAAAGCTGTAATTTGGAAAGGTCACAATCCTGTTTGTGATTTGGAATCACTGAAATGTTAGTGGATAAAACTAATTTTTCATCCTCAAAGTTTTCATTTGTTGCTTTCAATAATAATATTTACATTTCCATTCTGATGCAAAAAAGAGAAATCCTTGTCTCTTTCAGTAAAATGAATAGAGATAGGAAGCCAGATAGTTGCTGTGTGCTTGTACCTAACAAAGAGGATAATAGAAAAAATTTTAGGAACTAAAACTGAATTTAGTTCTGAGGAATACTGATGTCAGGTGGAAGATGAGAATGATTTCTGCATTTGCTTTTGACACCATCAGTTTTCAGAGTAGAACACAGTGCTGTTTGTAAAAAGGAAAGGTCTCTGATTGGAGCTCACAGGGGTTTTGAGTGTGCTTAGTAGCCACTGATGTGTGGTATATAAATAGAAATCCACTTTAAAAGAGTGTGCCAATGTCAACTCTAATGTCTGTGGTTTCTCATGGCTCTGACAGGGATTCACAGCACCCTGTGAATCATCTCAATGTTCCGATCTAGAGTATGGAGTGTCTGAGGTAAGACGTGAAGGAGGGGTAAGGATGGTAGAGTCTCTGAGTAATTATGCAGAAAATTAAAAGGAAACTACATATTCAGATTCTACTATAGAATGCATATACAAAGAAGGGAAGGTGCAAATTGTAGCCTTGAGTCAAATGCAGCACCCATTAGGTAGATGTGCACCAAGATTTTGTCATTCTGTTTGCAAGATTTCACCCCTAATTACATTCTGAAGCACCTAGGAATATAGAGGTCAGTATTTCAGCTTTTGTTATTGATATTTAAGGTTGTTGGTTGCCCCTCTTAGGTGCACAGAGTTCTAGTGTTTCCACTTGCTCTGGAATAGCAGTTGGATTAAATCACAAAGCAGCACTAACAACATGATAATTTTAGGTGACTGTTCTGTAATAACCACATCTGAGTGAGCTGCATGCTTGCTATCTGTCCATTGTGGGATTCTTCAATAGTGGAGATGGTTTCATATTTTCTCAGTACTTAAAAATATAATATTTTATTCATAGGAAATCTGCAATCTGGCAATTGTTCAGGACAGGAGGAACTATTGTTTTATGAGTCTTACAACTTTGCCCAACATATGTTTGAAAATCAAGAAGGAATAACGTATTTCGAGTGATTCTGCATTGTAAAAAGTCTTATGAAAGGGAAAAGATTACAATGACAGAGAATGAGAAAGTGTAAGAAAATGAAAGGAATCCCATGAATATTCAGTCAATAACTCTTGTCACTGCTGATGTGCACTAAGAGCTCCTGAGTACTGAGGAGTATGGGTTAGGTGTGGAAAGACAGACAGTACATCTTTACACCCTTCAGATAGCTTGGCACAAAAAATATATATTAAAATTTAAGAAGCTGTTGTCAAGAACATAGCACATTGGAATTCATGTACTTGTACAGGATGGGCATAATATTGCAATTCTCTTCAATTTTTTTTTCCTTTTTTTTCAAAGCGGGCTTTAATACCCATTTTTGACTTCTTTAGCAGCTCTTGACAATAAAGGGCACCATTCACATAAAATGTACATCTCAGGGCAGAGATAAAAGGTCAAAAATGTATGGCAATGTCCACTGAGTGGAGTGAAGATTAAAATTGTAGCAGGCCTAGTTATCTGTGTCTTAGTCCCTATGCTACGCTTCTCCATTTCAAGTAAAATTATATTATAAAATTATATTCCTGTTTGTTTTTTTGTTTAATTATATATTTATAACACAGGGTTTCGTTTACTTTCAATAGTATTGTTATGTCTTGCCATGTCTGTAAAATTGGGTGATACAGCTGTTATGCTGAATAAATGTTACCTGGCTTAGACAATTAAATTATTTGAAAAACATTAGTCTTCATACATAAGAACAGAATGTTAGCTATTTAATGAACCATGTGAGGATTTGAAATTTCTGCTTTTCTAACAATTATGCCTTGCAGTTGCCTATCTGAAAGGAGGGGAAAAATAGAGACAAGAGTAAAGGTTATTCCTTTGACTGAAATATTCCTAAGAGTAGATACTTCTACTTAACTGAGAAGGAAAGCAAAATAAAAAAATCAGCTGAAAGAGAGACAAAACATGCAAGACATGATTCTGAAAGTAATTTACAGACATTTAACTTTCATGACTTTTACTGACATCTCTGGGTACCAGGAAATGCAATTCTACAGTACACTCCAGTATGGAAATGTAAACTCCAGTTTAGAAAGAGCACAAGTTAACAGTGTTGAATGCTTCATCTTTTGAAAGACATTTCTACTAAATATTCTATAAACTTAAGTCTTGGGATTAACATTTCCATCCTCACCAATGTTACACCTGAAGGTGTTCCATCTTGTTTCAACATATAAGAGTCTGGTGGGGGCAGTAGGTCCACACACATACATGTTTTATATAATCCTTTTACCTGAAGCAACTTGCAAGTGTATTTTACAATAAATGTATACCATTAGATGTCTCACAATAAAGCCAAATAGGCACATAAGTGTAAATTTTAAATGAAATATTTTTTTCCTTGGTGTTAAACCACTTTAAACGGAGGTATCACTCAGTACATATTCTGAAAAATTTAATATTGAAGTTTTTTTTTTGTGGTTTTATTTTTTTGTTGTTATTTATGCATTGTATCTAAAAATTTGATCTGGTGGAAAAACATTGGAAAAAGACTTGAATTGGTTCTGTTTGTCCTGTGTAACAATAGTCTAAAAATTTTTAGTAAAATAACTTTTTTTTTTTTTTTTAAGGAAAAACTAAATGTTTGATGTGGTAGAATTTATTATGTAAACACAAGCAGATATTAAATGTTACTTGGTCTGAAATGAACAAATAGTATACAACAATATTTGTTTCTGTTTGCCATTATTTGCACTAGCTTACACCGAGCAAAAACTTTAATGTAATTTCCTAGAAATAAATAAAAGCACTTGTTCTGTAATGCAAAGTTACTGAACATATAAATTGACAATGAAAATAAGAAAAAAAATGAACCCCGTGAACTCAGTAAAGAAAGAAAAAAACATATAATTTATATGTCCATTTTTAACAATTTTGTATTTTCTGTAGATATTGAATAGTGGGGTTATCATGCTTTATTTATAATACCTGCCAGGATATCAATACTGGGCAAGATGCTGGTACTGAAGAGATGATGATTATCAATGTATGAAATTCAATACTAAATGCAATACAAAAAATGATTGATTCTGAATTTTGCCATCACCTGCTATCCTCTGTATAGCCTCTGGCTTTCTAAATGCATTTGGCAGAGCTGTGTCTGTGTTTGTTTTTACTCTAGTGCTGTTAAAAGAATAAACTGAGGAAACCTTCCCCTTCTGTCCTTAAAGCTAGTTTAGTTTTGTTTGCTTTTTTTTTTTTCTCTTTCAAATAAGCAGACCAGAGCATAATTGTTGGGCTTAAGTAGTAGTGGTGTCTATGCTGGGAGTATCTCCTTTTATATCCCAAATATTGACAGAAAAGGGAAAGGGAATTTCAGCACCAACAGTGGCAATGTGTGAGGCAGCCTCCAACACAGGATGGAAGCCTCCAGTGAAAACTCAAGCTCCCCTGTGAGATCAGATAAACTGCAGAGAAAGAGGCAGACAAAAAATACAGAACTCAAATTATACTTGTCTTTCAAAAAAAAACTTTTATTAGTACTACAATACTTTCTATTACTGAGATAGTTATTCTGATTCCAATAATGAGACTTAGTGTTGCTTATCAAATATATGTATGTTTTCAGATTGTCAATTAAATTATGTATTTACTAATGGACAGATATGAAATACTTATGCATGTATGTTAGTATGCGTTTATTTAAAAAAAAATCTTTTGTTTTACTCACCTAGTTTCAAGAGCATTTGCAAACTCAATGGGTGCAAACTCCTGATCACATGTACGTGCTAACTATAATATTTGCCAATAAATTCTCAAATACGTTTTTGTCTGACTCACCTGTATGACATCACATCACAGGACATCAGCAATATCTCTGGTCTGAATCTGTAGAGCTGCATCGATTTTGTATAGTCAAAACTCTAGCTAACTGTTGAAGAAGTCACCACTCAAATTGAGGCAATCAGATTCCCACACAGAGTCCACTGGGCAGAGATTACCTGAATCAGGAGTAAAACATGGATAAAAAGATTGTATTTACACACACAATTGCATATAAAAAGTTAAAGAGAGAAGCATACACTTGATTACACAAATGTCTCTCCCACAAGAAGGATCCTTCAGTATGAATTCTGGCTTGGAGCTAATGTATAAGCCCAGTCAATTGTACAGTTATGTCTTCTTGTAGATGAACTGACAAAAAATGAAGCTCCAAAAGCTAATCAAGCTTGTTTTTGTTGTTGCTGCCCAATGCAGTACTAGCAATTGTACAGTGCTGATCAACTCCAGCCACGGAGCACAGAAAACCTCTCTCACTCTTCTCAGCTCTCACTGATGTCCAAAATGCAGGAAAGCAACTCACACATCTGAATAGGGAGCTGGTTGTTTAGAACTCAAGTAAAAAAATGTGGAGGAAAACCAAAGAAGACTTAGACACACTTTCACTCTGAATTTAAAATTCACACTCCAAAATAAAGCTATCTCAGAAAACTTTCTTGCTTGAATTAGCCTATTTACAATGCTTGAGTTCTATGCAACTTTTTCTTTAACTCAGATTATTTACTCAGACTCCTGTGAATCCTCTAACTATTCTGCAGAAAATTCAGAAGTATGCTATTTCAGGGAAAAAATGAAACCCTTAAATCACACATCTTTTTTCAAGACAATACAGAAGTAAGCTGAAAACAGAGTTTCACACATGATCTACAAATGTATAGCACAAATGCTAGCAAACTGATCCTTTTTGAAAGATGCACAACTTCTCTGGGCATAAGTGTTAGGTCTGACACTTCCCTGAAATATCATTACCCTGTGAACATTCACTGTGGTCACCACAGAAATCCCCAAATGATGGTGATTTCTCTGGAACAGGCTACCCTGGTTAATATCAAGCTGGCTAGTGGTGAACAAGTAAAGATGCTATTAGTGAGGACATTGACAAAAAAGTGAAGGATTAGATTGAATGAATATAACTCAATATATTAGGCTGTATCCCTAGAAGAACCAGATAAATTAGATGTACATAGCATCTGAAAAGAGCAAGAGGGGAAAAAAATATCCACTGTGGAGCCAAAATTTCCAAAATTTTGGTCTTATAAGAAGGCATTCTACCCTTTGGAGCAGCAGAGGACTTGAGGAAGCATGTGATGATATTTCCAGGGGAAACAAATCTCTCCACAGAGTACAGAAAAGAACGAGAACTACCAAACTGACATATGCTTTATGCCTCTGGGAAGGGTTTTCTTACTTTGAAAAAAAAAAACAAAAAAAAAAACTTTATTGTTTTGGGAGTCATAGAATGAGGAAAAGGATAAATAGAGTATCTAGACCCACTAATCATTATAGGCAAGACTAAACAAAATAAAATATTTTGAACAGAACCCCAAAGAACATCCATCCATCCATCCATCCATCCATCCATGTACATACACACAAAAAAAGGACTATTTCTTCTACCTTCAAGACTGGAAGACAGAAAAGATGTAGAGGCCAAGAGTACTCCTAAATTTCATCAAGAAGACTATGCATGCCCAGCCAGCACATAGAGTGAACGGCTTAATCAGCAAGCCCTGAAATTCCCCGGGTACTAGAAGCTGTGTCGACCTTCCAAGCAATGATGGGCTTTATCTATCTCAGATAATCATGAAGGGCCACCTCTGCAGTCCATGCCACAAAAAGTCTTGCTACCTAAATGCAATACGGATGTTAGTGTTCTTTGCACAGGTGGAGGTGATTTACATGAATGCAGCAACATGCTAATTCATGCAGAGCTGGTTTATTGAATGATGAGTAATTTAAATCCTTTAGACTCTGATCTTTATATCTATTACACAGTTGTAAAAAGTTTTACCTCCTCAAAGTACACATCCAGGAGGTTACACACAGTACTATGTTACCAGAGAAAAAAAATAATACAGAAGTAGAAAGCAAACAATCCATGCCTTATCTCAACTTAAGGAAAAAAATGTGGCTAGAGTAAAAAAGTTTGGGGGGTTTTTTGGCTTTTTTTTTGGTTTTGGGTTTTTTTTTTGTTTGTTTTGGTTTGTTTTTTGGTTTTTTTTGGGGGGGCAGATGTATCTCTCAGTAGTATACATTACAAATCTAAACTTGAACACCATTTCCAAAAGCAGAAAATTCCCTAAGTAACAAAGATTCACCAGAGCCCTCAATACAAAGCAGAAGGTGTAATATCCTGTTAAATAAACATTTAAAAAAAAGTGAAATAAAAATGATAAGAGTCAAGGAAGCTTCAGATGATTTATACCAGGTGAAGGTCTTGTTCATATAATTGAAGCATTCACCGTTAGACCAAAGTATATTTTTCTCAGGTGTTATTTAAGCTACTTTTCCTCAAAACACCTCAACTGCAACATGTCACCTCCAACAATTCTACAGAATTTTTTGCCTGAGGATGGCCTTTGCAATGCTACCTATATATATATATATATATATACTCATACCTGGAAAACCCAGCTTCTTCCAGAAAGATTCTTTGCTTCTGTTTAAATGTCAAAAGTAGCCTACAAAACCAAACCATTGCCAAACCCAGGCTGTGTGAATGTCACAGTGATGCATGCCACATACATACTGTTTACTCATTTTTTATGCATGTCAAATTCTGTCAAATTCACCTTAAAGAAATGTTGTATTTCAGAAGCAGCTACCTGCAGCCTACAGTAAAATAATACTTAAGGTCTGCATGGGTCAGTAGTTACCAGAGTTTCCCACCATTAGGATGTATAAAAGTACTTTGCACACCTGTTTCTCAAGTTCTAACACATCTGAGTTTCGTAAAAGTAAAATTACCCCCTTTTTACTACAATTGGCTACCCTCTGAATAAATTTAAAAATTGATATTCATGAAAAAGTCTTTTGCCAAAAAATAGCTCACAAAAGATATGAAGCGAAATCTCTTGCTACACTGGTGCTTGCTAGTCTTGCTTACTTCATGCAGTGCAGATTTACCTCTAAGACAAGCAAAGACAAATGTCTGGGCCAAGACTACAAGTTCAGACACCATATGCCTGTCCACTTCGAACCCAAAGAAGCCTTTTTCAACCTGTCTAGTTGGTGTGCCAGTAAGAAATTGGCAAATACCTATATATTATGATCCTTTAACAAAAAGGCAACTGAATAGTAAACCAAACAAGGTTGCCAACAAGAGCAATCCTGTGAGTGACTAGAACATTTAGACCAAAAAACTTCCCAAAGCATAAACTATTACAAGCAAGCATTGTTTAAAGCAAGATGTGCATGTAGCTTTATTAATTAGCCAGAGCAAAAGCTTGTCAATTTTTAATATTATGCTATTGGCTAGAAAGTTGTTAAAAGATTTTGTAACAAAGAGAACTTCATCTGCTATTGCTAGCCATTTCCATCTCCCTTCCTTAATTCTGTAAAATGAGACTAATGATTGTGATGGAATAAAGGCTTTGAGACCACTGCTCCAACATTCCTGTCCCATTGTTTGTCTATGTAGATATATGTAAGTGTAAGATAAAAGAAAGAATATCCCAAGAAAACCAACAGGTAATCAACTATTCATGACTTTCCAGCCTAGGGATTTTCAGAGCATTGTTTGTGATATACAAAGAAGTTCTGAAATCCCCTGGATGTTGACTTCCCCCTGTATCCTCATGCTTTATAAACTTATCCATGCACTTTAAAGGCCGTATTCCCTGCTGCACTATGGCCTTTGGAAAATAGATCTGCATGGATGGGTGAAGACAAACATGAATTCCTCTACTTGTACATAACCTGAAGAATGTAAATCAGTGCCTGTTGATTCAAATATTTGTGTCTTAATCCATGCAGTGCTGTAGTTAATAGGAGCAAATTGAGAATATATGAATACCAAGGAAATCTAAAGAATTTCACTAAAAAGATGTAAATCTCCCATACTAGATTTGAATGACATGTCTTTATCAAAGAGTCATCTGTTTTTACCTATCCATGCAGACAGATGTGGGTCTGCCAATGCACAGCCCTAGGATATGTCTTTCTTCCAAATTACTTTTCAAAGTGAGCTGCCAAAGGACCGTGTCCATACCTGAGCATACCTGGGCATTTATAAAATGCTATTTATTGCCAGCATGCCTTGTAAAAACCCTGTGTTTTCATCAAGCTGCCTGAAGAAATACTAGCAATTGCAGGCCTGGTCCCTGGACAGCCACACGGATAGAAACTACAATTTTTTTGATGCTCAATGACCCACATATTAAAAGACCAGGAAACAATACTGCTAATTGCCAGTAAGGCACCACCAGCTACTGATTCCTTTCCTCATTTTTTCAGCATTTTTCTTCTCAAGTAGTACTGATGGATGTTTGAAAATGTTAGACAGAAAAGTACATGGCTTGTGGGAATTTGTAAAATACCTTCCTACTTGCTAAGAACATCTATAAACAAAAACTCCAACAGCAGACTCATAAAAGAGTTTTCCAGAGCTGAAAGAAAGATTGCAATCTTAAATCTGCACTTATATAATATGGACAGAAAAATATGGGCAAAGATCTTCACATAGGAGTTGATATTGCCACAAGAACTCCAACTGGGAATTTGTATTTGAAAAACTTTTGGTCAGTTAATAAGCCTTCTCTAAATGGACACTGATTATTAACTTAGAAAAGAGTTGAACAAGTAGAAATAATGCAATATCCTGTAGAATGCCTATGAACTTAGTGGAAATTCAATGTTTATAAATTATATCTATGATTTTGATTGTTTTAAATGTCTGGGTCTGATCCTTAAAGTAGACTTGCTACTTTGTCACAGGACTGTTAGAAATTGACATGTAAGAGGACCTATTTAATTTTCCTTAAAAAATTTTGAATAGCTTTAAAAACAAATAAAAATATAGACAGTTTTATATCTTTAAATAAGTGATACAAGACAGTTTCATCTGGTTTGCCAAGTCACATCAAATTATGTCACATCACAGAATATGTTTAACCTAATGTAATGCAATACAAATGAAATGTCTGCATCAAAATTTAAAGGAGTAAATTAAAACAAAATTTAAAAGAAGTGAAAGAATGTAAGAAATATAATACTTAGATTTCCTTATTCCAAACATATATCTGCTTTGTTGTCACAGACAGATGCCCCCATATTCCCAGAGTAGGAAGCAGGTACTTCATATCCAGATGGTTACAAATAATATTGATAAAAAGAAGCAAACAACAAAACAAAACGAAACGAAACAAAACAAAACAAACAAAAAAAAAACCCCAAAAAAACCAAACAAAAAAAACAACCAAACAAAACAAAAAAAACACAAAACAAAACAAAAAAGCAAACACCAGCTGCACCCCTACACCCCTCCTTACCATTCCATTGAAATGCCACTTACTTTTTTCTTGTAATGGGTCTTGACAAGAAGATGTTCATGCTGTGTGACTTTGAAAATGCCCTTTTCTGGCAGACAGCTTTCCTGCCAGTGCTACTCTTCGCTGGCTTTAAACAACAGGAACAGGGGCCAATTTACAGTCCAGGAATTAACTAATTTGAGACACACAGGCTCCCTATGAAGCAATTGTTCGCTTGGATGGACATACTGTCTTCATTATTCCATAGATTTTGAAGAACTTTAATATTCAACGACTGAGGTACATTCTTTGCACTGTCAGTGCCATAAGTGATGTGATTGTCCAAAAAAAAAGAAAGCACATTTCTGTTTCAGAATGCATAGTGTGATATTCCAGCCCACACAGATGGGAATGCACAAAACATACGTATATACTAAGATTAAATTATATCCTGTGGAGATGAGCTGGACGGGTTTAAAAGAAAGAGAAATTTTCAATAGCCTTTGAACAGGATACTCTGAAGATGTGAATATATGCTTTATTCATCTTGTTCAAAATATGGAGATTCATTCTCTGCTTCCTTTGAAGAATTTTCATATTTCCTATCCTCCCCACTATCTAGTAGCTTATTTTTGTTCAAATTATTGGGTAACCTTGGTACTTCTTCCCCAAGCAGTTTGCTTAAGTGTGCTAGAAATTTTTGCTACCTTTCAAATGGATTACATACTTTTTGTTTTAACAATGGGGGAGCAATAGCAGACCAAGGAATAAAGGAAAGCAAAACAAAAGTAAAGATAACTTCTTGTGCTTTAAAAATTTATGGAATTATTCTCTGAAATTAATTCGGAAAAAAATATTGTTCTATATTTTAAAATTTCTATTTAGCCGATTATTTCATTTTTCCCCCTAGGTTCCTGCTAGTACTACAAACTCATGTTACAAATTAAGGATCTTGCAACTGGTACCTCAAATTTCAGAAACTGTAACCCACTTCTAAATGAAGGTCAGTACTAGACCCAAGACTGAAATATTAAAGACACCTGATCTTGATTATTTTGAAGGTAAACTTTCTTAACTAAAACTGTAGCAATGGGAGTGTTTTAGGAGAAATAAGATCAACTCCCTAAAATTTAAGCCTCAGATGTGTTTATGAAATTTGTGTCTCAATCTGTTTTGCAATCTAGCTTTGTCTTCCATGAACTATGCTTCCTCATGGACATGGATTTAGACTGATCTGGAGAGGTGCCTTAGATGGGACAGTGTTTCTCAGTTTAGCATTTCTAATTTGTTGACCGAGTACAGGTAAAATCATGGAAAGTATGCATTCCACAAGCATGTCCTAAATCCAGCATTTCCAAAAGGCTGTAAGAAACCTTTGAATTCCACTTACATCCCTTCAAGAAATTATATGAAATCTTTCAGGAACCTACAGATGCCTGCTTCTTTTTTTACGGTAGAAATTTTTCAGAATTTCATATACTGTTGGGATTATCTTTCAATCTATTTTCTCAGGTATACAAATAGGATGGGCACTTGAGACTAAGTCAAATAGGGAATAAAAACTTTCATTACAATATAAAAATACTTTTATTGGACAAACGGCACAATTTCCAGTGACTACTGTGCTAGACTGTACAGACACTTTAGTTAAGCAGAAGGAGAGAAGGAGAAACAGACATGCAGACAGATGATCTGATAACTGCCAACTGCTTACTCACTTCTTTTAATAACACCTAAAAGTAACAATCTGCTGTCTAGCTAACAGTATCCAATTTCATTCTGTAATTTTCTCTATGGGTGTGTTGCATCATATTAAAATACTTAGCTATAAATCTGTGGTCCTGATGATCTGTGTGTGATTAAAAAAAAAAAAAAAGCTAAGCTGTTTGCTGTGCTGATATGCTCAGATAGCTTCTAGTATTTACAGAATCAGAGACCACAGAGCTGTATTATTAGAGCAGTACAAATAAACCGGCTTTATCGACAAAGTTTGAGTCCCGTTATATAATTTCAGCACATTGTTACAATAAGTTGGTTTTGATATCAATATCCCAGAATGGCTGAGGTTGGGAGGGACCTCTGGAGGTTGCCGGGTCCAGCCACCGTACTCAAGCAGGGCCACCTAGAACAGGCTGCCCAGAGCAATGGCCAGAAGGCTTTGGGACATGTCCAAGGACACAGCCTCCTGGGGCAATCCATGCTAGTGGTCAGCCACCCTGACCTCAGTTACTTTTTTCACAGTGAAAAGTGTTTCCTGATGTTCAGGTGGAACTTCCTGTATTTCAGTGAGAGCCCACTGCTTCTGGTCCTATTACTGGGCATCACTGAAGAGATCCTGGCTCTCTTCTTCACACCATCTCTTCAAGCACTTATGTACATTGATAAGATTACTCCTGAGCCTTCTTTTCTCCAGGTTAAAGAGGTCACAGCTTCTCTCAGCCTTTCTTCATATGTCAGGTCCCTTCAGTTTTTATGGTCTTTTGCTCTCCTTTCTCCAGTATATCCATGCTTCTCTTGGACCAAGGAGCTCAGAATGGGACATATGTGTGGCCTTAGCAATACTGAGTAGAGAATGCACAGACAAGATGTCATGGCATGAATGACATACCCCAGCTTCGTTAAAACACCAGCATCATGGGGCAGAAGGCATCCTTGCATCATTT
Organism: Toxostoma redivivum; assembly: GCA_013397375.1. Classification (NCBI taxonomy): domain Eukaryota; kingdom Metazoa; phylum Chordata; class Aves; order Passeriformes; family Mimidae; genus Toxostoma; species Toxostoma redivivum. The sequence goes on along the minus strand of VXBI01006652.1, from coordinate 346,184 downwards.
CAAGCATTTCTTGGAATGAAGATAAAACTTCTCTGTGGGTGCCATCCATGTGTTCCTATGCATATACATGTATTCCTGTTATTATAAGTCTGTTTCCAGCAAACCACTTAATGACCACAGTATGCCTGTGTCATTTCAGTTAAGATAAATGGTGAAAGGTATGATATTAATATACTGTTCATAAAAATCAGCTGTCAGTTATGAAACAAAAACTGTTAAATCTCCATTATGCCTCCATGGAGCAAAGATTGAAATCTGAGCCTTAATCTACTCAGAACCAAAGTAATCCACACAAGAATGTTAAACATTAAGAATACTTTTACTGTAGGGACATCTTTAAAATACCCCTACAAAACCCAACCAAACACCAAAATTCCAAAGGATTCAAACATGAAATACCCTAAATACATTACTAAACAAATGGTTTTTTTAAACAGCTTAAATAGCTGTACTACTAATTGAATTCTCTAAAGGAAGTGAAGGAGATTTTTTTGTCTCCTCTTGATACTATGATTTCTTGATGGTTGTCTCTCCCTCCAGAATACACACACACAAGTGTTAATATCATATTTGTTCAAGGTTTCAAGGGTTTCAGGAAGGATGAGGTAAAAAACTGTAGGTGTTTAGAAGCTAGCAATTTTTATTCACTAGATGTCTAAATTTCATCTATGGTCAGTAAATAGAGTCACCAACCAGAGTGAGATTAACCTAGACCTAAAACTGGTGTAGAAGTGCTGTATTTTGCAATAATTTCTAGAGGTTCTTATTTTGTGTAGAAGAAGCCTTCATAAACTACTTAAATGATTAATTTTTAGATGGTAGCAAAATTTTAAGATGATAGAAGTTATGTGACATTAATCTCATTATTATTTTCTGCGTAGATGTATCTTGCTTGTTACAAGTATCCTTATGTAAAATGACAGAACAAGAAGAGATCTCAAAAACTAGAACATCTTTTTTTTTTTCAATTCACTGTTGTTAGCAAGGTCTAAGTACTCTAAGTAATTCAGTGTATTTCTTTACTTTAGAATCTAATCAAAAGCCCAAAGTCAGTTGAAGGCACCCTGATAATTCTATAAATCCTATTAATATTTCCTCTGTTATCCTCACTGCTACTTCTCTTATTTGGGATACCAAAGACTGGGAAAAAATTGTTATCTAAAACTACTATTTCAGTTCCTCTCCAACAAATAACTTGAAAAATGATAAAATGTATGAGTTGGGTTTCTTTTTCATTTAGATTTTCTTTTTAAGATGAACATAATATACCCACACTGACAGTGATAAAATGTAATGGAATACTTTCTTTGTTATGATAAATAGAGACTCAAAAATAACCTTTTAGACCAGAAATTTTTCACTGACACTCTAAAGTTTACTTATTTACTGATTAGAAGCATTATAAACTGTCCATATATACTTTAAGTGGATAATGGTCTGGATGATGTGCTGTAGTTAAGATATTGATATATCAGCCCCAAAATATTTTTCGTTAAAAATCCTTTTATGTTATCTACTGTTTTGTTCTCTCATATGAACCAAAAACTTCCTAAATAAGGCAGTATTTTCACTACTGAAACAGGGTCACAGTTACGGAGGAGAAATGTATTTGGACTCCATTATTTCTCCATATAAATTTGGAAGAGAAAATCCAAGGCATTTTGGCTTGATTTGAAACTCAGATGTTCATTTGATAAAACGTTCATAGCACTCCTGCTGAAATCAAGCTATACTAGTGAGCCTAGTAGCAGATCTGTCCTTATTGTTATATTTCCTAAGCTATTGGTAGCACAGGACTTTTTTAATAGATGAAAAGGTGAATTTCTTTGCTTTGTTAAGTTTTTGTTCATAAAAGTCTGTTAAGGTTGAGGAAGGCTTTCATCTTTCTTAGTGATAGAGAATACGAGTCATGGATCATTAGACTGAAATACAGTAATAAAAAGTTGATAGTAGTTTCTCTAAGCCAAAAAAAAAAAATAAGGCATGAAATATGATTAAATATTCTGAAATACCTAAATGACTTAGGAACCTAAAATCAGTGTTTAGATGAATGTTATTATCTTGTATCCTATATAAATCTGGAAAACAAGAATTCTCACTTCTTGCTATTGGTCTCTGAATAATCATTCTGGATTCCCTGAATGGGACTCATCTCATCTTCCTTAAACATCTACATTGAATCTGAATTAATAAACCAGGGCTCTCTTTATAGTTGGTAGAGAATAATAGGCACTCTCAGGGAGCAGTTCATCTGACCTACTTCAGATGCCTATTTTAGGATAAGAAGAATTGTGACCTAGAAGTGCCTGTTTCTCTTCTTTGACTTCTAGGGAGCCTGAAGGGACTAGCTCAGGTGCAGATGGTCTTAATGTGTACGTTTAGCCAAATTAATTCCTCCTTTTTTGTGTGATTTATATCTTTGGGAATTTTGTGTACCAAAGTGCTTATCCATACTTATCTGACTTTTCTTCATGAAAGAAAATATCTATCTGTACAAAAACATTTCTTGCATTCGCATTCGTGATAGTTGAAAAATTTAGGAAGGCTGTGTCTAAGGGTTCAAAAAATAACAGCCTGCTTTTCTGAGCTTTTTTCTTTCAGACTATTTTTATTTATTTCTTTATTTTAAAGATCACTTCTATCTAATTTTCACATTTCTTTCTCCTTCTTTTAATTTCAAGTTTCTTTCTCTGTGCTCAGCTCCACCTGCTTACTGAACAGACATTTTTATGCTTATCTGTTACACTCTTTGGTTTACTGACTCTTGATTGTGTACAGAATGAGATCTGGGCACAGGACAATTTTTCTACCCTTCCCATGGTAAAGAAAGCACCGTGGAAGCCACTGCACTCTTCAAAGGGTTTAGTCCACAATTCAGAATTTCCTATTTCAGCAATGTATGTGACCAGCTAACAAACAGAACAAGCAGAGAACTATCTCTATATCCTTCCAAGATTTTTTTTTTCCTTTTTGAAATTTCATCTATATTTGCTGCTTGCAGCTAATACTCAGACCCCTCAGGCCATGTAGCTGTCCTACAAGTCAGTAATTATTTTATACCTAATCTTTTTGTTTGGGAAAAGTAAATACTGCAGCTTTTTTTGAAGGCAACTACAGAACCATATTGGTTTCTTATCTGCCTCTGGAATGAAATAAAATAAGTGTTTCTGTCCTTTCTTTTTTTTTATAATCCAAATATACTAGTTGTACATTTTTGTACTGTTTTAATGATGAATAAACCAGGATAAGCCAAAACTTATTGATATAAATATCAATATGTATGCACATGCATTGTTTCTATAATTTTTTTCTGAGATCTGAGGTTTTATGTATAAAAACAACAAAAGACATGTTGTGTTAAAAATAAATAACCTAAATCTGAGGTTGAAGGTTTATTTTTCCAGTAAAATCACTAATCCTATATATCCAGGAGCCCTATATATAAAGGAATCTACTACAGATAAGCCAGGACTTGGATGCCAGTGAGTCTTTGAAGAACAAAGAGACACGTCAAAATCAGCTGCCCTTGTCCTTACGAGGGTCTTCAGCTTGCTGCATGTTAACTGGGAACACCACAGAGCTGGCACAAAAAGGTCCAGAAGATTCCTAAAACGTGTATCAAAACTACAGGGAGCTGACAAAGGAAAATAACCTCCTTGATTTGCTGCTTCTTAACAGAGGGGGTCTCATGAGTGAAGAGGCAATTCCTGGCTGTCTTAAATAGAGTGACTATGAAGCAAATGAATTTAAAATCTCTGTTGACAGAAGGAAAAGCGACAGCAAAACTTCAAGCCTGGATATGAAGAAAGCAGATTTTGGGCTGCTCAGGGAGCTAGTGAGTAAAGTCTCCTGGAAAATTATTTTGAATGTTCTGGCATCCATCAGTGCTAGTCATTTTAAGCAGCACCTCCAAAAGACACAGGAATAGGCAATTTCAAAATGTCAGAAGTCTAGCAGTTGAGGGAGAATACTGGCTTGGCTGAGCAGGGGTCTTTTGTAGCTAGGGCAAAAAACAAAACAAAACAAAACAAAACAAAACAAAACAAAAAACCAAAACAACAACAACAACAAAAAACAAACCAAAACAAACCAAAACAAACAAACAAACAAAAAAAAATGGTGTATACCAAGTCAAACTGGTCACCAAGCCTGAACAAGTCATGGAGCACCAAGCCTGACAGAATTCAAGATGCATTTAGACAACTCTGAGCCATATGATGTGATTCTTGGGGCTGTCCCATGGTTTTGATGATCCTTGTGACTCCCTTCTAATTTAGTATACTCTATGATTCTATATGTATTTATAGAACATGCAGGTTTAAAGCAGAGTAGCAACATGTTCTAGAATTTCATTCTTGGGAAGCTTCTCCTTGCTCAGCACTGATTCCTGTCAATAATACCCTTAAGGAAATATATCCATCTTCCTCTTGCTTCCTCTTTGTAGGTTTGAGCTGGATTCTATATGAATGATCCCTTTCTTCCAGAAAATGCAGCAATCCTTTTTTCTTTCAATACTATTAATCCAATGTTGCTTTCAGTTCCATTTAAACAGAAAATTACTTATTTGAGAAGTGAAAGGAAAATGTTATAATTTCCTCATGGTAAATGATACATATTGCCTTGGGAAATAGCATTTTTGCGAATAATCAGGAAACAGGGGCTAGTGCTTAAATGTGTTTGAGATGAGTCTCTGTCATTTTTTGCCCCCTGTTTAAATAGAGGTGCTGACAGAAGCCACTTTTTAACCAATCTAAAAGATGAACCTAAATATCCAGAAAAAGAAAGACCATTTCTTGGGGATGAGTTGGCAACCAAAATCTTACTTGAAAAGGTTCATCAAGCCTAGCCATTCAATTACATTAATCCTTCTTAAATTCTTTTAATAAGGTAATTATTGCTATTACAAACTGGGGAAAAGAAATGTGTGCAAAGTTGGAGACAATGTAATCAATAATGAAACCTGCATCCTTCCTCCTTTGTTAATCACTGTTGAAACTCAAGGGAAAGAATAAAGCAGTATCAGTAACCATATATCAAATACACAGCTAAATAACATTATCCCTGGCCAAACCCAGGCTGATGTTTTTCTGTCTAGATATTTGCTCTATAACTAATTGACAGCCAATTCAACATCTTTATGAATGAGATAATTTAGGATGTTTTCTTACTGCTTAGAATCAATAAAAAAGAAAAACACTTCTTTTTCTTTTAACTGATTTAATTAAATGCCTCACCATTTAACCTCAAAAACTAAATAAGCAAAATACTTTAGGGAATGGCTTCCTATATTTTTCCCTTTATGAGTAATGACCTTCTATTTCTTAGATTTTTCCATTGTATTTGCATTTCTTTATTTTTTAACAGCTTCTTTGAACCCCATCAGCCTGTAGAAAGTTACATTTGTCAAAGGTATTGTATTTTTCCTTACTGAAAATATGACATCCACTTGCTGTCTGCATTGCATGCACAGTACATCCCAAATGCATGACTTAATGTTTATCTTTATTAAATTTCACAAGGTTTCTGTTAGTCCATTTTCTAGCCTGTTCAGGTCGCTCTGAGTAACATTGCTGCCCTCCCATATTGACTACTCTGCAGAATTTGGTGTTTTCCCTCTGGCATACACTCATCTCATCCCACTCAACATTAATAAATAGTTTTGCCCCATTATCAATACTCAAGGGGAGACACTGTTAACTGACCTCCAACTGGATTTTGAACTTGCTGATTACTACTTCTGAATTCTGATTGCCAGCCCATGCCTATTCATGTCACCAGAAGTCTCATCATAAAAGACTACATTGTTACTGAAACACAATTTTCTCTTTGTAAATCTATGCTGGCTGTTCTCAGTCACCTTACCCTTTTTTAGGTGCCAGAAAATAGCTTTTAGAAGATTTGCTCCATCACCTTCCCAGGGGCAGAGGTGGGGTTTATTGGCACATAGGTAGGTGGATATGATGTTTACATGTCAAAGTTTTAGTAGTGGAGGTCCTGCAGAGGTTGCACCTGTGAGAAGAGAACAGAAGTTGCCCCTATCTTGGAGAAAGCCAGTTCCAGCTAGCTCTAAGGTAAACCTGCCACTGGCCCAAGCTGGGTCAGTCAGTGCCTCTGTAACAAAATATTTAAGAAAGGGTAAAAAACTGTTTTTCAACAGCTCATAGAGAGAGGAGTGAGAATATATGAGAGAAACAGCTCTGCAGACACCAAAGTCAGTGAAGAGCTAAACAAACAAAAGGTCAACTAGGGCTTAAATCTTTCTTCTTCATCATCATCATAATCAACAGACAAACCTTTCTCATGGAAAAACTGTCTCGAAGTTGTCTAGACATGAAAAACTTTCTATTTGAAAATAGAAATATCCATGTCTCTTCACTCTATCTGAAACCTGTGGGTTCTAGCCATTACTGGGATGACATCTTCAAGTGATTCAAACAGGAAGTATGGTATCTGTAAAGTGTCAGTAGCTGTCTTGTGAAATAAGACAAAAAAAGACCAAACCAAAAATAGCCACCTCCCCTCCACCCAATTTATTCCTGTAATGTACATGTGAGTAATAATAATAATAATGTTGCATCAAAAATAAAAGAGATAATGCATGTGATGACTACACCTAAATTTGAGGTTCTGCAGAAGCAGCCTAAGGCCTTATAAATCCAAGTTAACTCTACCTAGCAGAATTGTATGAGATCATATATAAAAGCAGTGAATTGCTAGACGGGTGATGTTGCCTGAAAATTGCTGATCTAAATCAGTTAAGCAGTAGCAAATCTGGTGAATGACTACCACCTAAAGCAAAATCTTCATAGTGAGACTGAGATATCCACTTTCCTGCTTAACTGGTTATATGACACAAAAATTTATATGCATGAAGATAAGCATAGATACAAAATGAAAATTCAAATTTATGTCATAAGGTTTTGTAGTCACATGAAAACTAGATGGCAGAATACCTCTCAGAGGTTTTAATATGAAACTGGGTAGATTTATACTAAACATAGGGAAGACATTTTTATGATGAGGGTTGTGAGATGCTGGAACAGGTTGCCCAGAGAAGTTGTGGATGCCCCACAGGTGTTCAAGGCCATGTTGAACGTGGCTATGAGAAACCTGATCTTTTGAAAGATGTCCCTGCCCCTGGCAGATGGGTTGGAACTTTGAAGTCCCTTCCAACCCAAATCAGTCTGTGAATATACAGAACTTCAGGCAATTTGTGGTTTGTTTGGTTAGTGTGTTTGGTTTGTTTGAGTGTTTGTGGGTATAGTTTGTTTGCTATCAAGCCTCTAAAACGTTCCTTTGCTTTGAAAATATTTGGGTTCTTTATGACAAATTTAGTTTTCCATTAAATTTCCATTAAATCTGACCAGCTGCAAGTACACAACTCTGACGCAGAGAGGATAGCTAAGTGTTTTTATATTTACCTAGCAGCTGCGGTATACTACATGGGAAAAATGACAAATAACAGAATAAATTATAAAATTATCTGCAAAAATCAACTAGCAAAACAAAAATGCAGCTCTAACTGGTGGATCAAAGGCCTCTTTTTGTGACAGATAACATTCTGAAAAGAAATGTATAGAGACTAGAAGAATGAGATTTTCTTCAGCTGGGAGCATTCCAAACTGATATATTAGGTCATTTTCAATACCCAAGTTTGATTAGTGTTTTCCATAATCCTCAGAAGAAAGAGATATTTCAGAGGTATATTAAAAGAAAAATTACAGTGGAACTTTGAGAAACAAAAGAACAAAGAAAATCAAAATTACTAATATGAAGCAGATATTTAACAGCCCTTTTGTCTGAATACTGAAGTTTATCAAAACATGAGGCTAAGAAGATGAATAAAGAGCTGCAGATGGGGGAATCAAACTCTTCCTATGCCTGCCTTCTCTGCTAGATATAGCGCTAGTTACAGATTCAACCTATAAAGTATGAGACTGCATAAAAAAAAGAAAAAGAAAAAAGAAAATAAATTTGTGACAGTTTTTAGATGTAGTTAGAAAGCTTTTCTGGCATCTGAAATTTTAGTGAAAAAAGAACTGAAATCATTGAATGATTTAAAATTAATTGTAAAAACACTTGGAAAAATGTTTAGAGACAAGGGCAGCAGGAAGGAAAATTATGGAAGTCTGATTTTAAAATCTGAAAAGTGCTTTTTCGTGAAAATATATTTCAACACATCAGTCCAGATGATCAGTCTGAATAATTGACATTATGCTTTCAACCCTGGGAAATAACAGTATAAGTAAAAAAGCACCAAAACAATAACTTGGAATTTAAAATAAAATTATGTTTAATAGGAAAAAAAACACAAACAAACAAAACCCCAACAAACCCCATCCCCTAAAACAAACCAAAAAACCAACAAACAAACCACAAAAAAACAAACAAAAAACCCAACACCATATCAAAACTATTCTTCTCTGTATCCTTTTGAAATCCAGAGTTACTCTGAAATTTTGCTTCGCTAAGATGAGGTTCAAACTCAGAGCTCAATATAATGAAAATAAAAAGTGGAAAAATATCTTAAAAGTAAAACAAGTTAACTAAGATAATTGGAGAGTTTCAAGAATAATGCTAGATTCTATAAAGAAAGCCTTCAAACTATTTTGTTTCTGTGATTGGCAACTTGATTTTACCTGCCTGAGAACTACCATTAACTTAAAAAATGTATTAGCTTTATAAGGAGGAAAAAGAATGACAAGCTTCTTAATTTTCCTCATGCATTTAATTTTTTTTTTTTATTTCTTGTGTGGTTTAGAATTCACATACTGAAGCCTTCAAATTTTATTCTGGGTTTAAGGTGTAATTTAGCTAAACCAAGTGTGCAGAGATGTAGCTATTAAATTAAATTGTCTAAGAATACAACAAGAAATGGAACTTTCTCGAATGTAATCTGAAATCATCTGAGATTGAAGAAAAATTATAAATTGTTTTCTTATTTCAACTCTCAGAATTAGTGCTTTATAAATATCTGCCTATCAGTATGATCAATAGCATGGTTGAATTCAAATAAAGAATGAAAACCCTTCAGCATAATGAGCTTTTAAAAATATAGAAATTCATGGAGCCATTAATTTGTTCAATAGCAAGAGAAAGGACTAGAGAAAGTGTCACTTTCCTCAGATCAAAAGGAGGAAGAAATATATTGAAAAATCCATAGATAAACCCATTGTAGTAAGTAAGAATTTCGGCTGGAAAATGGTGAAAAGAACAAGTAATTTAATACAGGCAGGATAAGACAGGGATGCAGTCGAAGATGTAGAAATAGAAGAGAAATTCTAAGTTCGATGTCCATAAATGGAAACAAAAAAGTAAGCAAATTATTTAAAAAGGAAATATGCATTTTTATATAATGTTCCTAGAAGTCACTTAATAAATATTCTTACTTCATAAGCATATAAGGATAATGCTCTTCAAAATTGCTTAAATTAAGTTAGTGATGTGTAGAGGTTTTTGTTTGGGGTTGTTTTTTTAGTGGGAAGTTCTGTGTGAAAAAGAAGTCATATTAAGAGTGAAAATATTTGGTTTATTTTAGTTAAATTTTTAAATTATCAAATGCCAGATTTAGCACTACTGTCATCCACCATTAAGTCCATAAAGTGGGTCTATTGCTTCTCTCATCAGAACATCATATTTCCTAAATATTGTGACTGATTTTTTTTTTTTTTTTTTTTACCTAGCTGAAAACTATCTGATGTATGAACTCAAATAGCAATATTTTGAGTTTTGGGCACTCATTTTCCCTCCACAATCCAGTAGTTATCAGGAGCTGAATTATTTTTCAAGTGTCAGATGACTGCTTTTGGCGTATGCAAGGCAAAAGCTACATCAACTATAGTGGACTCTTTCATGTGATTTGCTCTTCAGTAGAAATTTCTGCTTTGGATATATGTTGCTTTGCAAAATTGCAGCTGAAAAATAAAAGAAGGTACCTTTCAATACTATTTAAAACATAAAAGTTTGATAAAAGTAGGTTTGGTCTGGGTTGTTTTTTTGGGTTTTTTTTGTTTGTTTGTTTATTGTTGTTTGTTGTTGGTTTTGGTTTTGGGTTTTTTGGGGTTTTTTGTTTTTGTTTTTATTTTTCTTTTTTTATGTCACATATAATAAAATTGAAACTTGTGCACACAGTTTGAATAAATAGAGACATTACTCTCTGAGATAAAAACCTATATGTTTAAGCAAAATATATTCTTGAATGCTCTTATTTTTGGACAGAATTGTTCAAGTGAACTCCTAAACACAGACACTATTTAAATTACTGTAGACTTAAACTTTGCTCAAGATTGCAGCACCACTCAGTTGTTTGAAGGTTCAAATGCAATGGTAGGTGCTTCTTTTTCCCACCTCCCACGGAGGAGCTTATTTCATACATGGCCTGAAGCTACCCCCTACAACAATGCACTTGGTAAAATAAAGAAGATATCTCAAGTTACCTGTCTTGCTCTCCACTTGAACCTTATGACTGAGAGACACAGATTAAATGAAAAGAAATAAAGAGGGACCCGGGAGAAACGTGAAAAGAACAAGGAATTTGGTAAAGTTAGAGGACCTATAGATTCACAGACATGTCATGGAAGTTGTATTAAGGATAAAATGTGGTCTGTAGATGTTCAACAAAGTGATGTTTGAAGAGGTAGGGAAGGCAGGGAAAGAGAAAGATGCTAGTTCACAGGGGCTTGCTAAATTAACAAGATAGCTACCATTAGGAAGAAGTAGAGGGTAATAATCAAAGACAGAATTTAAAAGTGGTTTCAGAGAACCATGATACTAAATGTTTGGATTTGATTGATTGGGCTGCATTTGGTTGATAGCACACATATTTAGTATACATTCATTGTAAAATGCATTTATACTGTGCATGCTATTCATCTTACCTAGTTTCAGAAGTCCAAAAGTTAGCCATTAAAGAGTCACTAAGTCATCAAATGTCTACTCAAAGTCAATGAAGAAAAATAATCATGACTGAAGTATGATTTAGATGTTCTATTTTCAATAGTTATCATAGGATGATATAAGTCACCTTTTGAAAGTCTTAAGCTTTTTTAAATACAAAATTAGGCCAGAGGAATTTCATCCAAGGAAGAAAGCTCTCTAAACAGGTAAATGATGTAGATAGTTTAGTAAGTAACTAAATTAAATAAATAAATAAATACTAAAGTAAAATCAACTCCCTTAAAGCTAAAAGTAAGAATTGCTGTACCTCTTTGGTGATCAGCATTTACTATTTAAGCTGAGATGTGGACAGATAATTCTTCACACAGTAAGTATTTTTTATTTCATGCTGTGTTTTTATTCTGCTGTAAAAAACAGCTTTAAGTATGAAACAGTAAATAAACACAGGGGACCAACCTAATGGAGCTCAGAGGCCAGCACAAAAGTTTATGTAAGTATGGCCAGATTTACATTTAATTTCCATAAGGAATACTGGTTAAGGACTTTCAGAGTGATTTTTCTGCTCATTGACCCTGAACATGTTGAAACACAGTGTTCTCAGTTAACCTTGGCTGGGCATCAGGTGCCCATCAAAGTCACACTGTGACTCCCCTCCTCAGCTGGACAGTGGGACAGCGAACATAACAAAAGGCTCATGAGCTAAGGGCAAAGAGAGATCCTTCATCAATCACTGTCACAGGCAAAACACATTTGCCTTGGGGAAATTGGTTTAATTTTATCGCCAATCAGAGTAATGAAAAATAAAAGGTAAATTTTAGATCACCTTCCCCAAACCCTCCCTTTTTCTTGGGTTCAATTCCACTCCCAATTTCTCTATCTTCTCTGTCCCAGTGGTACATAGGGATGTTAAATGGAGGTTGCAGTCAGTTCATCACCAGTCTCTGCCACTCTTTCCTTCTCCAGGGGAGGACTCCTCACACCCTTCTTCCATTCCAGTGTTGGGTCCGTCCCATGGGAGATAGTCCCCCGTGCAGTTCTCCAACCTGGGTCCTTCCCTTCTTTGTGAACTGCTTCACCTCTCAGACACCTTCCAGCAAACTTATTCTAGTGTTGCCTACTCTCTCCATAGGGCCACAGGTCCTGCTGGGAATCTACTCCAGTGTGGACTTCCCACCGGGTCACAGCCTTCTTCAGGCATCCATCTGCTCTAAAGTGGGATCTTCCACAGGCAGCAGATGGGTATCTGCTCCCCCATGGACTTCCATGGGCTGCAGAGGGACAGTCTGTCTCATCATGATCTTCATCACAGCAGGGGAATCTCTCATCTGGCAGCTGGATCACCTTCTCTCCCTCCTGTTTCACTAACCTTGCTGTTTGCAGGGTTGTTTCTTTTCACGTATTCTCACTCTCTTCAGGCTGTTCTTTTTTCTTCAGGTTTTAAAACCTCTGTTTTTCTAACTCTATGATCATAGAGGTGCTGCCATCATCACTGGTGGGCTCAGCCTTGAAGTCAGATAGCACTGGGTCTTTCAGGCACAGGGGAAGCTTCTGACAACTTTTCACAGAAACAATCCCTGCATTCTCTCCAAACAAAACCTTGCAACACAAACCTAATGCCTAATAGTGTAAAAGTGATGACGTCTACCAGTTTCATAGATCAGTATAAAAAAACTCAGAAGAAGAATTATGCTTCTAGGCATAATAATGCAGAAAAAAGCATTTTTTTCTCTCTTTCAAGCCTATAAGCTGATGTGGATACAAGGAACTGTCTTGTCATATCAAATATCTAGTGACCATACCATCTGATCTGGAGTACAAAGACAGGTTTCTTGAGCTATTTCCCACTTACAATTCTTCTCTTTGACCCTCAAAGCATGTGTAAACCATGGGACAAAATCTTTACTTGGTGTATTTGTAAATTTCCCAATGAGCTTACACAACGAGCCCTGCTCTAAGTGTCATGGTCTGAAATACATTATCCTCATAATGAGAAATTTTGAAAAGGTTTCTGATGAAGAAGCAAAGACAGGAAGAACAAAGGGACTGCACTTGGATAAGACTTACTATCTTGCATTATCTCCACCTCATTTGCAAGAAGAATGCTTGTCTTTTTCAGTGTCTTCTGCAGGAATAATGTTTGGTTTTGCAGTCTGCTTCACCATAGTCGTAGTGCTGTCATAGTACTGCCAGTCAAGATTCTTGAGTATTCTGGGGCCTTTTTTGTTATTGTCTTGTTTGGGGATTTAGGGTGCTTTTATTTGTTTTGTTGATGTTATTTTTTCCTGTTTGGTTTTTTCCGTTCCTTCTATTTTAAAATTATTGCAGTGCAGCAATAAGAAAAGGCAAAAAAAAATGTGTCCCTACAATACAAGACTAAAAAATAGGTGTAGGAGGTTACTTAGCACTGATAGATTTTGACTAAGCCTCTGCTATATAAAAACCTTGAAAAAACATCATAAAAGTGTATTCATTGATTCTTCACTCCTATAAAGAAAGCAGAAAACTGAAAAATGGAAATACCCTTTGTTTCTCATGCCTAGTTTGTGAAGAAAAAGAAATTTGGACTATGTGGAAGGATACCATGTGTTTTCATTCTATTGAAATCCATATTTCAAGGATTTTTTTCCTTATAAAAACATTGTGACTGCAATACTGACAAGGTCAATGTCAGGTTGCATTTTCTGCCGTGCAAGTATCACTCAGGCAAATTAGTTTCGCCGTAGGGGCTAGCCTAAGCTGCCCAGCTAGTTTTCTGAAACATTTTCTTTCCTGAATCAGCATTTCTTTTGTTCACATGACACATCCTAGCTGTTTCTGTCCTTTTCTTGCCATTCCTATTTATTAACCCCATGTCTTTATCTGGAGAAATAAATCTGCTTTTAATTTCTTTTTTCTTTTAATTTAAGATACCTACTTGACTCTCCTTGTCCCCATTTAAGTTTTCCTTTTAATTCAGTTACCATAACAACACATCTGTGAAATATGGGACGTTGCAATCACAACCTTACAAATGAGAAGTTTACGCATGGTGATTACATGCACAGAAACAAATTCCTGGGAACACAGCAGAGACAAGGCACTTCCTGATTATCTTTTGACTCAAAATCATTTAATGGTCAACTGTATGGAGTTTAGTCTCAGTCATTTTGCAGACAGCACCTAGCTGGGCGACAGTCTTGATCTGCTGGAAAGTAGGAAGGCTCTGCAGAAGGATCTGGATACTCTGGAGTAGTATGTCCGGCCAGCAAGTATCAAGTTCAACAAGGTGAACAGCTGGGTCCTAAATTTGAAACACAACAAGCCCATGCAGGGGAAGAATGGCTGGAATGCTGCCTGGCAGAATAGGACCTGGTGGTGCTGATAAACCATGGCTGATATGAGCCAGGTGAGATAGAAGGCCAATGGCACCCTGGCCTGTATCAGCAATAGTGTGCCCAGCAGGACCAGGAAAGTCATTGTCCTGCTGTACTTGGCACTGGTGAGGTCACACCTCAAGTCCTGTGTTAAGTTCTGAGCCTCTCACTACAAGAAAAATATGGAAGTGCTGGAGCAGCTCCAGAGAAGGGCAAGAAAGTGGCCAAGGGTCTGCACAAGCACAAGCCATACAAGGAGTGCCTGAGGGGACTGGGGTTGTTTAGCCTGGAGAAGAGGAGGCTCAGAATGACCTTATTGCTGTCTATGAGTACCTGAAAGGTGTCTGTAGGAAGGTTAGGATCAGCCTCTTCTCTAAGATAACAAGTGACAAGAGGAAATGATCTCAAGTTACACCAGAGAAAGTACAGATTCAATATTAGAAAAATAAAAAAAAACACTGAAACAGTGATTAAGCATTGGAATAAGTTGCCCAGGACAATCATTGAGTCATCTGGAGGCGTTCAAGAAATGATTGGAAGTGTTATACTTAATGCTCAGTCTCATCTTTGTGCTATGGTCTAGATAACAAGGTGGTATTCAGGTCAAAGGTTTGACTTGATGATCTCAGAGTTGTTTCTCAACCTTAATTATTTTATGTTTCTATTCTATTAATGTTTTGGTTAAATACCCAAAATTGTTACATGTGAAAGTAAACTTTTTTGCTTAATTCAATGGCACAAATTTGGAGCATGTTCTCACAGAGAGCAACACCTGGCAGAATACTGTTGACTAGTACTGGATCATGTTTTTTCTCAGAAGATGAGAAAAAAAAACATGAAGAGCAAGGCTGAAGCAGTTTATTAGGATATCGATTTGAGAAAGGGAACTGGTTTGAGAAGTGTCTGAAGTTAATGGTCTGAGGACAGAATAAGGAAGTCAGACCCAGGAGGAACTATCAAGTCATTTGGCAAGGCAGTAGACATTACAGGAAGTGGGAGAAAAAAAATTAGATTTATGCAAGTTGAGAGAAAAATGCAAACTTAAAAACAATGTATTTTGGAATTTTTAAAATTTTGATGAAGTATGATATGTCTTTTTCTAGCAGAAGACAAGCCTTGAACAACTATTTGCTAATCACCATAGGGATTGTTGTGGCTTTTGTTGTTTTTTTTCAAACTAGATCTACTTGACTAGCCACATATGTGCAGTTTTTTTATACAAATTCAGCTGAAAACATTTTTAGGCCATGAAAGGCAGTGCTTAATGAAGAAAATTTAAGTATGAGAACCCCTGGTTATAAGTTTGTGGATTTTATCGAATAAATAATTCCAGCAGAAAAATCATGCAAATGTACCCAGCTTTGATCATTCCAGATAAGGGTAGTTTGCTATATTTGCAAGAAAGATTTATTTTTAAAATATTTGATGGCAGGTTTCACTTTGGAATCTATGGAAACAGAAAAATGCTGAGGTACAGAAATTATTTTAGTGTTTCTGCCTCATGAAATACATTAAACATAGCCATAAATGTCACCATTTACGTGGCTGAAGTTTTACAATCTATCTGATATTCATGTGGTCTCTGGGTCACATTTAGCCTCTCTAAAGCAAAGAAATTCTTGATAATATACAAATTAACCCAGTCAAACTTTCTGCAGCGTGCTCCCCTGTGGAATTAGGGAAAATAGCAAGCCCAAGGATTAGGGGAAATATTGTGACCCAAAAAGGTTTCTGTGAGAAGGAATTACAGAATCACAGAATCACAGAGTGGTTAGAGACAGAAGGGACCTCTAAGGATCATAAAACTCAATGTTCTCCCAGCCTTGTAGAATTAAGAAATGCTTACATGCAGAAAAACTACAACCATCTCTTTTAATCACTGGAAAATTGTGGGGAAAACACATTTTTATTTGTAGTGACTCCAAATTATTTGTATTAATGATATAACAATATAAAATTAATCAGAATAAGTAGATAAAAATTTAAGTGTGACAATAAACCTTAACTTTTAAATCATATTGCACATGTTACGCACAAAAGGTGACAGTGAAGGGTAAGCAAACCAAATAAGTAAGTCTGAATGTAAGAGACAATGTATGACTATTTTAACACATAAATGAGTTTATATTTCTGATTAGTGTTGTACTCATGGACTATGCTCAGTCCTCGATGATGATTTTTGCTGGCATACTCTGTAACTTTCAATGCTGATGTACACCACAAATGTTAGAACATAGCAGAGAAACTAAATTCACTTCTACTATCCTTTCTCTGCCCAGCCATTTTCGAAGCTCGAGGTAACAGCCATACATAAGTACCTATTTAGAGGGCATCTAACAGGGCATGAACAAAAGACATCATAGCAGTCTGGTTTCCACCCTAGACACTGACTGAATTCCCAAATGTTTATGACCACTGTGACAAATTAGAATTTGACAGCATAGGAGTGGGGAGGAGTAAAAAAAAAGCTTCTTAGTGAGTCAAGTTGTTTGTGTTAAAACAATGACCTTATAATTTCTATGGTATGCTGCTAATCATATGTGTCTGTCTTAATGCCTGTTCTGAAGGCAGCAAAATATTTCTTACCATGGAAAATAAATCAAATCAAGCATGATTAGAATAAAGCAATAGTAACAACAAAAGAAGTTTATAGCAGCTTTGACAAGAGGAAGATTACCAATTACTTGAAAAAATACTTTAATGAAATATTTTGAAAATAGCAAAAAACTATGAAATAAAGAATTCAAGTCAGTAATGAATGCAGAAAGCATAGTTACAAATGCTAACAGGAACAAAAGTTGTTCATTGGAATGTAAGAAAATATACTTTTCAGCTGTGCTAGATTTAAAATGCCTAATGGTATAGTTTTCAAAGAAATCTCTTTAAATCAACCACATATCTTAAATGTCAAAAAAAGACTGTTTCCAGGACTTTAACAATAATATTTTTTTATTTTGTTTTATTTGAATAATTTTTATTTTCTTCATCTAACTTTCCTTTTATTTTTTTTTAGGTAGAAAAGCTCTGTTTTAAAAACAGAGAGTTTTGTTCATTAATTAAATGTTCTACAATAGATTGAATAAATACTGTGACTACTTTATATAAGCCATGGACAAATCATTTGCAATATGAAAAGAAAAAAAAAGCAAATTAAAAGTCAGGAAGTTTTTTGGAATTCAAATTTTAAAATTTTTGTTTCTTTGAAAATTAATTTCTGTGGACATGAGCAAGTAATTTTTTGCTTCCCTGTATTACTTTGTTGCTTTCTCTTGTTTGTTTGCTTTCTTACTGGTTTGCTTTCTTGCTTTATGCTTTCTCCTCCATATAGCTTTGTTAGGAAATAAGGAGTACTTTAGGAAAAATAAATTCAGAAAAAATATGGTTCTGCATTCTATTTTAATAAACATTGATCTAAAAAAGTGTATTTTATTCATATTTCTTTGAAAGATATAGGACCTAGATTTTAATGGCATATTTCAAATATCTTGTTTACTTAATAAGGAGACTGCAGTAGTGACACTAAGCCATCTTCTTAAACCTTATTGCATTTAGGATATTAATTTTCAAATCTTGGTGCAAAAATCTACTTTTTTTTTGGTCCTCTCATTAGATGTCTACTTTTATTTTTGTATCTAATTGGTAGCTACTTTTGGTTTTGTATCTTAATATCCTATTTGGAAGTAGCAGAAGAGTTTTCAAAATAAAATAACCTGTGATGTGATGGGACAAGACCTGGTCAACACTACTCATATCTTCAGTCAGTTAAATACAGAATAGTTTAGAATTGACAATATTTAGCATAATATACTTAGAATGCATCTTTTATTTTCAAATCACCTCTTTGATGCTTTATATGTCTAACTATATATTTAACCTGTATTTTTATGACATAAGTATATATTTTTTTATCTATATGGAAATATAAATATAAAATTGATCTCTTGAGAACCTTGAATTCTAAGGGAGGTAGAAACAGTGCTGACTTATATATCCATCTGGATCACACCATGATATTGATTGTGCATATAATTGCAATACTTTGAAAGATTTTACAGGATCTCTATTTTTTTTTTTTCTAAATTCTAAAGAAACTCAAGTATCAGGATGTTTAAAATACTCTTGAGAATAATCCTTAAGGGGAGAACTAAGGCCACCAAGGACACATTTGCAGGGACTATTT
>VXBI01006652.1:285098-327531 GCA_013397375.1 Toxostoma redivivum | reverse complement strand
TTTTAAAAATAAAAGTAATACTTTAATAAATAATATATTCTATAAATGAGACACTGCATCTAAGAGTTCTACCGTAGTCATATTCAAGGAAATACATCTTTTCATTAATTGTTGAAAGAACTGCAGTCCAAGTGCATTCACTGTTTTTATGTAGGTACTTACAGAACCTTCATCATCACAGCAGCTTGACGTTAATACCTTTATCCTTACAAGACCTCTGCAAGGTACACCTGTTTCAAAGAGAAGAGCTGACTGAAATAGAGAGTAATTAAATTACCAAATATCACAGTGGAACCTTGTAGGTATACTCCCATGTTTACAAGTCTTCTAAGTCACACACTCATGCCTTAATCAGAATGTCATCTTTCACCTGCCTCTGAAAATGCCCCTTTGAACACTGCAGAGATACAGACTAGCAGTGCTTTTAGAAACCAGATTGCAAAATTTGTCATGTTTTTGAAAAAATTTTCCCATCTTCCCTCTTCCTATATATGTTTCGTTATTGAAATTATAACAATTTATGAAGAAAAGACTGTTTAAATGAATTTTTCAAAAGCATTTTTAAAGAAAGTTTTAAAATTATTAAAGCAGCATGTTTTAACATCTTGCTAAGGGGGAAAGACTGTTCATCTTAAGAAAGCCATCTCTTAACATATTGATTATAATTAACAAATTTAAAAAAAAATTAAAAAGAGGAAAAAACTTTCAAAACATTAGCCTGACTGATTCTGTAATTTCCAAAGAGAGAAGCACCGTTTATGATTTTGAAGGTTCTCATAATTTTAATGGGAAGCCTTAAATGCTCACATCTCCATAATCCTTTGGAATAGGAAAACTATTTTCTATTAAGCTCTAACTAAAACTTCAATTCCCCTCCCTCTTATTCCCACCCCCATTCCCCATTCTGTCCACTACCCCACCAAGAAAATCTCATATTTGAGCAAGGTAGTCTGTACCCTCCCCTCACCCCAGATTATTGGAATCTTTTGAATGGTTATTGACTACAAACAAACCCAGAAAAACATGTGCTTAGGAATACAGTATATGCTGCAAACAAATAAGTTGCTACTTGATATATCTCACTGTATTGAAGTATATTTGATTTATATACTGTTTTAAAACTGTTGTTTTTTTTTTTTTTTTTTTTAAATAACTGGCTTCTTTCCTTTGCTATAGACTCCTACACTTTCTCTGCTGATCTAAGATAGGCACTGACCTATGTAATCACTACCACAGCACTGATTAGTTGGAGAATCTAAGGTGCTTCTCCAGAAATGTCAACATGTTCTAAACATCTCCTTGTTTACATACAGTTTCAAAACGTTAAAGTTCCACTTGCTTGAAGAAATTAAAGACAAAAGACAATTGCTAAGTTATCAGCATGGGTTTCTACAAAGCCTCAAGATCAATATTGTTTTAAAAACTACGGGGAAGCAAACTGATATAGAACAGACACTTGTAAATGAAAAGTCACTGCATTAAAAAAGTTTTCCAAACTTATTTTCTGGTTACCTCATCTATATATCCCCTATACTACCAGACACAGAGAAAAATACTTTTTCTCAAATTAGCCACATTTGATAATGTACATGCTCTTTTATTTATATTCCTTATCTTAAAGAAATCATAAAAGTGAGGTAAAAGTCTGACAAGAAGGAATATTTTAAGAAAAGACTAAAGTGCAGTGAGATCTACTTTTCATGTTACTTTTCTGAGAGAAGACAAGAAATGATAGTCAAAGAACAAACAAATAAAAAATTTACAATGCTTTACCAAGATTTTTAACCTAAACATTGTCTTCAATTAGAATTTAGTCACTTTCTAAAGTGGTTCAATTGGGTATCAATCTTTGTAATGTACTTAAATTAAAAGACCATTACTCTTATTATTGTAAAAAGACGTCAGTTTCACACTGTGAGTAGGTAAACCTGCTTAATAAGACACTCAGGCACAGGGTCATAAAACGATGCATACATAAAGAGTGCTCTGGCCTATTGAAATTTGAGCAACTAATGGTATTTAGTCAGTCTATAGAATTGAGAAAAACCTGCATTTTGGACTTCTAAATATTGCAGACCATAATGAAATGGCTGGAAAAATATCAAACAAAGCTGCAGATAGCTCCATCATGAAAGTTATCTGGATCTTTTTTGACACTCAGATAGCATATAGCTTGTTATTGCCTTAGTTTTCTTTAACTGATGTCACACCTCTACAGTTACTATTGCAGTGGTACAGATATGGAACTATATTCCTTCTAGGATGTGGATGAAGTCCAAAGAAAATCTGTATCTTAATTCCTTCCATCCAACATGGAAGTTTCTGGTGTATTTTCAATATTAGCAAGCAATGGGCCAAATTCAAACCTAATATGTGCATATTCTACATTGTATTTGATGATATTTCAGCTTAATTGTACTTGGTCTCCTGTCTAATATGGTCCTTTTAAAGTGTACATGTAGTATGTGTTCTAATATAGGTATCTAGAGAGAACAGTAATACAGAGTATAAAAGTTTGAGCGATCAACACACAGAATCAACATCCTATAGAAAAGAGAGTATTCAAAGTAAGAGACATTCAGAGCAGGCAAGATCTCCATTAAATGACTTTTTTTGTTTTCTGATGCAAAGAAACAAATGTTTCCTTATTAACAAGGAAAGGGCTAATTTTAGAATTAAGGCATGCAGATGATTCACAGCTCTGTGCAAACACATTGGGTGTTTAAATGTGGAACTACAGCTTGTGTAGGCAAACATGAGGTCTCTTGAAAGCAGTCAGCTTAGAAATTAATAGCAGTATACATGAATAGCTGCCTTGCTTCCTAATTTCCTTGAACAAATGTAACTTCTGCACCTTAAGACTATAATGCCTCAGACGTTATCCTCTGAATACTTTTCCAAGTATTTCATAACACACTTACTCCGGCATCTATGTTGTCATGGATAGACTGCCAGAAGTTCCAAGGTTCGGATGGTTAGCTGGTTTGACTTTTTCCTTACCTTATATAATTACATGAACCTCTGTTGCTCTTTTGAAGTGCAAAAAAAACCCCCTCTAGCTTGGAATAATGCCAGCCTTTCTTTGAAGTAGAGTTAGAACAATCTTAATCTTAGACACTGTGAAATCCTGTTGCCATATAATGAGGTTTTGAACACATAAGTAGTTTTCATAACAGTAGGGGAAAAAATGCTGAATCCTGAATATCAAGGTCCATTGCGTTTTGCATAGTAAATAAGGATATCTGTGTATTCCTGCACCATGCAATGCAATGTCATGAATGTCCATTTAATGAATGTCCAAACAGCCTAGTGTGTATATAACAAACTGTGCAGCATTAGATAGAGATATACACTTGGGTCTTGGCATCAGCACAGTCTCTTAACAGGATTATTTGGCTCTGGCACAGCACGATGTTGGCACAACAGTGCTGCTTCTTGTTCCAGATCTGTCTTGTGCTGGGCTAGCTTGAATATCTCTGTATGGGACTGAGTGTTGCAATGCAGATCTGCATGCATCATGAGCCCACTCTTGATTTCTTGTATATCTAAGTGGAGCTTTTAAAGTCATGTAACAGTTTTGCTATTATACTGATTTTAACTTGCTTATTTTTACAAACTGAAATTAATTATTACGTGGTGGCTGATAATGAGCTTCCAGCAGAAACCTCTGAGAAAGGATGTTTCACCCAAACATCAATTTCATTAGAAAGGTTCTTTACAATGAATTAACACTCACCCCAAATGAAGGTGAGTTAATTTCTCATTTATTTAAAAAAATGAAACAAAATCATGAAGGCAATTTTTTGTAAGCTATGGCTGTATCTGTTAGCTATGACATGCTTTTTTATTATTTGGGGTAGGTAGGTATTATTTGGGAAGGTAATGAAAAGTTTTCACTTCTTTTTCTCCCCATAGAAAATCTGTAATAATAGCATTCCTTAAGTGGAAAAACAATTGAAGTAAAACCATAGGCAGACCATTTTACTGAAATGATAAAAAAACCCTATGGGCCAAGGCTACATATTGTGAATAAAAGTATGGGCATATAAACAAGATATCTTGAAGCTGTCTGTGTACTTAATAGCAAAAGATAAGATAACATGTCAGATCACTAACTACTCTTTAACAACATCCAGATGCACTTTTTTACCTTTTTTAAGGCGGCTGATATGTGAGCATAGATTAATAAAGTCTATCACATTTACTATATAGTTGTGTTTGCCTATAACTTCCTTTATTTGTAATTTGTAATTAGATATAGCACATAGTTAATATGCTATTGATTCAGACTTTTGCTTACCTTGTGTTATTATAGTAGCTGCATGCTAAAAGTGAGACCTTGACTAGACCTTCACATACAACTTGCAATCTATTCCTGGTTATCTTATTGACTGGTCATTATGTTTGGATCAATCATCATAAACCTGACTAAATGGCATCATACCCAATTTACCATGTTGAATGTAAAATACTCCAAGCTTTCCCTGGTTCACGGTGTTGGACAGAGGGACTGAGGCATACAGCTTTGTTCTTGATTACTGAGCTCCATTAAGGTCTGGTAGCTATGCCACTTCTCAGTGGATTTTCAGCTGATGAAATTTAGTTTTCTCATACTCTAAGATTCCTGGTAATTCTTGATAAAAATGAGACACAAGCCTTGTTATAATCAATAGCCTCTAAAGCAACTTCTTTATAATTGCAAATGTCCATCAGCAGATAAATCCCAGTGTGACTGAGTGACTAAATCTTTATATATGGAGAAGTGGAATTTGTAAGTGTGTCTTTTAAATGTATCTGACTGACCACTAGTTCTGTCTTTCTTTTGCCAGTTCTGGACAAAGCGGTCTGAACTTAGAAATGCAATGGGCATTTATTGTTGTTAAAAACTAGGATTTCCATTACCATTGTTAAGAAGTTGCTAGATTCTTATCTTAAATAGAAGCAGATCAAATGATGTTTCATAATTAAAGAAATGCCAATGACTGAGCCATTAATTTTATTTTATTAAAAATATGAATAGAAATTTTATCTTTACTATTATATCTTCAATTCTTCACTCTCAACAAGGTCATCTCCTCTCCTGGTGGCAATTTTACAATTCTTCAGTATCAATTTTATCAACAGGGAGCTCCAGAAATGTCCTGCAGTGGAGATTTATGCTGGTGCAAACAAATTTGTAAAATATAGGTCTTAATGCATTTAAATATAATAAGTATTTTTAAACAAGATTTAAATCCACCAAAAGAGGTCTATTTCTTTCCAATGTTTGTTTCTTTATTTGCTTGGCTGATTTCTGACTCTTTAAATTTTGAGATTTGTAGCAAACAGTAAAGATTGTGGAAAAAAAAAACATAACAAAACAACCTACCCCAAACCCTATGTGATGGAATTATCAAAGGAGGGAATGGTAAATCAAATCAATAATAATGGACTATATGCCCTGTAATTATCAGACATCTACCCTTCTTCCTATCCTTCATTCTTTTTATAATTACCGAGACTCTAAAATGTTCAATGCATAGGAAGTCTAATAAGCTTGTAAAAGTCTTTTTTTTTCTTTACATTGCTGAGATTTTACTGACATTTAGCATCCTGGATATATGTATTTTAAAATGTTTGTCATATCAAAACAATTGAATTAACTTATGTTCATTAAAAAATATGTGTTTTTTCCTGTTTTGATTGTGCTACATGCATTATGAATTTGCTCATAATAGTACTATGACATGAAGAAGCACCCATTTTACTGTGGAATGATATAGTGATAATTTAATATAAATAATCCTCCCGGTGCTAAGAAATCAAACAAATCAAAATAGTGTTGCTATTTTGAAGGCCCATCAACAAGCACTCTTTAACCTTTGTTAAACGTCTCATGTTTACTATGCATCAGCTTTAAAGATCTAGATAAATGAATTAATTCACCTTTATCCCCTTGAGAAACACTATTGATTTTTATGAAAATGAATTAAACATTCTCTATCAATTAAGTTCTGTGTTTGCTTTTTTAGAAGAGCTATCTTCTCACTAAATGAGAAATTTACCTGCCAGCAAACACAATAGACTGTTGTGCTGTCCACATATTGGCATACATATTGGATAAACAAAACCCAATTACACTCCTGCTTATACTGCATCAAGATTACACATTATGTACAGGACTCTTTTTTTCAAGAAGCAAATGCCCAGATAAATTGCATCATTTATCCTAGGTTTCTTTATTGCTTAAACATGTAGAAAATGAAGTTATTGAGAAGCTTAGTCTCATGAAAAAAATAATAAAACATGAAAATAACAAACTCTTTTTAGCTAGATGTAGTTTACATTTTATTTTTGCCCACCAACTATATCAGTTCCTTTTTTTTTTTTATTATTATTGTTATTATTATGTTCTGTGATTATAAGCAAATTATTTGGACTTTGTATTAGGAAAATAATTTTTCCTACAGCTGACTTGGCAGCAGTTCTGAAGAACTCTTTGGGACAATCTTGAGCCCTTCTTCCTATATATTCTCCCCTTTGATTTACACTGTTAAATTTGATCCTAGATGTCTCTTTTGTTTCTTATTCCCTTTGAAGTAGTAGTTTGTAGAAGTCCAGATGGAAACCAAAAAAAAAAAAAACAACCTTTTGAGAGCATCTGATTAATACAAAAACATAGCCTGGAAAGAGGCAAAATCTTTTCAGAGCAGTAAATATATTAGATAAATGACATAACTCTGGAAACAAACTAGGTGCTAGTGTAATCCCTAGGAGTGACACATGCAAAGAATAGATGAAGTAAAATCTTTTGGGATGAGTCTGCACTGAAAATGGATACTTATATAGTTGTTTTCAGAAGTACTAAGCTTTACAGATAAAACTTTTAGTAAGTAACCTAAATAATTTACTTTTTTAACTTTGACATATCTTGGACAACCATATTATACCATCTATTTTCAGCATTTAGTTTCTTTTTGTGTGTTACTTTATCTATAGTGCGTGTACTGAATTTGCTGTTCCTTCAAACATTTCCATTAATGCATAAAACAGGAGAATTGTAGGTTTCACAGCTTATTTACTTTTCAATATTCAGAGGCGTATGTGAGAAAAATATTTTACTTGTGTTCTTGGGATTTTATTTTTTACTCATTTAAGTGACTAATCTTGTTAAAGCAAAAGTGAGGAGACACTTTGCAATAACAAGTGAAGGTTAATAACAGACATAATTTCCCTTCCTACATGATTTCCAGTTACTGAAAGAAAAAACTGTGCCCCAGAAAACCAGTCTTTTCCTTATTTGTGTACAAGTCCTATATCACACACAGGTGCAATCATTGACTTCAGGCTTAAAGATTTTTGTTGTCTTTCAGGGAACCTTGTAATTCTTGAAATAACACTATACTCTTTTACAACAGTATCAAGGACCTTCAGCAAGTTTAAGAAGATAAGTTGAAGAATTTTTGAATTCTAAAAGATGTCTACAAATTATGAGATTCAGTTAGTCTCCTAGCTTATTTATTTTCAATTAGTACTTAAGTTATGTGAAATCTAATCTGGGCCATTCTCACAATTAGTTCTTTCTGCCTTGGGGATATGCCCCATTCATGATTTAATCTATGGGTTCTAGGTGTAATCATGAATCACAAAAAATATAATCCTCAGCTTTGCTCAGAATTCAAGTACTTCAGCTCAAGAAGACATACCAAAGATTCCTGCACATTTATGTATGTTCTAAGACTTTTTCAAATTCTTGGCTTTTTATTCAGCTGAATCTATTAGTGACAACTCTCCATGAACCTAAATACAATTAGAAAAAAATATTAAGTTGCTCACTTTTACTTTTATTTTAAACAGCAATCCATAGAGAAAACATATTTTTAAATATGCAAGCCTTCACTGAAAGATATTCCTTGGCTAAGTAAAATTTTAAATAGTCAGAAAATTGCTCAAAACACCAGTTTCTAGATGTTTACAACTATAATCACTAATATATGATTTTGTAAAATGAGTTGCAATACTCTTCCTATCAAAACCAGCAGCCATACTTACAAGGTAGTTAATAAAATGCTTTATTTTACACGGTATCAACTTAAGGAAGACAAACCTTTGTAAAGATATTTTTGGAGGTGTGATCCCTTCCTTTATGCCTTCCACCATTCCCTCTAGAATTGATTCAAAGTCATTAGCTTCAGATTCTCCTATTCTTTGTGATTTTATGACTGCAGAAGGGGATAAAAAAGCCAGACTAATCAAAAATCACACTAGTGTGATTGTCTCCTTAATCCACAGTGGAGATCTTTCAAAAAGACACGTTAAACAAGGCAAAGAAAAAGAAATCTGGTTATGGAGAGAAACAAAATAAACACATTCTTTGGTACTTCTCTTTTTCTCACTTTGTAGAATCACATAAAAATTAATCAAAAACAAATCACCTATTTAGTCCTTATACATGGGAGTCATGCACACCATTTCTTTATCTTTAGAATATGGTTCTCTAGAGTAAATCTTGTACTTTTTTCCTATAACATTGTTCAAAGAAGATTTTGGTAAAAGATTTTGGACAAGACATTTGGTAAAAATGAATAATAAGAATATTCTCTATGTGAAAATAATTTCCCATAGAAGAGAATTTTTTATATTTTTGCTACATCTCTGTAAAAATTTCATTTTACAGAGCTTTGGTACTCAGCGTTTTTAGATGGATGTGATTGCAATTGGTAAGATAGGAACCAGAGAGATGACTGAAGATCTCAGAGAGAATACTGGATGGGATTTTTGTTTTTGTTTCATTTCTTAAAATATCTTTTATGTATCTAAGGGGTGCAAACTTATGGATTTTTCTTAGTCATGCTATATATTTTTCTTATTCCCAAATCCACCAAAACCCCAAAACTAATATCTACATAATTTATTCTTTCAAAATCAGTAAAATACTATAATAATTTGTGTTCACTTTTTGTCTATTATCCATACAAGTTTATTCCTTCTGTTTTCTAGTGAGCTATTAAAAGTGCTAATTTTGCCAAAAGATTAACATTTGTTTCCAGTGGTTCCATTATTTCAAATTCCATGTAAGTTGTTAAGTAACCTCAGGTCATATCTCTTAAAAAAGAATGCAAATTATTTTGTTAAAATGCAATATATTTCATTAAATATTATCTGTGGATCTGATCAGTTACATTTAAAATATCTGTAAAAAAAAAACCAAAAACAAAAAAAACATCATATGGTAGTATTAATTTAGGATATGATGTATATGATACGGGCCAGTGTAAAAAAAATGTTGTCCTGAATCATGGATTGAAGCCAAGTCTACACAAGTAAATAAATATGATTAAAAACTCCAGAAAAAATTAGCCAGGTTAATTCCTTCGTATTCTACATGCTGGACATAACTAAGTTCCCATATAGTATTTAGTAATGTGGTTTTCCTGAAATTCATATAGTTTGATGCTTGTGTTCCATATTGTTATTTTCTCAGTATTTAAACTCTAAAGCAGTCTTGGCCTTATATATTGCATTTTAATTCCACAGTTTTTAAATTACAAAAGCCCAGCCATCAGCTTTATGAAGATAAAATGCTCTTTGGTCTAAAATAGAGCAATATTATTTGTGTTGGTAATGGTGAGGATGATGAAGGTCCTTGAGGGGATGCCATAGGAGGAGCAGCTGAGGTCCCTTGGTCTGTTCAGCCTGGAGGAGACCGAGGGGAGCCCTCACTGCAGTTACAACTTCCTTGTGAGGGGAAAAGGAGGGGAGGCACTGATCCCTGCTCTGTGGTGACAGTGCCAGGACCCCAGGGAATGGCCTGAAGTTGTGTCAGGGGAGGTTTAGGTTGGGTATCAGGAAAAGGTTCTTCACCCAGAGGGTGGCTGGGCACTGGAACAGCTCCCCAGGGAAGTGGTCACAGCACCAGCCTGGCAGAGACCAAGAAGCTTTTGGACAATGCTCTCAGACGCATTGTGTGACGCTTGGGGATGGTCCTGTGCAGGGCCAGGAGTTGGACTCAATGATCCTGATGGGTGCCTTCCAACTCAGTGTATTCTATGATTCCATGGTTATTATTTCTATGGTTTTCTGCCTTAGAGTCTTCAGAGGCATAAGGAAAACTATCTCGTTCCAGAAAGAGGTATTGACAGAAACAAAAGCTATCCATTTTTGTACACAGAGTAGAAAATGCTCTTTCCCATCCCATCAGTGACTCCTGTCTCTTAATGGTTTTACAGATTAGCACAGGAGTAACAATCTTACCTCCTCCTCTTTCTCCAGTTACCGTGTATGAGAAGATGAGTAAGAACTAGAGTATGAAGTTGATAGGTGTAAGGCTGAGAAAAAAAAAAAAAAAAAAAAATGGAAAATTAGGCCNAAAAAAAAAAAAAAAAGTTGTAATTCAGCGGAAACTGGGACATGCACTGCTCCACACCCCACCCCTCTGGGGCCTCAAGTCCAGCCCAGAATGGATGACAGCCAGTAGCACACCAATGCCCCACACCCTGCCCCTTGAGCCCCAGTCTAGTCCCAGAGTGGCTGGATGACCAGAAGCCACTGGGATGGCCAGTGGGATGACCAGATGCCCCAGCTGGGGGTAATGGGAGTGGTGGATGTGGCCACAGGAGGTCAGTGCAGGTAAAACCCATTGCCCTGAGATGCAAGTCATCATGTCCCTCTTGTTCTTGGTTTGTAAGACAGCTGAGAATACACTAGGATCTAAGGCAGTAGCTATATCTTGCTTTTCTCTCTTTTTTATTCTCTCTTTCACTTAATTTCTAGTCCTAATTTCCTCTTCTTGAAATATGAATGATTTAAGGTCAGATGAGTAGAGTTTGCTAAGTCGAAGCTCTGTGAAATTCTTTGATTGAATACTAGTTTTAAATTTTGCCAAATTCTTGATATTCTAAAGTTTGCCTATAGAGTTTGGTTTTGAACCTCCTGGGAACTTTTGTCAAGTTCTCCTTTGTACTCACCTCAGAGAATAGTAGTACCTTAAGGGCCTTTTTAATAAACTTGATGAGTGAGGACCTGGGCTCACCAAGAGGTCAGATTAATAAAAATTGTGCCAATCTATTTATTTTTAGCCTTTTACTCCAGATAGATACTTTGGATAGAAAACTTAAACTATGTTGTAACTTTGTGTGAAAAAGTCTGTGCAAATCTGTGTACTGGAAAAGAGTCACATAAATGCCAGTTGGTAGCAAATATGCTTCACCAGGTTTCTGACTGAGAATAATTGGGGTTTGACCACTGTGCTTAGATTTTTTTTTATTATTATTGTATTAGGAGTTGTGGTGTTTATGTTAGCAGCATTTTTACATGGCATTCTGTATATAATACTACACTTGATCTTCCATCCTATTTGAACAGTTTAAGGTGAAGTGTCTTGTTGAGGTTGGATTAAATGACCTCCTGAGATTCCTTTGGACTTAAATTATCCTGTGATTTTTAATCAGGACTTAAAAGAAGGAGAAAAAAGGTAGTGATAGCTTTTCATTAAAATTCACATAAACTTCCCAAATCATGCTGTTGATTACCAGAACAAAAAAATAACCAAGAAAAGAGTTGAAAATATTTTTTTATGCTGTTTGCATTCAAAGTCAAGTCTGCCTTCAATTGTATGTTGGTCAATTTGCCACTGTGTCTCAAAATGGCTTTTTGAAAAGCAGTTTGAAAACAGTGTGAAGCTGTAATTTATTCTTCATAGAATTCAACACTGTGTTTTTCTTCATTTTGTTCTTAGTGAAAAATTCACCACCACAGTTGATAATTTTTCCAAAGTTTTTGGGAGCACATAAATACAAGATTTTTTGAAACTACTATTTTACAATAGTAATTATGATAGGAACTGTTAGATCAGTCAAAAATTACAAAATATTGTGCTTTTCTTTGTTTCTGTAAAGGCAAAAATGCAACACCCTTCCAGTCTATGATAAATGCCTTGATAAGATATTGAGGTCACTTTTCATTATAGCAAATATTTTCAGGAAGAAAGAAGAACTTTTTATTTTGAATCATAGCACATAAACTTTAATTAGTGACCCAAGAGAACAAGCCAAGCTGAATAAAGACAAACTAAAACTAGTAACAGGCTAACAGCTTGCCTATTTCCTTGGGCAACATGTGGCTGACAGATGATGTGATGTTCAGTGACAGACAAATTCTGATCCTCTTTGTCATTTTAAAATTCTATACACTGAGAAAAAATAATAATTTCATTAATATCATTAACAGTAGAATCACTTGAATACGGAAGATATTTCTAATTAACCAAAAGGAGAATAAGAAGTGACAGTGATTCAATATTCTTAATCTGATCCCAGTGATATACAGGTGGTAATAAAGATTATAGTAGTTTATGACTTCATTACTTAATTGGTCATTATCACCTGTCCTGATTTGCATTCTGGATCAGGCTCCTCCTTTATCATATACCCTACTGGGAAAAAAAAATCAACTGTTTTTGAAATATTACCTTATAAAAATTCCATAAGCTTATTCATTTTCTTCTGTGAAAAATAGACAATATATTTATTTCTGCTTAAGTACTTTATTAAAAGAACAGCTGAATTTGCAGATCAGAAAGCTAGGACCAAATAATCAACTCAAACTTATTTTATGTAGCCGTTTGATCTGTCTCCTTCTGATGCTTCTCTACTTATGCCTGATTATATTCTTTCTTCTGAGATCTCTGTATCCTGAAAAAGAGTCCGCTTATTATAAGTATGGTATTTCAAAATGCTCCGTGACTTTATGTCTAAGGTACTTCAACACACAGTTGTCTTTTTCATCACAGGAAAACTCAGAAGTAGGAAAGAATTTTTGTGTGTTTTTTCATGTGATTAGTACTATTATTCCTATTTATTTTATGGGAATGCTTCAGGTACAAGGTGTGTTCTACAAAGAATAGAGTTAATGAAACCTGGTTTTCTACACATCTGTGTCCTTCACTTCCATCTTCCACTGTAAATAACTCTAAGGCTTTCTCTTACTACTTTCACATATGTCACTTCCAACAATAAAATATGCCATATCTATGCCATGTCTATAATAGTATGCATGCCTGCTGGATATTTGAACCTTGCCAAATGTATTACACTATAGCTTAGAACTGTTAGTGTCTCTTCCAGTGTAGATTTATAAGGAATAAGAGTTACTAATCTGGATTTTTCTTCTCTATTCAACTAAAAAATTCCTACCGCATTTGTTTTCTGACATTTTTTCTTCCTCTCAAATTTGTTAGTTACAGATCAGTAGTTTAAAATAAAAATGTATAGGCATATAGAATTTTGGGTTTGTATGTGCATAAGTGAAGGCAAAAAGAAGACTTGGTAGATGGGCAAAATATAATTGGAGTAACACATGAAGGGCATGAGAAGAGATTTTTATTTTATTTGAAAATTAATGTGAAGAAATTTGATTATCTATAAACATATAGCCCTGATCCAGGAAATGCATGCACATTTTCTTAATATACTTTCTGCTAATAGTATTATTTTTGTATAAATTTCATAAGGGCTTTAGGGTCTTAATGATTTCTACTCGTATCTTACTTTTAGAATGCTAAGTTTTACACAGCTAACATATTACTTTTTATATCTTACTGGCTCTTTAGCCTAAATCTTTGACCACAGAAGACCAGAATCTTGTTCCAGGTGAACAGGGATCTAGATATCCAAGTCTTCTTGAAGTCAAGGAAGGTTAAATAATAAATCATTTGTTTCTTCCGTCTTGTATACTTCACAAAATTGCTTTGAAGTACCCAAGTTGTTCAAATATTTGATACTAGTCAAGAGCCTTCAACATAATTTTTAAACTTAAACTCATTGGTAGAGAATAATTCAGAATCAGAAATTTCCTTTCTGATCTTGGGCTTGGTCAATATAGTTTTTTTACATGAAAATAGACAATGAAATAACAGTGTAGCCCCATCTAGAAAAAATACATAATTTTTAACATTCAAGTTAGTGATTTATGAAATGTGAATTAAAACTTTACTGATCAGTGGCCATAGTGATTTTTATATCAGCAATTTCTCCAGTAAGATTAGATGTCTCTTCTTTAAAAATATGTATTTTAGGTAGAGGAGGCACTGATTAGGAGTACAATAACAGTTTTTATTATCTAGCAGAATAAAATTAATTACTGCAATAGTTCCTTCTTTCTTCATAGACAATGCATTATTCTTGCATTCTCCATGCTAGGCAGAAATCACATCTTGCCAAGACTATACAATGAGTCTGGGGCAGAGTAAAACTGGACTAAATATCATGAGTCATGGTATAGTGCTTTAACCCCAAATTATATTATAAATATATCTATAAAAATAAACTTCATTTTTAAAATAGGACAGAAAATTGTATCTGCTTACCTGAGAATCATGTTTTGAAGTTGTTTTCTCCTAAATAGTATTCCATGGAATCCTAGCCCTCCTCTTTCAGGCAATCCAGTTTTCCCATTATTTTACATCTTTAAAGAAATAAATTTTCTTTTACTTTTCTTCTTGTAACTGAATTCATCATACTTTTTAAAAATATCATTGAATGTAGATTTAACTGCAAGTCAAGTGTTTGCTATTCAGATTTTTCAGTAATTAATGACAGTTACAACCATTCATTGCTGGAACTACTGGCAGATTGGCAAATAATCACATTCAGGTTTTTTTCCAAGTATACAACTAAATTTAGTGGCTCTCAACATTTTTTTAAGTGCTTCTAAGATGTTTATTTTAATGACATTCAATCAAAACAACTTTATGATGAACAAGAATTTTTAAACTCAATTGCAGATACTTGATTTATGCAAAAGATGCTACCAGCTGCTCCCCTAAATGTCTCTGTTTTCAGAGGGAGAAGCAATGAGGGAGAGCAATGTCCTTCTGAAGAAATCTTAAATCACATTGTTTGGAATTTTGCTCTAAGTGACCCTGTGGTGATGGAGTGTAAACATATTGAGAGTAGAAGTCTGATTTAGATGGAAAAACCTCAGTGCCTAAGTGAAAGAAACCTAATCCTTTTTCTCACTTAATGGTTAGATTAATTTCAAAGCAAGGCATCCACAAATGCTAGGAATGTGGATCTACCCAAACAAGCCAAGAATATGATAACAAACCTCCATTAGACTCAGCCAGTGTTGTGTGCCTGGTATCATGGAAGATGGCAAAGTTTGTGCACATGCAACTTAGTTTTCACAGCTCTCCTCTTTCTCTATGTATTTTAGTAAAACATGTTTTTCCATAATTAAGATTCATAGTCCTGAGTTGTGTCTTGGTTTTTATAGACATTTTCTCACAAAATACATGTTACAGCTCTATTAGAATATTGAACAGTGCCTGAAAATGTTCCTGAAACTAGAACTGGTGATCCATATTATTAATTTGGTAGATTTTTTTCCCTCACAATTTTGACACAGACCCACAGGCCAGCCAGAACAGTCACCTGTGTGACTGTTTCCCAGGATCAGTTAGAAGATACTTTTTTAATATATGAAGTGTTCTGGATACCAAAAATACATATTATGGTATGTAGATTCAGTATTTCATACCAGATAACCTCAGCACCAGAAAATGGTCCTGTGCATGTTTGATTCACTACTTCTAGTATGCTATGTCCTAGTGTCATATCCCTGACAGAGTATGTGTCATTTTAAGGGTCGTCTACAGAGAAGATAAAGACTTCTTTATTGTAAAGAGTTGTATAAAGGATTGAGGAAAAGAGTAGGGGTAAAGGGTGCAAGTTATTGCTGGGGAGATTCTAATTAGATGTAAGAGAAATATTTTTCACAATGAGAACAATCAGCCATTGGAATAATCTCTCCAGGCTCAACATTGGACTCTTCTAATACTCAGCAGTATTAGAAGTATTACTGCTGGGGCATTGTTTAAGTTGTGATTTTACCAAGGTGATCCCTTGGTAAATCCTGTTGAACCTGGTACTCTATGATCCTATGACACTGTTAGTCATAAAATGTTCTATACCTTGCACACTATTACTTTATGGGATAAATAGCTAATCACGGTACACACAAAGATGAGGGGGGATCAGAGGAACAATAATGGATAGAGGAACAAAATGAATATTACAGTATTGCAATTTTCCAATTGGAATATTTCCTATGGCCAGCCATCATGGGAAAAAGCTTAGACTGGGGTTCTTCCAGAGAAACTCACCAGGAGGAACCTGGACAAATGAAAGAGGAAGACCAGCATGAGCTGAGCACAAACAAGTATGGGAAATTAGAGGCAAAAAGTGAATCCAAAGTTAAATGGTTAGTGACCTGCTACTGCACTGAGACACACAGATTCTGTGAGAGTGGATGGGAGCCACCATCTGGGTAGTGAGGGAGCCATCAGAAGAGTTTGACAAACCATTTTTCACTGTTTATCATCTGTCATGGATAGCCAGCCAGATCACTACTGACTGGGAGTTAGCAACCCCACCCCCAGGAAAGACTAGAAAGAGGACCAAGGGAACTACAGGTTTGTCAGCCTGACCTCAGTGTCAGAGAACACTGCGGAGCAGAACAACCTAAAGATCATCATACAACAGATGCAGAACAACCAAGGGATCAGACCAACCAGCAAGGGTTAATGAAAGACAAGTTCTGTTTGAATAACCTGATCTTCTTCCATGGCAGTATGACTGACCAGCTTGTAGATGAAGGAAAGGCAGTGGTTATTGTCTACCTGGACTTGAGTAGCATCTAGTATACAGCGTGACACAGCATAATGTGACTTAATTTATTACCATGGTTACAACTTAGAAGAAAACCTACTTTGAATCAGATACTTGCCATCAATTTCAGACATGAGTTTCTGAACTGATTTGCTGAGTATGATGGGACTGGATGTCTGTGAAGTGCAGGTCCTTGTGAGTGGCCATGACAATCCAGAAATAGTAATGCATTCCTGTTTCCTTATATTTGAGAGTGCTCATGATGCACTCAAAGACATTTGGACAGTCAGATAACTGTGAGGTTTGTGAGACAAAAATTAACAAACTAACATCAAAAGTGACCATCAAACCTGAGAGATAAAATGAAGCTTTCCCTTCACTGTCAGAAGAGGCGTCAAAATGTATAATGGTCTTGAGACTAACTGTCCAGGAGGTCTTTAGAAATAAGTGTAAGGTCCCAGTACTATAGAATGATTACCTTTTATAATATCTATAATGGACTCTGGAAGTAGTACTATTATTAAGAAAATTACAGTTTTTCTTTTATTAAAACATGAAGGTGAAGGGAAGTTAAGGTCGCTGCAGTGTTTTCTAAAAGGAAAGCAGAAAGAAGGAGCACTAGTTTTCCCTTTTTATTTTTTCCAAAGACCTTGAAACAGCATTACATCTCATAACATCACATTCTGCAGAAGATTCATTGTCTCCAAGGACAGCTGATACTGACCTAAGCCAAACCTGCTTAATGTGCAGAATGGTAGTGTTGTTTTTTTTCCCTTAATTCTGTTGACTGATCAGTACCACTGACTTATACACTACAAAAAAACAATGCTTGTTAGGCATCACAACCTTCTTCCACTCTTCTGAATCTCCATTTTAAAGAACTGATTTAATTTCGGGGGGCAGAACCACTTCTGTTTTAGAATATGACAGGAAATCTTACTGCATGTAGATTGAATATAACCTATTAAAAATGAGAAAATAGTGTTGTTTCCGGGCCTATGTGAGCTTTTCTTCCTCTACTTTTTTCTAATTTATAGTAATTATCACCCATATTCACGTGTGATCTTATTGCTACTCTTGAATGCATTTCTTTGCTTTCTTGCATGGAAAGGTTAAAACTTAAATGCCAATTTTGAACATCTCCAATTTAAGAGTAAAAGAAAACCCAAGTTATAGGTAATCTAATTCTGAAAGCAGTACCAAGTAAGAAATAGTGAAATAGTGAAGGATATTTTACTTTGTCAAATAGCCCCTTCTCTAAAATTAAAAGCAAATCTAAACTTCATCAAAATGTGATTTTTGTTAAAAACCCCAACATTATTAAATTTAATATTTCTTCGTTTAACTATTTGTTTTAGTGAGGTTATTTTCAGACATACTTGCTTTACGTAAGAAATACATATCTAATGGACAACTGTGAAGCCCTGGTACCTGTGGCCTTCACAGGTCTTTCATGTAGACATACACTGGCATCTTATTAGCTTGATCAAGGAAAAATGAAGAGACCAAATCACATAAATGAGTAAGTTCACATAGCAAGGATGAACTAGCGAGGACTTTCTTCAATAAGAGTCCTGGACATTATGAAACACATCACTCATAAATTGCTCTCAGAGAAATGGAGTGAAGGGAATGTTGCTGCAGATAGAAGGGAGCATGGGGAGCAGGGAGAAAAATTACATTTTGTGATACAAGTCAGAGAAAAAGATGAAAATATAAATAATCAAAAAAACCCCAAACCAGGTGTCTTCCTATTATCCAAAATTATGTTCAACAGTAAAGAGAAATTAAAGGGTTGTGACATGAATAGGTGTTGTATATTTAATACACATTGTCTCATTTTTGTGCTGTATAAAATAAGATGAAAATTTTTTGACAGCCTTTCAAAGTAACTATGTTCCTTTACTTATGTTGATACATTTCCCAAAACAATAAATAAATCTAGAATTTAATTGGCACAATCTGTAAATCTATATTGCAGAAGAATTAGAACCTCTAGAAAAAGCTAAGATCAGGATTTCTAGGGAAAAGCAGTGGTGATTTCACAATTATGAAGAAGTTGCAGACAGGAGTGTCTGCATCCAGAAACCTTAGATGGACTCTCTCATATATATGTTAAGTACTCAGCCAAGTACTCCAACAAACATATTAAGCAGACCAGATGCATAAGATGAAAAAGGAAATTGTTCATGTAGAGAGTTATGCTACACAATCCATCTTTGATATTATTTCCTTGGGCTGCTTTGCTCCAGAAGAGCACAACCAGCAGAGTGGCCCCTTTTCAAGCTGCTGACAATGTTCCAAGCTGAGATAGACCCAAATAGAGTGCTGGCTGTATTATTCCCAAAATAACTTTCCTCACTGCCTGGAGAGGAAGATGCTACACAAAACTCACAGATTCAGATTTCAAGGTCTGGGTACAGACTTTTTCTGTACTGGGCCTTGAATTTATTAAAAGTTGGTGAAGCATGAGATGACTCAAACAAAACATTTTGGCCTGAATATACAGAGCTAGTGCATGTTGCAGGAGAGAATGAACTTTGTATTTTAAGTCCACCTCTTTTTTTACTCTCTTCTAAAGAAATCTGGAGAAATAAAGCAAGAAAATCTTCAAGGTTTAATTACAAAGTCAATGATAAAATTGGCAGGGAGAAGAGTAAAACTCAATTTTGCTGTCATTGTTCTGGACTCTTTTTTTTTTTTTTTTTTTTTTTTTTTTTTTTTTTTTTTTTTTTTCCTTCCTGATTAATTTCACCCCCTGATAATAAAAAAAGTCAAACTTCACATACAAAAATACAATTACTGGCATCTTTCAGACTTGCTTCCTAGCACAGGTCATGAAGATAATAGATCACATCCTTTCCTATGCAATTCTATTTTACATCTTCATTTACAGCTCACCAACATCCATTCCTTCATTGCCTTCAATGTCCCTCTCCTGAGTTTTATGCTGCATTAGTTTATCTAAAGTAACTGCTTTTCTTTAGGTGGTTCACTGCACCTACCAGTGAGGGTCATGATCTGGAGAGGAGTTTCCTCCACTGAATACAGGTCTTTAATACTTGAACACATGTCTGGGAGGTATAATTTTGTCAGCTGTGTTGCCACATGTCCCCATGCCCTGTGTCCTCCAGGCCCTCGTTTTCAACTCCACTCTCTCTGAGATTTGAGGGACACTGGTTTACAGCATTTTATCCAGAACTTTCATTCTACTCCAAACTTTCTTGAATAATAAAAGCAATAAAATCAAAGGATGGTGAAAGAAATCACTAAGGATTTAAAATTATAATTGTATTTTATGGTTTATAGCAATTACATTTTGCTTTATGTACTAATAAGAACAAAGACATGGCAATATTTTATCAGTTATCCTATATTACATTAGTCTCTAAACCAGAAAACTTGATTTACAAAGCCAAAAGCTTTTAAAAATCAGTATATCCTAGTAAATTCTCTTTGTCTTTCATATTAAATATGTAATTTGCTGTGATGGACAAATCCTTTTGGTTTAATCTTTTAGGAATTTAGGAGCTCAGAAGAAAATGTATTTGAGCTCAACCTTATGAGTCAAAAGATTGCCCACATTAACATAAAGAATATAAATACAAAAGTTGCAGGATTTGTATTAAACATTATGAACCTTTATTCATTTTTAAAGAATAGATGTCCTGTACCTGCCAGACATTTAGCATTGATGAGAGCCTCATCTCATGTCAGAGGTTAATGCTCGTACAGAAGTAGGGTGAGAGATTAGTAGACCAGTGGAGATTACAGATATGTCAACTTTGTTCTTTTCAACCTCACAGCAACCTTATAAACAGGATAAAAGCAAGGTTCATGGTTTTTAATGGTCAGTAGGGCACACATTAATTAATTTATAAATCTCCAAGAGTTCTTTTCTTGGTTAATGTTCTTAATGCACTGACTTTTATGACCCAAATAAATTCTCTCTGTATTTTCTAAAAGAAGAAAGTGCAGGAAGTTTATATTTCCCTAGATGAGCTTGTCAAAGTGGATAAAAAATAACACAAACCCCAAAAATCTACATGTCTAGAATATAATATTGTGCCACAACCTTAAATTTTATTTTATTCCTGGTAGGTGGAAACTACTTTTTGTATGTTATGACTACTTAATGGCTGGATTGTAGACATAGATGTGCTTTTGCCAGGGTAACAGAAAGTAGAAACTACCTTCAAGGTTTGTCATGCCATAAAGAGGATGCATACAGTAGACCTCAGATGAGGTAGATGATAATTCAATATGTAGAATTTAAAATGCATTTCTTTGGTCTGTGGCTTTCTGGAAATCCACTTGATGAAAATTTTCATATCTTCTATTGTTCATGTACAAATGTACGAAACATTTAGAAAAAGGCAAGGTCATATTTCCAGCCTGATTTTTCTCTGAATTTTGAATAAAGTCAATATGTCCACTTTAGCATTGTTTCTTTGCATCTTGTATTTGTTTAGGGATATTTATGGATTTCCTTCTAGGCTATGAACAACTGTAATGGATATGTTATTTTTTGTTACTGGGACAAAAATATTTCCAAAGAGGATTTGACTATCTGAAAATTTTCATTTATTTATCCATTTATCAGTAAAAAAATAGTGTAACTGGACTACATAAGGCCTTTTATTTCATGTCATTTCCATGTTTTCTATTGAATGATCCCCTGCTATTCTTGGGGATATGTTACTCTGGAATTCCAGGTGGTGTTCCTAGAAGAGTGTAAGGCAATCCTTTGTTTCTTAGTGCTTCTTGAAAGACAAGACAAAATTCCTTCATCCTAATATGATCAATACTGACTAAAGTACTGCTAGTAAGTTAGAGAAACTTAGCCAGGTATCCAGGGGAAAATCCCAAGGCCAGCAAACACTGTCCCACAGGACCCAGGAGGTGAGCAGGGTAGACTCAGGGAGAGTCTGGATCACAGGGGTACATCATAGTGAGGAGGCAGGTCTGGAGTCAAGTTGGAAAGCCAATCCATAGGTCAGAGTTGAGATCAGGTCTTGTAGTGACCAGGCAGGTCTATAGTGACAGTGGTGGCTGTCATCAGGCCAGGGACTCAGCCCAGGGGTTGAAGTTCAGGTCAAGGGATTCCATGATGAGGTAGGGCAAGGCTGTGGCAGAGCTGGAGACCAGCACTCCTGTGACACTGCTGATGCTGGGGCGAGCAGCCTTGGGCTGAGCTGAACTGGAGCTCCTGAGTCTGGGGGAAAGGTGTAGAGAGGTCCTTGGTGAGGCTGGGCAGAGGAAATAAAACCTAGAACTCCTTTATGGTCCTTATATATGTACAGAAATATTTAGAGACAAGAGACCTAAATAGGGAATGCATTATATTCTATAAGAGAATAATCATTATATTTAAGTTCCTAATTTTTCAGGAAGCAGTGATACTTTTCAGAGTTTGATTAAAGAAAATTAGGGTGGACTAAGGACTTTTCATAGTAAATTTGGCACCATCCTTCCATAAACTCAATGAATTTCCAAATGTCTGAAAAGCTCAATAAAACATTTGGTTTTGTTTTCTAGAGAATGGTATTATCATACTTTTCATATTATCATTTTAATCTACATCTACCGAAGGAGAATATTCAACAAGTGTTCTGTTCATGCAGTGATGCAGTGTGTATAAGGACAATCCTTTGACATACTTTATGAAACATGGTGATCTCTAGTAATACCCCTTATGGTCAGCAAATCAATCTTGCATTTTAGAAGAGAATTATACCTACTTCTTGTAGAAGTCTTTTTAGCAATATCCTCAAACTATCAATATTACACATCATACTCTTTGCTTATTGAGATGCCTTCATTATTAAAGATTTTTTTCTAATCAGGAAGAGAAATAAAATAAAAATTAAATGCAAGGGTAAGAAAAGTCTCTTGTCATCTCATTCGCCAGGCATCTTATTTGAATAGTATATATTAAACTGTTATTTAAATTTTGCAGCAAGTCATTAAAAACAAAGTCACAGGTTCACCAGTACTCTCTTATCTATCCATTCAGAATTTATTAACTGCTCTTTTTTATTTTAAAATTATTTCTGTATTTCCATCCCTTAGTCTCCTTATTAAAATGTTCAGACCAAGAGGAGCAAGTCTCTAACTAAAGTGAATTAAACAGCATGAGAGTTGTACATTGCTCTTACTAGCATAGGTCAGAGCTGCAACTCAGCAATTTTATGCCTCTCTTGCTAAGGCAGTTCAAATATATGGTGCACTCCAGAGAGGCGTGGGGATAAATCTTTGTGGTTTGCAACTCTTATTGTTTTATCCTTCAATAATTTTAATGACCTGCTCTCACTTGAAAAATAGCATAAACATAATCTAAAATTTAAATCAGTATTAGAAAAAATATAAACTGTAGCCACCATTTTCAGACTGTATTTGTTGTTTCATGCTTTGGAATTATGTGTGAAGCATATAAAACAATAGGTACTAAGGGTAGGATTAATCTTACCTAGCTTTTACCATCTAGCCATCTAATCTGACTTTCCAGTTTCTCTTTACAGACATAGCACTGTACCACAGAGCAGTGCCATGAATCCTTAAAGGTGACCCATCTGACCTATTACAGTTTCTTGTCTCAGAATTGGATTAATTGCTCTATAAAAGGAACTACTTCTTTCTACTGTTTATGAAGGAAGCTAAAAGAGACAAACTCAGACTTAGAAATCATATATTTTGTTTTAAGGGAAAAGTGAATGTAATCTTATCTTAAATTTTCAAAAACTTTCCATAACTTTTCCTGAGTTAAGGTTAAAATTTTCCTTATATCTGCTCTTCATCTCCATCCCAAGTACTTATGTGGAAAGAAAAAAAACCACCAGAACAACCCTAATTTTTAACTATTGGGGTCAGACACAGTTTTTACCCCACGGAACACACTGGTCCATGGCTATTTGGGAGCAATTTTCATTTATTGTGCTCATGAAACAAACGAGTTTAAGGCACACTAGTTTAAAGAGGGCACAAAATATAATTATTAATTACATGTCTGTATAATGTGGACTGGATTCCTTTTTTGCTTCTTTCATTTCATTCTAATTGAAATTGGGATTTAATCACTAACTATACAGCATAATATTAATTTGGAAAATTTTATTGATGCTCAGCTTCTTTTGGACTTGAGATTTATTGTAATTTATTGTAAATTATTAAGGTTCATTCATTCATTCATTCATTCATATTATTAGAGAAAGATGGTAGCCAGCAGCAAGTGTTTAGACCACAGTGAAAGCAACCTATTGAAGTGAAGGCAAGTTGGTGGAAAACATGACTAGACTGAAGTTTGCTTTATAACCTACATATTTATAGGTTTAGGGGTTGGATTCTGGTAATAGTAATGGGCTTCATCTGTAGGAAGAAAAAATTGTTTTTAAATTTGGGCTGATTAGATCTGCTCAAAGGTTTGAAATAGGAGTTATACCAGTGGACATGAATGTACATTATGGAGGGCTATGATAGCACTTTTGAAGTGAATACCCATAATTGCACTCAAGAATGTGTAATCAAACACAAGAACACTCATTTGCACATCAGTCTATGTACTTCTATTAATTAAAGCCCTTTTTGAAATGTTTGTACGGATTAAAATCTGCCTTCTAAATGTTTGCAATAAGTAAGCAAACAAACAAATAAACAGAACAAGAGGTACTGAGTTGGACAAGCAGTTTTGCAAGAAAGACTTGCCACATAACAGAGTTTCAGAATCATAGGGTCACTGAGGCTGGAATATGTTACTTTCTGCAGTTCTTTGTTTAAGCAGTGGATATGCTTTATTCCATGAATATAATTTAAATATCAGAATCATAGATTTATGGAATGGCTTGAGTTGGAAGGGCCCTTAAAGAAGGTCTAGTTCCAACCTGAGGTGGACAGGGACACCTTCGAATAGACCAGGCTGCTCAGAGCCTCATCCAACCTGACTTTGAACACTCCCAGGAATGGGGCAGCCATAACTTATACAGGTAGCCTGTTCCTGTGCCTCATTAAACCTCATAAAGAATATCTTCCTTACATCTAATTTAAAACTATTCTGTCTCAGTTTGAAGCTATTTCCACTATTTCTGTCACTATTTCTTGTCACATATGTCCTTGTAAAAAGTCTCTCTCCATCTTTCTTCTGGCTCCCTCAGGTACTGAAGGGCTGCAATTAGGTCACCTTGCAACCTTCTCTTTTCCAGGGTGAACAATCTCACCCTCAATTCCCTCAGCCTTTGCTCATAGAAAAGTTGCTCCATCCCTCTGATCAAAGTTGGTGGCCCTTTCTTTGGACTCACTCCAACAGGTCAATACCCTTCCTTTGCTAGGGACCTTTGATTTCACTGTGAGGTTATGAGAATCTGGCTCAGTTCTAACAAATAGAGTCAATGTTTTCTAAAAATTATCATACAGTCAATATTTTATAAGAAATACAAATTGGAAAGACTTTTTAAAAGCAATTTGCTTGTTTATAATTCAGATAAAGCAACTTAACATTGATACTTTCAGTAAAGCTTTCACTTAGTTTTGTTGTTGGTTTGTTTTTTTTTGTTTGTTTGTTTTTGTTTTGTTTTTCCTTTTGCCTCCTGGAGAAAAATAATTTCTGATTGGTAATTTAAAAGTTTACGGTCCAAATTTTAACAAGGAACTCAGGTTGATTTTTTTATTATTATTTGTTTGTTTATTTTTATTGCCAGCTGTATCCAGCTTGCTGACCTATATACATTACAAATCACAATTTTGCACTGTTAATTGGAAGAATCTTATTGTTTTCTTACTCCAGAGAATAAAATGAATGCAACACATTGGGTTCTTGTCTAGAACTCAAGCTAGTAAGCATCACATTTTTAGGTAGATTATCAGCTTCAGCCACTATTCTCATTCTGGTTAGTTTTGCAGCTGCTGAGACATGAAGATTAATCTTTCCAAACTACAAAGATAGAATGAAAAAAAGGAAAAAAGAAAAAATAGAAAAATAAACAATCCACAACTAAAATTGTCTGGCATTAAAATTCCAATGTAGTGTATTTTGGAAAAAGTAAATATTAGCCTTTCCTTTGGTCTCTAACTTCTTCCCAGTGGAAAACACTCTGCTTTAGGCTTTCTTGCTAAACTTCTAATGCTATGTAAGTGTGAATGTCTTATTTCTTTACCATGATACTTTTGAGGGGTTTATATGTATAAGCTTCATTGATAATTAGTTTTGAGACAAATCTTTGCGGAATATAAGATTCCTTTTGGGAAATATTTTGATTTTGAAGGGGAAATATTTGTATAAGTTTCGATTTTGAAGAGAAAAGAAACATAATTTTCCTATCATCATTTCAGCAAATAATTGATGTTAAGAAATTCTGGGTAAAGTGTCAGTGCTTTTTCAGTGAACAGATATTACTGTAACATTTGGAGATGACAGTTTGCAGTGGGAGAACGATCATGAGAAATTCCTCTGCAATGATGTATCTCATAATTTCTCACTTAATCAATAGAATTTATCATTAAAGACACTCATTCAGCACAGTTATGCTTTTGGGCATATAAACAGTCCCATTAACTT
Source organism: Toxostoma redivivum (assembly GCA_013397375.1). Classification (NCBI taxonomy): domain Eukaryota; kingdom Metazoa; phylum Chordata; class Aves; order Passeriformes; family Mimidae; genus Toxostoma; species Toxostoma redivivum. Next base: position 301,338 of record VXBI01006652.1, on the reverse strand, counting down.
CAGTAGCTGTAGATGACAAAATTGTTTAAAACAAGGCAGCTATTTTTAATACTAGCATGCAAATCATATGTCCACAGAGGAAAGACCAAGGAAGAAACTCAGCAGATAACCTACAAAAAGAAGGAATTATCCCAGTCCTATGTGGAGCAGGAGGTTTCTCATAGTCCTTTTGGTAGTTTCTGTAAATATTACAAGGTTTCCTGGACTGGGGAGAGAGCAAGTGTGGATGTTTCTGAAGATTAACTTTTTCTTCTTTTTTTTTTTTTTTTCTCCTCCCCAGAGTAAGAGCCCTATTGTTAAAGTTTCCATCCCAGGAGTAAATATTTTTTTTTAAGGAGGAAAGTCACTATCATGATTTATAACTCTGAATCCAAAGAAGAACTAAGCAAAATGCCCACAAATGGAGCACCTTCTCCACTGAGTTGTCAGAAAGTTTATGCACTTAGGAATACTCATTCACCAGATATCTAGAAAAGGCCTAAGTTAAGAAAGCAGTGTCAAAATATAGACAGACAACACCTTATAATGACTACTGGTTTCACTAGCACAGGTATTTCTGGCTAGATTTTAAATTATTACATAGAGAACTGTTTGTATATATTTTAAAGATGTTTCAAACTCCAGAGTTAAAATCTTCTGTCCATTCCTCTTCCATATAGGAATTTTCAAATGTGAAACTGTTTGAATAAAATATGATGAAAGGTACAACAGTATGAAATCCATGTTATTTGTTCTTATGGTTATCATACTGTGACATATCTATCTAAAGAATTTATTGTGCATTTATATTTTTCTGTTCTAATCTGAAACGCTATCAGTTTCCTTTCCATCCTGTAGAGATACACGTGAAGAACGAAGTGAAAAATTCAGATGGAGGCACAAACCAAAAGAAAGGTTATTCCTTAGCTTGTTAAAGCAATGAAAATATCCTTTCAGGTCACAGACTATGTGAGTAAGAATAATAGAATTAATTTTCCTGATTCTAAGTGTTTCTGACAAGTGCTGAGGTTTAAGGTCCTTTCCTTACGGAAGCGGAAGCAAGCCTTTCACTAATAAACCACTTTTTACAGTGTTAAATTCCCTTACATTCCACATGAAAATTGCACTTTTAGCTGCATTGCTAGAAATTATTATACTCTTGGACAGGTTCAACATATACTAAGATATCATTTAGAAAAAGTTATAAAAATACTCCACAAGTTGGTTGCATGTCTATCCAGGTATTTACTGTGCTTTCACAGAGCAGCTAAGGATATTTATCTGCATTTTACAGAGGTAAAGAAACAATCTTAGATCTTTCTGTGATAATGTTTTTGCCAATATGGATGTCAAAATTTAAGAGATCAGGTTTTAATACTTCACCTCCTCCCCTCCTGCAATGAAGGTTTAAAACACCCCTGTCAGGATTTGATACCCATAAACAGATTTTTTGACCAAAAGAACCCTGGTGCCATTGTTGTGATCTTTGCATTTTCTCTAAACACATGCAGGCACTCATTCAAAATATAGAAGGTGATTTTTTAGCGCTCATTTTTGCATATGCACATGGGCCACAGACGATTATTAAAGGAAGTTCTGGATCTGGAATAAAAATGTAAATTGCAGAGCACTTAAGGGGCTCAAGGTAGAGGGTGAGAACATGGGACAACACAGGCAGTCTGATGTAGTCTTCAGTTTTATACTTAAAGAAAAATAGGGACATGCGTTTGAGTTAACATATAGCATGTATTTATCATATACTGCCAAATGACACTTTTTGATACAGTTGGAACCTATATAACCTTTCTATTAAAGATAGAAGTCCACACTGCCATTACCGTGCACAGAACCTTACCATGTACACTTATGTTAAATCAGCTCTGAACTGCTGAATGCATGCATTTTAAATTATGTATTTCTACATGTATGCTGATGGAATTACAAATGGTGCCATATCAAATTCCAATTAAAACCAGCTTTGGCAGCCTGTGTTTTTTAAAACCATCCAAGTTTTAGAAAACTGCTCAGGGAAAATGGATCTCTTAGATCTTCCTGTAATGCACTGATTAATAAGATAGTATTATCTACCTCTGATTTTGTCTCTCTCTTTTCTGCCCTGAGTTGACTCCTTTGGCAAGCTGATATGGCTGGTACTGTACCTTCTGCAGTACTATCAGTTCCACTATTTCTCCATTTGGCAATCAGAAACTTGCTCAGTAAAATGTCACAGATAGTAGTAGTAGTAGTCATGATACAATCTGCTGGTATTTTGTCTGTGTTAAGTGCCTGACTGGTTATAAAAGTACTTTAGCAGAGTTCATGCTGAAGGTCAAGATCTTTACCTATTTTTCGACTCTCTGTAATTAAGAAATAACCGAATATTTTATTAAAAAGTATTAATATTACGAAACACAGATTTTTTTTTAGAAGACTCATGAGACTAGATTAAAATTTCATTCTACTAGAAAAAAAAAACAACCTAAACAAATAACATTATTGTATAAATTATAAACTTGCATGGATTTTCTTTTTTTGTCAGAAAATCTGTCTTTCAAATTTGTTCCAAAAATAATGCCAAGAGTTTTGATATAAAGCTGTTGTCCAGGACTTGTGTTGCAAGGGTAGGATTTGTCTAAAGATGCAGTAGTTTGTTTAAACATAATTTTTTTCCACATATAAGACAATTTTACCACATGTTAAATATAAGGTAAAATTAATTTAACCTTATTTTGTATGTCTAAAAGTTGACATCTATACCGTACTCATCTTCTGTCTTCATTCATATCTTAGTAGAAAAAGTAGGAACCTCCCGAGGTCTATTAATGCAGTTTTTATTTCCCATCCTAACATGACGTGAAATACCTTCTGGAGGTGGCTAATTGTGTCTTACTGACTGTAAAAATATCATGTGACATACATCTGTTAGACACTGAACTGTTACATGACCAAGTCAGGGTAGATCAGAGTAGGAACTTTAATGTTTCAAGGTGAGATTTGTCTATCTCCTGTGTTGTTTTCAGGAAATTTAAGGGATCCTATAATCCTACACTGCTGACCTGCATCACACAATTTATGTATATGGAAAAAAAAAAAACAACACTTTTGTTTCACCTCTACCTTAAGACTGGAGTGGAATAAAAAAAAAAGTTAAGGTCATGAAAGAAAAATTGATACTCTCTCTCTCTCCAATGAACCAGGCAATGCAGCCACATGGACTACTAATGAATTCTCAAATGAGACATAGGCAATAACAGATATATAAAGTAAAAAAACCAGTTGAGTGTTGAGTAGACATGAGAAGCAAAATAGGAAGTTACTGTTTTAAGTACAATTTCATGCTAAAATTTTGTGTCCATATATCTTAGAACAGAGAAGCTAGCACCTAATTTCCCTCATTTGTGGAGACTTGCTTTGTACCCATTTCAATAGGTTTTTAATTAAAATAAAAGCATAACACACCAGCCTTGACAACTTTTAATTAATTTCAGTCTTGTTAACCACCAGTCTAACTTAAAATATTTTGTATTTAAGTATAGAATAGACTGTGAATATATGAAATTTATAATGTGTGACAACCTGTATGGTTTCATAAATTGAATGGAAACATTCAATTGACAAAAGGAAAATATGTAATGACTTGGAAGAAAGCTGTGATTTGAATAGCTGAAGAGTAACCAAGATCCAGTTAATCATCTTTCAATGAGAGTTAACATCAAGGCAATAAAACCGCTCCATGACACCAATCAGTACTCTATATTGTAAGACGTGATTTTAAAAAGCACTTTAAGAAGACCATTGTAATTAATTCTCAAAATCAAGTTATTGTTCCAAACTGACTATAATTGAGATGTCCTTAAACCTAAGTCTAGAGGAAGAAGTCTTGTAAATCAATGTGATGGAAAAGTAGTGAGAACAATTATTTATATGCAGTGCCATCATGATTTATTTGTATTTATGTTGTGTTTCTACTTATGAGTGATTCCTCTCACATTAAAAACTGAATTCATACGATGTATTTATAAACTATCCTATCTCTAAACTTTTTAAAAGACATAATAGAGATTTTTCAAAATTAAGACTCAGTATGTGTGATAAGTAAAAATGAACTGTCAATAATATGCGAGCATATCAGGAGAGAAAATGTTCATAGTCCATTATTGTCCCTGAAGGCAACTGGTACAGACTGGAGTGTGTTGATACTTTTAAAATCCTTTATCCTCTCCTCTAAAAAATGTCAACATCCAAACTGTTGATTGGAAATGGTCCCCTAGCCATGTTGACCACTGCATCACACATACAAATTGCTTTGGAAAGTTAAGTTGTATACCAAAAACATGCAGGGATCACTATAGAAATATAATGAAAACAAGAAATATGTATATTTTTTAAAGGGGCTTCAGTTAGAAGTTTTCAAAGACTCAGGAGGAGTGGTATTTTCACATTATTATTCTTTCAGATAGTAAACATGAAATTAAGTTACATGCATGAAGTCATGGTGTTACAGCTTATTCCTCACTTTATGCACAAATATGTATTAAAATGTACAATTCTTTTTCAAGAATAGTTGAAATTTAAGCCTGAACAAAGCAATATAGGAAATTTAATGCATTTTTGCTGAAAAGTTGTAGTAAAAAGACGGCTTGGTATTGTAGCCCACTATGTTATTGAGGCATGATTGTCTGAGGATGGGAATATGTGAAAAAGAAAAAATAAAAAAAAGGAAAATAAAAACTACAAAAAAAATCCTAAACAAATAAACAAAACAAAACAAAAACAAACAAGCAAACAAACAAACAAAACCACACATACGCACAAAAAACCAAAACCCAACAACCCTGGAAAAATTACAGAAAATATATTAGTTAGTTCTTATTCTCAGGAAGTACAGTTTGGAACTCTGTTGGATTCATTTTCAGAGAGAAAATCTGACTTCTTATTCCTAGAAAATGCAGAATGGTAATGGAAGTTACTGTAGTTAAACAGAGAACAGGAGAGACAGACTTTGTGGCAGATGGATAATTTAGGATCAAAGTCCTAATGTTATTACAAATCTTGCTAAATTTGCAGTTAGGTGGTAGTGGGATGTGGGCATGTTGTCATGGGTTCATATTGGAAAAAGAGAGAAGAAAACAAAGTGATATTGTGTCTTATGTCAATAAATTAACATACAGAGCTGTGTTATAGAAGATACAAAAAGCTGATCTGTTGCTTTTGAAAATGCATTTGAGAAGCAGACAGAACATGATGCAGGTGCTGGATACTGACCTCCTGATCAAACAGTTTTTCATTAATGCTTCAAAACAGATGAGGAAGTCTCATGGTTGCAATACAAAATTATTCTGGAGGACTTCAAGTACTCCAAAATCTTCTGCATATGTTTGAACACAATAAAACAGGAGAATTCTGGAGTGCATTAAGAATAGTGTTTTAATGCAGATGCTATATGGACAGAAGGTGATAAGTCAGATCTGTCAGATCTGCTGTTTCTGAATGAAAATGAGTAGTATGATTGGTAAACAGCAACTTTCATTCCAAGTGCTATCTGATGATTTAATTAAGTATCCTCAGGAAAATGAGGAAGAGCGAAGGTATAGTCAAGGCATAGGATTCAGATGAGACTTTTGTTTGTTCAGGTAATTGGTAGAAAGGATCCCTTGGATGCCGTTTCAAAGGAGGAAAAAAAAAGAAAAAAGAATTTAAAAACCCCAACCCCAATAACCCAAATCGCAAGATAGCTGATTATTGCAGATGGGAAACTCCTCAAAGCACAAGGATGATCCATGAAATTAGACTGGCTTGACATAAGGCCACGGATAAAATATCCCGATTGTATTCAAATGCAAATAGAAAGAGTATGGAAGGAGGAAATAGAGATTTCCTATTGGAATATTACATAAGATGCATAGATAGAATCAGGTAATTAAGGAAATTAAAGCTTATTGTTGAAGCTGGGAATGTGAAAGTCAACAAGAAGGGTTTTGTAAGTACATTGGCAACAACTAGAACAGAAACCAAAGATGATGTAGGCTTGCTATTACTGAGCTAGTGAATTGCTGGTGATGGGTATATTAAAAGACAGAGATAATAATTTTCTCATTTGTATCAGTTAGTACTTGCAATGTCTGCTGTCAGGCCTCTCATGTCTACTAAATGAAGTACAACTTAACAGCAGAAAAATATCAAGTTAAGGACCATGTTAACAAACTACAATCATTCCATGAGGACAGACTGAATACATTCAAGACTTCTGAGAGACCTCTCAGATGCCATTTCAAGGTCCCTGTTTGTCATCTTCAAAGGGTTATATCTGTCAAAGGAGTTCCCTGTAGCATGGAAAAAGACAATTATTATGTCCATCTTCTAAACTTGAATGAAGAGCCAAGGTAATACAGTCTGTCTGTGAAGGAAATGCAGTAAATAATTTCGGAAGATATTTCCAGGGAAAAAAAGTGGTTGGAAATAGCTAGCATGGATTCACTAAGGGCAAATCACGCCTGTTCTGTATGATTGTCTTCTACACCAAGTTAACTGGCTGAGTGGGCAAGGGATCAGCTGTAAAATCTCTGTAGTATAACAGAAAAGAAGTGGCCTAAAAAGATGAAGAAAAGGTAGGCAAGATTCACTGGACCGATAGAAAAACTTGCTTATAAGTCATCAGCAGTTCAAAAGCATATTTTTGAGTGCTGTTCCTCTGGAATTATTGCTAGAGCTCATCCTGTTTGAGGTCTTTGTTAATGACTGTGATAGTGTGCTCCCCACTCTCACTTTTTCTTCTTGAGCAGTAGTTCCAATATTTCTAATGATAAGTACATTTGGTATACAGGTTTTAAATACAGTATTTAAGGGCCATAAATCTTGCTCAGCAGCTAAGACACATAAGCCTTGCTCAAGAGCTGAAGGATAGTCAAGCATGTGCCAAATCAAAACATGTTTGCTTTGCAAAAATGGCTATATGCCACTCATCTTACTGCATAAATATTGGACAATTCAGGGTCTACAGAGCTCTCCTGCACAGCAGTGCTCTGCACACCAGGATCTCCCCTTGCATAGGAACACCTCACAGGGTTACTCCTTGAGGCTGAAGGAACCCTTATCTCATCAGACACTTGGTAAGTGAATTGGAGTAAGTGCACCCAGACTAAAATCTTAGCTGTGTGATAGAAAAGATTGCTTGTGCACATGTACTCCTTTAGGCATAAACCACTGACCAAGCCTCTTGATCCATACTATCTTATCTACTTGGATCCAGCCACATCTAAACTCCTCTCAGGAAGGAGTTTAGAACTCAACGTGGTCTTTTTTGAATCTCATGCCTTTCATGAATGTATTCCTGAGGGTTTTGTCTGACTGTACTCTATGCAGTATGAGTACCTTGCCATTGAATCTTGTTGAATCACTGTTGCATTTACTATCAAATTTAGTTAAAACGCTGTTCTGTATCAATAAATATACCACTATTTCTCTCTTACAAGTGAACTGTGTCAGTCTATCCACAAGAAGGACTTAGTGAGTTTGCAGAAGAGAGCGATTTTGGGAAGTAGTTTCTACATAGTCATTCAGAGAGAATTCCAGGAGCTGGAGAAATGGACTGGCAGAAACATCATTAAATTCATCCTACAGAAACAAAAGCTGCTATGCTTGGGATGCAATAAGACCATATCACAATGTGGGTGGATGCTGACTGGATGGGGAGTAATTTTGTATGAATGGATCTGGTGGGCCTAGCTCTCCACTATTTGAGCATGAATCAGCAATCTCTTTTAGTGAAGGCTAAAGCTTTACTGGTCTGCATAAGGACAAACATAGCCAGCAGACAGTCAGAAGCACCTGTGCTCCCCTGTGGGGCATTTCTGAGGCTGCACTTGAAGAAATGTTTCTTGTCTAGGGCTTTAGGATAAAGATTGAGAAACTGAATAATGAAGAGGCAAGAGGAATGCATGAAAGAAAGAAAGGCTGAGAAAGTTTGGTTTCTTCAATATGGAAAAGAGAATGTTGAGAGAAAACTTGTTTGCTTCATTCAGCTACCTTTTTCTTGTTAGAGAAAGGAGGGTGCCAGAATATTGTCCAAGCTGCAAAGTAAAAAGTTTACAGACCATGGCAATTGACAGCTGCCATAATGGAAATTGTATATACAAATTCACAGTGAGGACAGTCAAACACTGGAAGAGGTTCTCCAAAGAGATTGGAGAATCTTAATTTTTGGAGGTATTAAAAACTCAGTGCTAGAAGGTCCTGAGCACCCTCACCTAACATATAGCAAGCGATGAGATCAGATGACTGTCCAGTCTAAAGTACTGTCTGTTCATATTTTGCTTTCCTTTAATACTTTGTTTTGTTGCCTACTTTTTATGATAATGCATCTTATCCTGCCACAAAGCCAGCTAACCATGACAATTGTTATGTGACATATGCTGACATTTCAAGAGTTTGGGTTTTTTTGAGGGTATTTATAATGTTTCTGCATTGTTTAAGTATCCTCTAAAAGAGAACTTACAAGTTTTCTAGTTTCAAGACACTATACATGCCTAATGAAAAAATGATCTTGTTTAGAAGCAGCTCAGAAAATTGGAATCAATGCACCACAATGTGAATATACACAATTTTAAACAAAATTAATACCTTATAGATTAGACCTACTTATTCTGTAAAAGATGGAAATAACAGCTGACAACCACATTCTATTTTTTGGCTATTGTATACCTGCACCGCACCTCTTGTTCATAGTTTCCTCTTAACATTAGTATTCATAGCATGTCATCTTGAAAGCAGAGATAATAAAACAATACCACTGTGGTCTTCTCCACAGCAGAGCCATGCAAGAGATCTGACTCTCTGAGTAATCAGTGATTTACAATCAATCTTACTCTACTGTTTTTTGCTCTATCTCCCTCAAGGTAACAGCACTAAAGGAAAAAGATGCTTTCAAATCATACAATTAAGTTAGAAATATGTCAATAACAGGTTCACTTGGTGATTCTAGAAATGATAACACCATACCTTTGTTACAAACATGTACAAGAGAACTGTCTTGTACACGTAGGAGTGATTGCTATTAAGCACTTTAATATTTCCATAATACCTAATTAGTGTCTGTTGCTTCTTTTTCAGCCAGGGAACAGAAAACTCTTTGCCAAGGAAGAACTGGAGCTCATTCCAATTTACTGATGAAGAAATTAAACTTCAGAGACCAGCTATGACTTCCCAAGGTCCTTATGGCAGAAAGGAGGGCAAAGAAACAATTTAACTTTGCTTTTCCCCTACACCTCAACTGCCTTACATGTCACAGTACAAAGGCTGAAGAAAACACCATAGGGTAATCCTGGTACAAGTTCAGATAGAAAGGAGGTGTCTCTAGGGCAGCCTGCAGAGCAGAGTGCTATTAAGATTTTCAACAATAATGAAATATGCTAGCCCTTCTGATTGAGAGGCCCTCAGCACTATTCCTACTGTACCAGCCAGATCTCTGGCTTCAGGTTCAGGGTTTGGGTAAGGTTGGCTGCTGTTCATCTGAGCTGGAGGTGCAGTGCTGTGAGAAGCCTCTGTTTTCTAAGTTTTAAGAAAATTCAGGACTTCCTTATACCTTGATCATAGCATTGAAGGGAGTCACCTTACCAGCTAGAAAGCTAGAAACAGATAGAAAACAAATTTGATCTTTCCACTGAACTGCAAGTTGATCTAAGAGGAAATATATTTTCCAAGAAAAAATGCTTCTAAAAATTTGGAATTTTGATTCAGTTTCCTAACTTAACATCTTTCTTATTCTTCATTCATAAAAAGTACCCGGGGTTCTTTGAAAAAAATCAGGTTACAGAATTTGATTTTAATTAACACACTCAATGAAATATAATTCTATAAAGAGCAAAATATCTACTACTATTTGCAGTAGCTATTCTGTAGGAACCAAGCTAATTTTCAATATGTTTTATTTTGTCCCCCACTTTATGCTTAGGTCTACAGCAAGTCTATGGAATTCACTAAGCAGTTATGTTAGTTATGTCACTTCACATACATGTACCTTTGGGGCCTTAAATGCATATTCTTGATTAAGAACTCCTGGATAATTATGTACATGCCAGCATTTTCCAAGTGTGCAGATTTTAAATTTCTGGAATAACAGGCATTATAACAAGAATTCTTCTATAGCTCTTTCAAGACAGAAAAGGCAAAAAATGTATGAAGATCTTGGTCTTTCTCAGTGAAAGAAATATTTGCTAATATTTGTCTATAAGCATCTATTTCTGTGCATATGACACTTAAGTCAAAATTGATTACAGTATACATTCTGAAGAAGTATCCAACTTTTACTTTTTACCAGTGCACCAAAAAAAAATTTATCTAATTCTATACAATACTTTTAAATTTTTTATAAACTTTAACATTTTTATGAACTTAATATAGAGACATTTAAAATTATCAAAGTACTTCAATACCAATTTTGTACAAAAGAAATATGAAGCTCAATGAAGAATATACATTAAGTGTTTGTTATATTTCAGTTGAAAAATTCACATTGAAGCTAAAAATGCTACTTCAGGTTTTGCATTCACCTGAAATAACTGGAGTACTTAGCTCTGAATAACTGTGAGTAGAACAGGTCACTCTGTACATTTGCTTCAGGACGTCAGGTACATGACAGTGGGATAATGAAAAATGCAGAAATAGAACAGAAAATGTAGCAGGCTTCTGCTCATGAATTTAACAATGAAATTAAAGGAAAAAAAATGTGGTGGATAGAGCTACTAGTAAAATCATATGCACACTGTAAGAAAGATTTGTGAATATGGATTATACTAGTATCACTCTTATCTTTATTTCAAAACTGAGCTACGAATGGCAGTTCTTTTTCATGCTCTTTTATTAAAGAAAAATCCCACATATTTATTTTAGTAGTATTAGCTCATTTGACAGCTTAGGACAACAGCAAAAACAAATACATGTGTATTCTCTTAAATCAGTGTAAAAAAAGACAGCATCAAAGTACAGGTTAAAATTTTTATTTAGATAATTAATCAGAAACATTATGGTGTGGATTGAAGGAAGAGAAAGTAGTTTTACTTACCGACACAAAGCTTCATAGAAGTAAAGAAAATACTTTGAATATATGTTACTTTTCTATTTATGACCTCTAGGTTATTTTAATGTTAAATGATATAATCAAATAGTTTCAGTTGTAGGGAACCTATCATGGAAAGAGACACCTTCCACTAGACCAGGTTGCTCAAAGCCCCACCCAACCTGGCCTTGAGCACTGCCAGGGATGGAGCACCCACAGCTTCTCTGGGCAAACTTTGCCAATGACTCACCACCCTCACAGTAAAGAATTCTTTCCCAATAGCTAACATAAACTTACCCTCTTTCAGTCTGAAGCCATTCCCCGTTGTCTTATCAGTACATGGCTTTGTAAAAAGGTCCATTGCGAAAAGAAAAAAAAAAAAAAAAAAGCAGATTACTTGAACAAAAATATTTTATTATATTTACAAAATAAATAAAGAACCCAGTATTTTTGTGGATACTATTTCAAAACAATTAACTAAGAAAATTAAAAATATCTTTTCAAAATTAACAGAGTTACTCAGTCATAGCTATCTGTAAGTACCAAATGGTGACTCTTCTGTGCAGCTATTTAAAGCCATATTATGTTTTCATGTTCAAAACTTAAATGGCTATTTCAGATTTTCTATAACTTACTGAATATTTGGGGATTATTATGGTCATTTTGTGAAAACAGGACTTTTCCCTAATAAACACATCCTTGTGCATGCTTGTTTATCCAGCTTACTAGTAAATGGATAAAGATGCTTTGAAACATTGTTCTGACAGTTTTGTCTAATGCAAAAGGGTGAAATAATAGTACAAAAATATAGAAAACTTTTTTTTCCTTGTTGTTTAAAGCACTTTTTCCTACTTAATTTTCTCAACTGGTTAACATATTAATTTTATCCAATATAAATCTTGAAATTTTATGCCTTTAGATAAATTTTATTGGTCTTTGAAAATGAGATATTTTTAATGGCTGTAGTTAAGATTTCATGCCACTGCTAGTATATATGACTGCATGCTTTCATCAAGCAAGTTATTTCATTGCTATATATGTGCCAAATATTTATAGAAAAAGATGGCTAAAGGAAAGCAAAATCACCTGCACATATCATATACATATATGATTAACAGCTTCCAGATTTAAAATTAAGGAAGATACATTAAGGAAGCTTATTAAAGAGATTGAGGCCATTATGTCTAAATTTAATCAGCTGGACTTGGAAGATCTGCAATTTGGAACATCTTTATTGCTAATTATGTCCTGGATGATCAAGTTTAACAACAAAAGAAAAGATACTCACCAACCCACTGCCTTTAAGTGGTTCACAGAGACTGGAGAAATACAGGCAAATGGTTGGTTTATTAAGTTATTCCAGTAAACCTGTCTTCCCATTTGCTTCCAGGATTTAGATCAATGATGTGCTTGAAAAAGAAAATAAGATTCTAGAACAGAAAAGAGTGCAGCAGGTGTGATTATGAGCCAAATTAAATAAAAATAAACTTATGCCTTTGCATTTTCACAAGGCAGATCTTCCACTTCAGTGTATGAATCTCTGAATCACAGCTTTGGGTACTTTGGAAAATTTCCTTATTTTCATCATTTCTAAGGCTTAGATCATTTTAAATGAAAGAAAATACACCAGTCTTAGGACTTTCCTAACCTCATCATGTGCCAAATGATCATAGGTCACTCTATTCCTTTTAATGTCTCTGTTCTATTCTTCAGAAAGCTCTTCCAATAGGACATGGACATTGTCCATGGTTAATCTGCTGTGAACATAAAAAACTGAGGTAATGCAAATATCTAGTCTTCTTCACTGCTGCCTATCCAACAATCATGCAATACTTTGTCTTTGTACCCTAAACATCTATTCAATCTTTCACACTTTCCATCTTAGCCCCAAGACTAGACTATGTTGTGCAATGTTGAGGTCTTGCATCAAGGAGCAGCACAAATACATGGACATTTTTCTAGCAGCAGAAGATTGTTAGACTTTTGACTGTCCTTGTGGGACCCAAATTCCTCTAAGAAATTCACACAGCAATTCAGAGTAGGATGGAGCAGAATTGCCAGAAAAGTAAGGAAAGCTCTGATCCAGAGACTCTCTGTTTCAGATAATGCATAGAAAAAATTCCAGGATACTGAAGATTCAGATACATTGCTGCCTTGCCTTACAGCTGGAGATCCTTCAGGCAAGTATAGCTCATGTCACTTTATCATCATCTTTTTCTTGTGCCGGGAAGACAGCTGCTACAGACACCACTGCTCACAGCTTAGTCTTGAGTTAGAAAAGTGGCATATTACGTGACAAAAGCTGGGTCAGAGGATTTCTCTGCCTCATGTCCAGTACATGAGTGAGTGACTGGAATCAATGTATCCAGAAGTATCCTGGTAAATTAAAAGGGGACAAATATAGGTTTGGGAGGGGTGAAGACATAAGTAAAATGGTAAGACGCTGAATTTTAGCTCATTCAATATTCCACACTTTTTGGGTGCTTTTTTGTTCTATCCCTCATCAAACATATTCCATAAATTACACCTTCTTAATTTAAAGATAGTTAATATATTAAAGTGAACCTGGATGAGTCTGTAGATATGGCCAGTATGGAAAAACACAAATAGCTATAAGATGATTTGAAGGAACAACCCTGCTTAATAGATGTTTAGAAAATATGGCAACAAAAGCTTCAGCAAATTTATGTTTACAGGGTGAAAGCAGAGTATATTCTCTTCTGTTGTGGCTACTTGGGAATTAATAAATTTACACTAAACTGCTCTGAAATTTCTGAGTGACTGGGATTTTTTTTTTTTTTTTTTTTTCCTCTGCACCACTATTTGATAGGATGATAAATACTGAAGTATCGCTCTGGCTCTTTATAGCCATTGCACCAAAAATAGCAGGAAAACAAACAAGTCTGAAATAGAACAGTGTATCCATGGAAACTGTATATACAACAGTATTGAAAATTTTATGTTGAATCAGAGAAAATAATGAGTGGGATGAGGAATAAAACTCAAATTTCCACATGCCTACTTAGTGCAACAATTACATGGCCTTCGTTCGTTTAGGAAAGAACACAGTCCTGCAAAATGTAGGGCATCATGCTAAATGGATCACACGACCTGATCTCCTTTTTTTCAATCCCAGAGAAGTGACAAGCTGCATAGCATGCTTAATTATTTCCCAAATAAGAATTCCCAAATAAGTATCAATGCAGCAAAGTGTGTGTGGAGTATGCATCTTGATCCTGACAAATTTTCTTTTCTGTCTCAGCAAAATCTTTATACGTATTAATCCATATAAACTTGTTTAGATAACACACACAAATGCTACCTTCTACTTAGCATTTTCCCAAATGTCATATTTCTCAAAACAATAAAAAAAGTTTATTTTTGAAACTAAGAACAAGTGAACTTCTATCGGGAATTAATAACAAAGCTGTAAAAAACAGGTAGCAAACAGGGAGTTCTAAGATTAAAAATAAAATCAGAGCTTTATTTTAATTTGATTCTGAATGAAAAGTATAAGGATGTCATTCACTTAAAAATAAAGATGGGGGAAAAAACCACATTAACTCCAGTATGGCATTTGCCTAGTGATTACATTTGTGAGATTACCTTGAAAAATATTATTATGACTCTGGGGAGGAGTCACTGCTGATTACCGAAAATATAAACATAAAAGAAAATAGAATGCTTCTATTGATCTGTGTGAAGACACTCTGTGAATTTAATTTAAACATGTATGTTTTTAATATTTTGCTTTTCCTTTTGCTAAACAATATAGGAAGATAATTTGGCTTTCCATGTCACACTTTGAGTAAGAAATTTTGTTTAGAAGCTGCAATTAAATAATTCAAAAATAATTAATTCAGAAGACATCCCATTAAATTATAACCCTCCCCACTGGTTAACTTGGTGCCAAAATGTATTGTTTAATTTATCATTCTTAGTATTTTTAGAAGGCCTCAAGGCAGGGAATGAAGCAATAATAAATAGGGAATAGTGGATAATTAGAGAAGGAAATGTGGAACAAAATTACTAAGGGCTTTAGGTGAAGTTCATTATTACTATTTAATAGTGCCCAAGAGCATTTGATCAAATTATGGATCATGTTTAAAAGTGGGCTGAGAAAAATCCTAGTGGAGGAGAGTTTTCTTACTACCACTTTTAGAATTTTGCAGTAAGTTTTACAGAATTTATCGAGGACTAAAAAAGCAAAAGCATATTGACCAAACCTTCTACTCTATCAATGCTCTAGTGAGATTTGAAGAAGACAGAGGTTCTTCATTCCCCCAAATAATGTTCAAGATGTGAGTATTACATGATTAAGCAGTAAAGCACTTCAAGAATGAGTGATAAGGTGACACACTGTAAGTAGAGCCTTTAGGGCTTTTAAGCACAAGTTGAAGTAGATTTATTTTTTTTTTAATTCTCCAGAGTGTTTGCTTTTCTGCCACATCTTAAAAGAAGCACATTTTAAACCCAGATCGCTCAAGCTGACTTGAGCTTTTGGAGATTTTTTTCATTCTTCATCATTTTTCTTGTGCATTTATGTCATTTCTTTAATCATAGTATAAAAAATATCCAGAGAAAATATTTAAATACAAGCATATGAGCAAAATTACAGAAATCACCTTTTCACTATTCAAAAAACTAAGATCCTGACACTTTTCAGTTGGAAGACTTAATAAGATAGCATGAAATCTATGACACATAGCAAATAAGAGCATTTTATTTAAGCAGTAAGAGTAGGTTTAATATAAGGAATATTCTTTAATTTTTTTTCTGAAAGTCTGAAACTCTGATATAGTAAATAATTTAAAAATATTTTTATGTCTTCCTATGCTTAAAAAAAACCCTAAAAACTGAAAGAAAAGAAAAACAAAACAAAACAAACAAACAAAAAAAACCCCAAAAAACAAAAAAAAAACCCACAACACTTCTGATCTGTATTCCACAGTAGAAGAATGGGGGAATAGAATAACTAACTTAATTATTTCTGAAAATTTCCCTTCCAGGGGAACAGCTACATTTTCAGATATATATGCTGACTCAAAGTAAAATTATACCTGTTAAATATTAAGAATTTTGTGGGATGGACTTTCAAAATATTCAGTAGTACTGTTCATTAGAAAATGGAGATCTCCACCTTTAGATATTTGATTCAATAGACATAGGAGTCCGGATATTATTCTTGCTTGGGCTTTTTTTTTTTTT